>RPFO01000059.1:1013927-1103927 GCA_009746045.1 Mesostigma viride
CCGATCGTGAGGGATGGGGATCACATGCGTGGTATGCGAAATTGCTCCAAGGAGGGGTGTGGGTGCGACACAGGCCCTCAGAAGTGGTGTAGAGGATGTAGGGATGCCAGATATTGCAGTGAGGAGTGCCAGCGTGCTGACTGGAGTAGGCATAAGGATAGATGCGAACGTCTGAGGCAAGCAAGGGAGGGGCTGGCAGGGGTGATAAGGGGGGTAAACAGGACGACCATACTGGATGGAACGGAGGTCGACTTGTCTGAGGTTGACTTCTCCTTCACCTTCTACTACGGTTCTTCCTCATAGAAAAACTGGAAATGTAGAGTAATAATTTGCTTTTGAGGCTGGAAAACTGGACGCATTTTGGGTTTGAAATTTGTGTATGTAGTCCTGATTTGTGTTGTAAAATGGTGTAATGGTGAATTCTCTTTTCACTTTGAAATTGGAAAAAATTGACCTGATTTGTGTTGTAAAATGGTGTAATAGTGAATTCTCCTTTCACTTTGAAATTGGAATAAAATTGACTTTCGTTTTCTCTCATGCGACTGTAGTGGGTTAAACAACAATTAGTGACCCAACGGCCGTTAGGGATTGGAAACCTCGCCTAACGTTTGCATATTTTCTTTCCGACAAAACCTCATTTTTTTTAGGGATGGACGTCAATGTATGTTATGTGCAGAGGGGACAAGTTTGACGTCGGGGCCGATAATGGAAGGGGATATCTCACTGCCGTGGGAAATTTGGACCGAAGTCGCAGCTTTTATGGAGGCGCCCGACGTAGCCCGCTTTGAAGCAGTTTGTAGAGGGGCTAGGGAAGCGGTGTCGGGGAGGTATGAACCCCAATTCAGCTTTAAGTTGATTTCTGGGTTAGTGGACGAATTCGGGAATGGCCCTCGTACATTGATAACTGAGTCTCTTTTCCGAGAATTGTATGGCGGGCAAGTAACGTGTGCAAGCGCTGATATCACCCCCTACACACTCGTCACAAGGGGAATGTATTTTAAGGTATATTGTGAAGAAGTTGAGGCGGTGTTAGGACGCCAGCCAGCACCAGAGGGACATGCACGAGCAAGGACGATGGGAGGGTTGTTCAGGTCCCAGCGTGCTGAGAGGAGACGTGTGTTGGAGAGGAATTGGAGGGGGTGGACAGCTCGCTTACGCCAATTGGGAAAGGAAATGGATGACTTGTACGATAATTATGAACTATGGGGGTTAAGGAGCATTTTCTGGTTCTGCCATACTCCTTATGACCCGGATGAGGAAATTTTTTTTCCTCCGGGGAGGAGAGCGCGTAGGGAGGCAGAATGGGTGAAGCTTTTGGAGGGGCTGCCTCTGCAGGGGGGAGGAATGGCATGTGCAGTTCTGATTATGGGATTTGATGAGAACGCTGACATGAAGGCCTTATTAGAGAGGAGGTGTAGGGAGGAGGATATGGCAAGCGTGTTGGTGGAGTTAGCCATGCAGGTCCTCAGCGGAACAATCTTCCCCCCGGATTATCTCAAGTTTTTTGGGGGGAAGCAGGCACGCTTGCTGTATTTGGCCGAGAGTAGTATGTACAAGTGGAAAGGGGACATGATGTTGTGTTTGGATGAGGATTCTGAAGAGGTTGAATGATGAAACATAAATTTCATTAATAAATTTTGAATTCTAATATTGAATGAAATTCGCCAATTTTTGCTGATGGGTAAGGCTGATGGCTAAATAATTCAATAAAACACTTAATGTTGAGGTTGAATGGTGAAAGATAAATTTCATGAATAAATTTTGAATTCTAATATTGAATGAAATTCGCCAATTTTTGCTGATGGGTAAGGCTGACGGCTAAAGCTGGGTTTGATAATTAAATTATCTCTAATTCTGTCAACTGTCACATATATATAAATTTGACATGAATTCGGCATTTTTTGGATTCCAACGGCCGTTGGACCTCAAAAAACATTTCTAGTGTGGTTAAGAAGTTGTGGGTATTTTGTTAAATGGAGTGACCAATGGTTGTGATTTATTTGATGCCAACGGCCGTTGGACCTTGACAAACATTGCTAGTGTAGCGCAACAGTGGTGGATAATTTGTTTAATGGAGGGGCCGTCGCATCTGCTTGTGATTTTTTTAGGCTGAACAGTCACTGAAAATGTCGACATTATTGCTCCACACCCACAAAAAACTCGTTCCGGAACTGATCGAAGCGAATAGCACTGACAGGGTTCGAACCCAGGTCCACATTGATGTTGGGGAGTGAGGTAGGCCAGCCATCATGTTCCGCACACAAATCTGGCTCGACTCCGATCCCTGCCAGTGCTCTTCGCTTCGATCAGGTCCGGAACGAGTTTTTTGTGGGGTTGGAGCAATAAATACTCTTTTACCGGGAAGAGGCGTAATGCCAACGGGCGTTGGACCTGAAAAATTGTGTGGTTAAATCAAGTGACAGAATATGAATGTGATTTATTTTACATTTAAAAACATATGTTTTTGGGAGGACAAGAAAGTTGGTTTTTGAGGTGTGTGTATCTTACGGTTTTTGATGGAGGAAACCTCTAACAATCCTGATGCTCTCGTGATCGTGTTTTGTTTATGTGATATCTGTCAAGGCAGCAAGGAGAGGAGTCGCCCGTTGCTGAGAAGCTGAGGACAACTGTACTGGAAAGGTATGTGGACAAGGACAACTGTGGGTGTGGGGGGAACAGCTTGGTGGACACTATTTCTGACTGGTCCGTAAGGCCTCTACCCGAAGGGGGTTGTGAGCCAACGGCCGTTGGAATTGGAAAAACATTATCATATGCTTTTTATTCGTTTGATAGGGTGGCAAGCAGCCAGGATGTGTCTTTCATGCAGCTTAGTGGTGGCTATTACCATTTTTCTTCCAAGAAAGGCCTCCAAAAAATCTAGCTGAGCATAAAGATGGGCTTGACTGGTTCGTAAGGCATCCACCCTTCCCACAGGGGGGTTGTGAGCCAACGGCCGTTGGAATTGGAAAAAGATTATCATGTGCATTTCATTCTTTTCATTTGGTGGCAATAAGGCAGGATGTGTCTTTCATGCAGCTTAGTGATGGCTATTTACCATTTTTCTTCCAAGCAAGGCCTCCAAAAATCTAGCTGAGCATAAAGATGTGGTTGACTGGTTCGTAAGGCATCCACCCTTCCCACAGGGGGGTTGTGAGCCAACGGCCGTTAGACTTGAAAAACATTATCATGTGCATTTCATTCGTTTCATTGGGTGGCAATAAGGCAGGATGTGTCTTTCATGCAGCTTAGTGGTGGCTATTTACCATTTTCTTCCAAGAAAGGCCTCCAAAAATCTAGCTGAGCATAAATATGTGGTTGAATGGTTCGTAAGGCATCCACCCTTCCCACAGGGGGGTTGTGAGCCAACGGCCGTTGGAATTTGAAAAACATTATCATGTGCTTTTTATTCGTTTGATAGGGTGGCAAGCAGCCAGGATGTGTCTTTCATGCAGCTTAGTGGTGGCTATTTACCATTTTTCTTCCAAGAAAGGCCTCCAAAAATCTAGCTGAGCATAAAGATGGGCTTGACTGGTTCGTAAGGCATCCACCCTTCCCACAGGGGGGTTGTGAGCCAACGGCCGTTGGAATTGAAAAACATTACCATGTGCATTTCATTCGTTTCATTTGGTGGCAAGCAGCCAGGATGTGTCTTTCATGCAGCTTAGTGATGGCTATCACCATGTGCCTTCCAAGAAAGGCCTCTGAAAAATCTAGCTGAGCATAAAGATGGGCTTGACTGGTTCGTAAGGCATCCACCCTTCCCACAGGGGGCTTGTGAGCCAACGGCCGTTGGAATTGGAAAAACATTATCATGTGCATTTCATTCTTTTCATTTGGTGGCAATAAGGCAGGATGTGTCTTTCATGCAGCTTAGTGATGGCTATTTACCATTTTTCTTCCAAGCAGGGCCTCCAAAAATCTAGCTGAGCATAAAGATGTGGTTGACTGGTTCGTAAGGCATCCACCCTTCCCACAGGGGGGTTGTGAGCCAACGGCCGTTGGAATTGGAAAAAGATTATCATGTGCATTTCATTCTTTTCATTTGGTGGCAATAAGGCAGGATGTGTCTTTCATGCAGCTTAGTGATGGCTATTTACCATTTTTCTTCCAAGCAAGGCCTCCAAAAATCTAGCTGAGCATAAAGATGTGGTTGACTGGTTCGTAAGGCATCCACCCTTCCCACAGGGGGGTTGTGAGCCAACGGCCGTTAGACTTGAAAAACATTATCATGTGCATTTCATTCGTTTCATTGGGTGGCAATAAGGCAGGATGTGTCTTTCATGCAGCTTAGTGGTGGCTATTTACCATTTTTCTTCCAAGAAAGGCCTCCAAAAATCTAGCTGAGCATAAATATGTGGTTGAATGGTTCGTAAGGCATCCACCCTTCCCACAGGGGGGTTGTGAGCCAACGGCCGTTGGAATTTGAAAAACATTATCATGTGCTTTTTATTCGTTTGATAGGGTGGCAAGCAGCCAGGATGTGTCTTTCATGCAGCTTAGTGGTGGCTATTACCATTTTTCTTCCAAGAAAGGCCTCCAAAAAATCTAGCTGAGCATAAAGATGGGCTTGACTGGTTCGTAAGGCATCCACCCTTCCCACAGGGGGGTTGTGAGCCAACGGCCGTTGGAATTGGAAAAACATTACCATGTGCATTTCATTCGTTTCATTTGGTGGCAAGCAGCCAGGATGTGTCTTTCATGCAGCTTAGTGATGGCTATCACCATGTGCCTTCCAAGAAAGGCCTCTGAAAAATCTAGCTGAGCATAAAGATGGGCTTGACTGGTTCGTAAGGCATCCACCCTTCCCACAGGGGGCTTGTGAGCCAACGGCCGTTGGAATTGGAAAAACATTATCATGTGCATTTCATTCTTTTCATTTGGTGGCAATAAGGCAGGATGTGTCTTTCATGCAGCTTAGTGATGGCTATTTACCATTTTTCTTCCAAGCAGGGCCTCCAAAAATCTAGCTGAGCATAAAGATGTGGTTGACTGGTTCGTAAGGCATCCACCCTTCCCATAGGGGGGTTGTGAGCCAACGGCCGTTAGACTTGAAAAACATTATCATGTGCATTTCATTCGTTTAATTGGGTGGCAATAAGGCAGGATGTGTCTTTCATGCAGCTTAGTGGTGGCTATCACCATTTTTCTTCCAAGAAAGGCCTCTGAAAAATCTACCTGAGCATAAAGATGGGCTTGACTGGTTCGTAAGGCATCCACCCTTCCCATAGGCGGGTTGTGAGCCAACGGCCGTTGGAATTGGAAAAACATTATCATGTGCATTTCATTCTTTTGTAATGTATATCCGTCCAACGGTGTTTGTGGTTCGCAGATGACATTGGAAAGAGTGGTATATGAGGCCATCATCAATAGTTTGGGATTACTAGTTTTTGGAAGCAAACGGCCGTTGGGATGGAGAAATGTCAAAAGGGGGGGTTGAGTAAAATATAAGGACATGCGTACGTCTTATAAGGACAACCAACTTACGTATTACGCACGTGCCAACAGGGGAGGGATGGCGGAGACGGGCGAGCTGGAATCTTCGACCCGCGCTGCGATTGCCTGCGTGGCAGCAAACGTACTTAACCGGGCTCGCGAGATCCACGGATGGGTACGGCAGCACGAGAAGCGCCTGGGTCGCCAGTTTGCGGTTTTGGTCGTGTATGACTCGTTCGCCTCAGTAGGACGACAGATTAATCTCCAGTTGCTGGACATGTACTTCGCCTTGGCTGGCGGATTCTACAAGCCCACGCCGGCGGATCGGGTTCCACTCAATCGAGACGTCGAGTTTCGACTTTTGGTGTCGTATGTCGGAAAGGTTGGGTGGGACCAGTGGGAGAAAGACCAGTGGGGGAAATTTCCAGACGCGAGTGAGGCGCAGCCGAGATTGACCGTATCGGCGAGAGTAGAGGGGGGGGGTTTGAAGGTTTCCATTTTACATTCGGGAATTCCGAGTCCGTGAAATTGACGTTTTCACGGATGATCGTTCTCCCGGGGGTGGGAGGGCCGATGCTGGGCTCGCTTCCAAAGTGTTGCTCGAATCAGGCGTGCTCTGTGATGGAGGGTGTCCACCGCAAGTGCGGGGGTTGTCGAGACGTCCGGTATTGTGCTGCCGAATGCCAGCGTGCGGACTGGGAGGAACACAAGAAGTGGTGTAACAAGTATCGTGAGGCGAGAAAGTCTCTCAGCACTATGCACGGCGACGTTACAGACAGCTGGTCTGGTGTCAATTTGGCCGGACTTGTAATTCGGATGGGGGGTGAAGTGCATTTCAAGTTCAAAGGTGAAATGTTCAAGGTTTTTTGAGGGGACTAAATCGTACCCAGGGCGATTTGTGAGGCGATGTCCGCGCTGGGGGAACAGTACCCCTGTTCGACTGCGTGAGGGGAATGGATTCTGCGACTGAAGAAATTTTGGGTGTGATTTTCTTGCGCCAACGGCCGTTGGAACTTGCAAATTAGCGTTTGATTTTCTTTGCACCCGGAAGTAGGGTGTGGTTTGCCACGTGGCACCATGGATGTAATTAATAAATGCATAATAAAACATTTTTCGTGCGCCAACGGCCGTTGGAGACTGAAAACTAGTGTGTGCTTTGTGCGCGTAATAAATCTTAAAATTCTTGTTGTTTTTTCAAGCCAACGGCCGTTGACGGTGAGAAATGTATATCAAACGGTGTCGGTGGGTTGCAGATGACGTTCTACAGGACGGAGGGGGGCGAGTGGATCAACTTGGAAGACAGGCTTCTGGGAGTGGTTAAGAGCGCGCTCAGGCTTCTGCCGGACATTAAGCTGGATTTTAAGCCCAAGGAGGGTGAAAGGTCTCTTTTGACCGGATGTCGCGAAGGCCGCGGCTCTTGTTTTCAATATCGAGGGTCGGGGACTCCCAAAGCCGACCGTAGAGCCATTTGAGGAGGTGCTTGTGAGGTGTGGTGCTATAAGGCCCTATGATCCATCAATACCCAGCCCAATTTGTTTTCAGTCGATCGATGCTGATGGTAATGAAAGTTGGATACGATGACGCGGCCATATGATAGGGGAGAAGGGTTTAAGGGTTTAGGGCAGGTGGGACGGTTCGAATGGGTCATCTTGAAGGACGGCAAGTACTTCAAGCATCACACTGACCTGATCATCGACCGGCTGTTCGTGTCTGCTGGAGACTGCATGTTCTGGTTGAGGGAATACGTGCATGAGTGGGGACCCGACGGTGTTGACGAGTTTGAGAAAGCGGTTCGTGAGGTGATGTCCGCGCTGGGGCAGGAGTACAAGTTCGAGTGCGTGACTGACGCGAATCGATTATGCGACTGAAGTGTTGGGTGTGATTTTCTTGCGCCAAAGGCCGTTGGAACCTGCAAATTAGGGTTTGATTTTCTTTGCGCGAACGGGCTGGAAAGTTGGGTGTGTTTCGCCACGTGGCACTATGGATGTAATCAATAAATGCATAATAAAAATTTTTTGTGCATTTTTCGTGCTCCAACGGCCGTTGGAGGCTGGAAAATGGTGTGATTTTCGTGGGCGTAATAAATCATTCTTGTTGTTTCAAGCCAACGGCCGTTGACGGTGAGAAATGTGTATCAAACGGTGTTGGTGGTCGCAGATGGCGGTCAAATGCACGGTTGCGTGGTGCCAGGAAGCGAGAGCAGGAGGGGATGACTTGTGCGTGCGTCATGTCAGCGTGCGAACGGGAATGGCAGGGAGGGTGAAGGATTTGTTTGCAAAAAAGGGGGGGTGTATCGCCCGGGATTGCCAGCTTCCATTCGGGACGGATTGCATGCCTTTTTGTGATGGACACGCCAAGTTGTCAGGGGAGATGCAAGAGGTGATCAAAGGAGGCTTGTTGTTTGTGCATGGCGAGTCCAGTGCTGGTGAAGGACCTCTTGTCCTGAGTTTTGAGGTGGACAGTGCTGGAAGTCTGGAAAGAATGGCGGTCAGGTCGCGGGAATGGATGTTGAATCACCCTGACTTTGACTCGTATGCCTACTGCCAAGGTTTCGGGGACGCCGTTTTTACATGGATGCTGTGCTCGGAGGATGACGTGCATGCGATTGTTTCGCATGACGACTTGGATATCGCAGGCGCCATGGGCGCAGACCTGTTGTTGTATTTCATGATTGGATGGGGTTGCGGATTTTTGGAAGGTGATTGGTGGGTCCCGCACCTCGCAAGGCTTACTTTTGCGGTCGGCGAATTGCCTGTACCTGTTGAAGTCTCAAAAACTCGTGTGGAGATGGCTGCCGTTCTGGCATCGGGGGTTAAGCGCCAAGCCCGATTTGCCATGACCGTTGTTGCTGATGCTGAGGGGGAGGAAATTGAAAAGGTCGTGGAAAGGGTCGTCCTGGCCTCTGCTTTGGTGGAGAGAGCAAGGAATGCATGCGACTAGGTGTTTTTGGTCGCCAACGGCCGTTGGACTTGCAAAATGTCCTGTGAGCTGAGTCCGTTTCTTAACTTGCCATGGACGTCGGTTGTGCAGGGGCAGGGTGTAGGATGGAGTGCGGAAAAGAAGGAAAGGGGGGGAGACTACAAAGGAAAACCTGATAGAGATTGTGGAGGCCGAACTGGAAGACCTGCCCGATCTGGTTCTCGAAGAGGACGGGCAATTGCACGCTGAACGTCTTGATGGCGTGGGCATGATGATGTCGGAGGTTGATGGGTATGGTGGAATTGCTAAAGGTGTATTGCGTAAATTGAGGCGTGAGGAGGATGTGGGGACTCCGGCTCATGTTTTGGTCAGTTTTATGAACGACAATTGGGGTCGAATGCAACCCACTAAAGATGGGGAGGATGTTGACTAGAATGTGATTTTAGGATGAATGTAAATTTATTTAATAAAGAAGAATCATTTGGAAAAAATCGCCTGATGGTGTCAAGTTTTGTGCGTCTAAGGCCAACGGCCGTTGGGATGTGTGGAATTTAACAGGGCCAACGGCCGTTGACCCTGCTGAATGCGTGCGTTTGCGGGTGGTGTAAAAAATATCGATGTGCACAGATGGACCCATTCGATGCGAACATCCGGATTGTCAATGGGAAGGAATGCCGACGGACAGCGAGTGGTTCTGTCCCAAGCATTCTGACGTATGGGGGGCGTTGTTTGCCGAAATCGAGAGCGGGCTGATGACGATTGACCGTCACATCGTGACGAAAAAGTGGAAGCCTTGGCCCAACAACATGGTTTTGGTCTTGTACTATGTTGACAAGAAGCCTCGATTCATGCTGCGTGATGCAGAGTGGGTGATAGAGGAGGTGGGACAGATGCGACCTGGAGAGGGGATAGGCGGAGAGGACAAGCCGCCAAGGCATGTGTGGGCTTACATGGGAGACCATCCCGACTGTCCAACGGCCAAAGTGTGGCATGATATGGGAAGGGACCTGGCCACGGAGTCCGCGTATGAGTGCGCGCGACTCGTGACAGCGCTCTTGAAGGGGGAGGTGAAAGACCTGATGCGCAAGGGGGGGTTGGTAGAGCAGATTAGACAGCAGATTAGACGTGTGTGTGATTTTGATGAGGAGATTGATGAGAAGCCGGCAAAGAGGGGCAGGATGGACAGAATTGCTCAGTAAGAAAGAGAGGGAGAAAATATGATTTGATTAATCTGATGCGTGTAATTGAAACTAATTTATTTTGTCTCATAAAACTTCTTTGAACGGACCTTCTTTGAACCAACAATTATTGCACAAAAAGACTAGATTGAGAATTGTGTGAGAAAGACGCCAGAGGGGGTTCTGACGGTCCTTATTGCCCCTGTTATACAATGGCTGCTGTATGGGACTCATGGCAATTGCGCAGATGGCAACGAAATGCAAAATCTGTACGGAGCCCGTAAGGGTCGAGGGACTGTGCGCGGAACATTACAAGTTCCTACAAGCGCACGACCTCGAGTACCAAATGCCAAGGATCCATACGGGGGGTGTGGATTTCTTAGATGTGATAGACCACTGGAGGGATTGGATGTGTATTGCAAGACACATCTACCTTTTGCCGAGAAGTTGGAGGACGTGTGCGCTCGTGGGATCGCATACGTAGCAAGTTTGCAGATGTTGATGGGGAAGACCGGAATGACACGCTCGGTCCTCCACTTCACGGCAACGCACACTGGGGAACGGAAAGTTGAGCTGGTGCGCCTCGACAGGCAGGGACTCGAGATTTTGGCAGAGGGGGACAGCGCGTACGGGTTTGCTCATGGGCTAACGTTACCATGGGGGATTCCTTGCAGGGTGTGGCGCGTGAATGCGCGTACACCTTGATGACGAATAATGGATTTGTGGAAGCACAAAGACTGCACAAGGATATTTTGGAGGCTCTTCTTGCCGCAGAGCCGGTGGGACTGCCGACGCTCCCGAGGCCTGAGGAGCGGGACCGTTTGATCAGGATGGTGGTGAAGGCGGATATAGATGCAGATGTGGAGGCCGCAAAGGCGAAGGCAGAGGAAGCGCGTCGTGCAAAGGAGGAATCGGATCAAGAACTGTTGGAGAAGATGCAGAGCTCCAACAAAATTTTGCATCGTTTGGGGATGGCGGACGTCGCTTATGATGCGAGTCCGGGAAGGGGAAGAAACAAAAGAGGAAAAGATAATAATGGGAATGGTCGCCCACTGTTCTTGTCACAGAAATGCTTTTGTTAATGCTGGCGAACTTGGGACGGTCGTCCGTATTTCAACATTTCCTTGCCTTTAAAATTGATTGATGGGTAAATAATAATACTGAGCAAGCCTTACATTTTATGTGTCTGTGGTCATACAATTTCGTTATTGTTTCAACCCTTGCAACGAGGTTTTTCTTGTCCCATGCATGTAAGTCTCAACCTTGGTGTCATGGAACTGCTTGTCTTTGCATATTACAACCCATTAATGCTCGGTTTGCATCATCATGTTCCACCAAGGGAATAAATGAAGTAGCTATTGAAGCTTGCGTTGGAGAAATCCCCAAATAATCGACTTCTTCTGCTTTACTACTAAATTCTGGTTTATATCGCACATGAACATAATTATTTTCAACACTAGAGTAACAAGAAAGTAATAAATATTCTGGGGCGAATTTAAATTGATCTTGTTGATCTGGAGGTATAAAAATAGGTATTTCACTTTTAATTACTTGATTTTTTTGTAATGTATAAAAAGGACAAGAAAACATATTCATTTACTTTACTATGCGTAGCTAAAGATCCAATTAAACCGGTATTCGGCCCTTCTGGCGTTTGTATAGGACCATAATGACTAGGATGTATATCATGTAACGTGCGTGTTTGCAAGTTGGCCGTTGACACTCTACGACGGAGCCAATTTTCGGAAGAACCTGCCTCATTTATGAATGCATCGACTGTGTGCATAAATTGTGATCATTGAATTGAACAAAAAAATTCTCTTATTGCCCCAATCATGGCTATTCTCTTAATGCCCTATCATGGCTATTTGTTTGTGTATGTTTTGCCCATGTTATTACATTAATGGCATGATGTTGTGGATTGCTCTATCTATGATGGTTGTTCGTTTGTGTATGCTTTGCCCATGTTGTTACAGTAATGGCATGATGTTGTGGATTGCTAGCTCAATCTATGATGGTTGTTCGTTTGTGTATGCTTTGCCCATGTTGTTACAGTAATGGCATAATGTTGTGGATTGCTAGCTCAATCTATGATGGTTGTTCGTTTGTGTATGCTTTGCCCATGTTGTTACAGTAATGGCATGATTTTGTGGATTGCTCAACCTATGAGGGTTGTTCGTTTGTGTATGTTTTGCGCGCAGATCACAATGGATCGTTACATCTGCCGCAGCAAGCGAAGCCCCCTTACTGGTTCCAGGATCGTATCCTACTTGATGCCAAGCTTGAACGCGAAGGGTATCTCAGTACGTACTTTGAAACTTGATGCCGCAAAACAACTACAACTTCGTTTTAACCCTTTAGCCGTTTTGAGTGATATTTACAGCGGACATTACATTTTTGTTGCTACGGGATGAGAATTTAGCTTTGTAATGCTAGCAGGTGTCACCAACCAAACTGTCCGATATTTGTAGTGGGCATTTATTGTTAGAGCTTGCAGCTGGGTCCCTGCTCCTCCACATGCAACCTTGGTGTTCATGAGCCCTTTACTAGCTTCCTTTCTGTCAGGGGGTGCTATATTTGGCACCCATAGGACATTGCAATATGACCAATGACATGACCCCCAAGGTGGTGAATATATGTGTGTGCTTGTGTCCTATAATGGACCATAACTAACTATTAGGTTGGTTTGTGGACATTATCATGGAAAGTGACAATTGCCCGGTTTTTATAGCGGGCAGTTGGACACGATTTTAAGGGTTGACCTATTAGCTTTGTCAGATGTGTGTGCTGCACCGCACCGCTTGCTAACATATTCGGCGGATTTCTTCTTTGTCGTCTGCGTGTCACAGCGAGCTTGTACGCACAACCACCCGCCTTCCCCTCCGCCGGCGCCCCCGCCGCCGGGCTCTCCGCCGCCACCGGTGTTGCCCCCTGCGGCCGCCGGCCCTTCCGCGCCGTCGGAAGCTGCAGCGGCAGCACAGCAAATGCCCCCTCCCCCCGCACCATCGTCGGGGCAAGCGGCGCGCGGCGTTCATGCAGCAAAGTCGGCGAAGGAGCGGAGGAAATCGGCGGCTTCTGGGTCATCGGGTTCCGATGCCGCGACGGCAGCAGCTGGAAAAGCCCTTGTCCGGGTAGGTGTTACGCACATGTGATTTTCTTGCGCCATCTTGTCGGGGTCCTTGTCCTTGTCCTTGTCCTTGTCCTTGTCCTTGTCCTTGTCCCTGGCCTTGGCCTTGTCCTGGTGCTTGTGCTTGTCCTTGTCCTTGTCCTTGTTCTTGTCCTTGTGCCAGCACCTTGTCCTTGGCCTTGGCCTTGTCCTTGTCCTTGGCCTTGTCCTTGTCCTTGTCCTTGTCCTTGTCCTTGGCCTTGTCCGGGTCCTTGTCCTTGTCCTTGGCCTTGGCCTTGGCCTTGGCCTTGGCCTTGTCCCTGGCCTTGGCCTTGTCCTGGTGCTTGTGCTTGTCCTTGTCCTTGTCCTTATTCTTGTCCTTGTGCCAGCACCTTGTCCTTGTCCTTGTCCTTGTCCTTGTCCTTGTCCTTGTCCTTGTCCTTGTCCTTGTCCTTGTCCTTGTCCTTGTCCTTGTCCTTGTCCTTGTCCTTGTCCTTGTCCTTGTCCCTGGCCTTGGCCTTGTCCTGGTGCTTGTGCTTGTCCTTGTCCTTGTCCTTGTTCTTGTCCTTGTGCCAGCACCTTGTCCTTGGCCTTGTCCTTGTCCTTGTCCTTGTCCTTGTCCTTGTGCCAGCACCTTGTCCTTGTCCTTGGCCTTGGCCTTGGCCTTGTCCTTGTCCTTGTCCTTGTCCTTGTCCTTGTCCTTGTCCTTGTCCTTGTCCTTGTCCTTGTCCTTGGCCTTGTCCTTGTCCTTGTCCCTGGCCTTGGCCTTGTCCTGGTGCTTGTGCTTGTCCTTGTCCTTGTCCTTGTTCTTGTCCTTGTGCCAGCACCTTGTCCTTGTCCTTGTCCTTGTCCTTGTCCTTGTCCTTGTCCTTGTCCTTGTCCTTGTCCTTGTCCTTGTCCTTGTCCTTGTCCTTGTCCTTGTCCTTGGCCTTGGCCTTGGCCTTGTCCTTGTCCTTGTCCTTGTCCTTGGCCTTGTCCTTGTCCTTGTCCTTGTCCTTGTCCTTGGCCTTGGCCTTGGCCTTGGCCTTGTCTGGGTCCTTGTCCGGGTCCTTGTCCTTGTCCTTGTCCTTGTCCTTGTCCTTGTCCCTGGCCTTGGCCTTGTCGTGGTGCTTGTGCTTGTCCTTGTCCTTGTCCTTGTTCTTGTCCTTGTGCCAGCACCTTGTCCTTGTCCTTGTGCCAGCACCTTGTCCTTGGCCTTGGCCTTGTCCTTGTCCTTGGCCTTGTCCTTGTCCTTGTCCTTGTCCTTGTCCTTGTCCTTGGCCTTGTCCTTGTCCTTGTCCTTGTCCTTGGCCTTGGCCTTGGCCTTGGCCTTGGCCTTGGCCTTGGCCTTGGCCTTGGCCTTGTCTGGGTCCTTGTCCGGGTCCTTGTCCGGGTCCTTGTCCTTGTCCTTGGCCTTGGCCTTGGCCTTGGCCTTGGCCTTGGCCTTGGCCTTGGCCTTGGCCTTGGCCTTGGCCTTGGCCTTGGCCTTGGCCTTGGCCTTGTCTGGGTCCTTGTCCGGGTCCTTGTCCGGGTCCTTGTCCTTGTCCTTGTCCTTGGCCTTGGCCTTGGCCTTGGCCTTGGCCTTGGCCTTGGCCTTGGCCTTGGCCTTGGCCTTGGCCTTGGCCTTGGCCTTGGCCTTGGCCTTGGCCTTGGCCTTGGCCTTGGCCTTGGCCTTGGCCTTGGCCTTGGCCTTGTCCTGGTGCTTGTGCTTGTCCTTGTCCTTGTCCTTGTTCTTGTCCTTGTGCCAGCACCTTGTCCTTGGCCTTGGCCTTGTCCTTGTCCTTGGCCTTGGCCTTGGCCTTGGCCTTGTCCTTGTCCTTGGCCTTGGCCTTGGCCTTGGCCTTGGCCTTGGCCTTGGCCTTGGCCTTGGCCTTGGCCTTGTCCTGGTGCTTGTGCTTGTCCTTGTCCTTGTCCTTGTTCTTGTCCTTGTGCCAGCACCTTGTCCTTGGCCTTGTCCTTGTCCTTGTCCTTGTCCTTGTCCCTGGCCTTGGCCTTGTCCTGGTGCTTGTGCTTGTCCTTGTCCTTGTCCTTGTTCTTGTCCTTGTGCCAGCACCTTGTCCTTGGCCTTGTCCTTGTCCTTGTCCTTGGCCTTGTCCTTGTCCTTGTCCTTGTCCTTGTCCTTGTCCTTGGCCTTGGCCTTGTCCTTGTCCTTGTCCTTGGCCTTGGCCTTGGCCTTGTCTGGGTCCTTGTCCGGGTCCTTGTCCGGGTCCTTGTCCTTGTCCTTGTCCTTGTCCTTGGCCTTGTCCTTGTCCTTGTCCTTGTCCTTGTCCTTGTCCTTGTCCTTGTCCTTGTCCTTGTCCTTGTCCTTGTCCTTGTCCTTGTCCTTGTCCTTGTCCTTGTCCTTGTCCTTGTCCTTGTCCTTGTCCCTGGCCTTGGCCTTGTCCTGGTGCTTGTGCTTGTCCTTGTCCTTGTCCTTGTTCTTGTCCTTGTGCCAGCACCTTGTCCTTGGCCTTGTCCTTGTCCTTGTCCTTGGCCTTGTCCTTGTCCTTGTCCTTGTCCTTGTCCTTGTCCTTGGCCTTGTCCTTGTCCTTGTCCTTGTCCTTGTCCTTGTCCTTGTCCTTGTCCTTGTCCTTGTCCTTGTCCTTGTCCTTGTCCTTGTCCTTGTCCTTGTCCTTGTCCTTGTCCTTGTCCTTGTCCTTGTCCTTGTCCTTGTCCTTGTCCTTGTCCTTGTCCTTGTCCTTGTCCTTGTCCTTGTCCTTGTCCTTGTCCTTGTCCTTGTCCTTGTCCTTGTCCTTGTCCTTGTCCTTGTCCTTGTCCTTGTCCTTGTCCTTGTCCTTGTCCTTGTCCTTGTCCTTGTCCTTGTCCTTGTCCTTGTCCTTGTCCTTGTCCTTGTCCTTGTCCTTGTCCTTGTCCTTGTCCTTGTCCTTGTCCTTGTCCTTGTCCTTGTCCTTGTCCTTGTCCTTGGCCTTGGCCTTGTCCTTGTCCTTGTCCTTGGCCTTGGCCTTGGCCTTGTCCTTGTCCTTGTCCTTGTCCTTGTCCTTGTCCTTGTCCTTGTCCTTGTCCTTGTCCTTGTCCTTGTCCTTGTCCTTGTCCTTGTCCTTGTCCTTGTCCTTGTCCTTGTCCTTGGCCTTGGCCTTGGCCTTGTCCTTGTCCTTGTCCTTGTCCTTGGCCTTGTCCTTGTCCTTGGCCTTGGCCTTGTCCTTGTCCTTGTCCTTGTCCTTGTCCTTGGCCTTGGCCTTGGCCTTGGCCTTGGCCTTGTTCTTGTCCTTGTGCCAGCACCTTGTCCTTGTCCTTGTCCTTGTCCTGCTCCTTGTCCTTGTCCTTGTCCTTGTCCTTGTCCTTGTCCTTGTCCTTGTCCTTGTCCTTGTCCTTGTCCTTGTCCTTGTCCTTGTTCTTGTCCTTGTCCTTGTCCTTGTCCTTGTCCTTGTCCTTGTCCTTGTCCTTGTCCTTGTCCTTGTCCTTGTCCTTGTCCTTGTCCTTGTCCTTGTCCTTGTCCTTGTCCTTGTCCTTGTCCTTGTCCTTGTCCTTGTCCTTGTCCTTGGCCTTGGCCTTGTCCTTGTCCTTGGCCTTGGCCTTGGCCTTGTCCTTGTCCTTGTCCTTGGCCTTGTCCTTGTCCTTGTCCTTGTCCTTGTCCTTGTCCTTGTCCTTGTCCTTGTCCTTGTCCTTGTCCTTGTCCTTGTCCTTGTCCTTGGCCTTGGCCTTGGCCTTGGCCTTGTCCTTGTCCTTGTCCTTGTCCTTGGCCTTGTCCTTGTCCTTGGCCTTGTCCTTGTCCTTGTCCTTGTCCTTGTCCTTGGCCTTGGCCTTGGCCTTGTTCTTGTCCTTGTGCCAGCACCTTGTCCTTGTCCTTGTCCTTGTCCTGCTCCTTGTCCTTGTCCTTGTCCTTGTCCTTGTCCTTGTCCTTGTCCTTGTCCTTGTCCTTGTCCTTGTCCTTGTCCTTGTTCTTGTCCTTGTCCTTGTCCTTGTCCTTGTCCTTGTCCTTGTCCTTGTCCTTGGAACCTGGAAATTAGGATGTGATTTTTCTCGCGCCAACGGCCGTTGGAACATGGAAATTAGGGTGTGTTTTTTCTCGCGCCAACGGCCGTTGGAACCTGGAAATTAGGGTGTGATTTTTCTCGCGCCAACGGCCGTTGGAACCTGGAAATTAGGGTGTCATTTTCATTCGCCAACGGCCGTTGGAACCTGGAAATTAGGGTGTCATTTTCATTCGCCAACGGCCGTTGGAACCTGGAAATTAGGGTGTGATTTTTCCTGCAACGGCCGTAAGAACCTGGAAATTAGGGTGTGATTTTTATCGCGCCAACGGCCGTTGGAACCTGGAAATTAGGGCGTGATTTTTCTCGCGCCAACGGCCGTTGGAACCTGGAAATTAGGGTGTCATTTTCATTCGCCAACGGCCGTTGGAACCTGGAAATTAGGGTGTGATTTTTCTCGCGCCAACGGCCGTTGGAACCTGGAAATTAGGGCGTGATTTTTCTTGCGCCAATGGCCATTGGAACAAAGTACTGACCTTCCGGCTATCTCTTTGTTTTTTGCATGTGATCAGGGGCGTCCATCAAGGCAGAGAACGAACGAAGAACAGATGAGGTTGGGCCACAAGGTTGATCATGCGGCGGCGGAAGAGGAGGTCACAACATTTTTCGAGGACTGGTGCCAACGAGGTCAGGGGGACTTTTGGTCGGGGGTTGTGAGGAGCTTTGAGAGGAAGGGGCTGCTGACGACACGTGCTGGAAATGCGAAGCTCAGCATTTTGGACTCCTGGGAGCCAGCGCCATCCTCTCATGTGCACGACAAGAACCTAACTGACAGCATACAGGCGGCGTTTCATCTGCGGCAGAAGTTTCGTCTAGTGCCAGACGATGTCGACCTCGTGGGGGGGTCCGCGATTGCGACTCAAGTACGGGTCTTTACGAACAACTTGTGCCAACTCCCGGAACTAATGAGGCATCGGACGGTGACGGTGCGGAATTGTAAGGGGCTCGCGCCGTGGTTCGTGGGGGCCGGCACAAGTCTGACGAAGGCAAAATGTGCCGTGCTGATCTTCCGGTTTGCGTGGCAGGTGCTGGCAGACCAGGAGCCCGATTCTTACAATGCCTGGCTGGAAGAGAATCCAGGGTTTTCTGACAAAATTAAAAAACTGACGGGGGAGGACAGTGACCGTGCCGTGCAGAGGTTCGGATACTTTCGTTCGCCAACGGCCGAGGAAGGGAGGGCCATTCTCCGGACGCACTCCAAGAAGGATATGGCGGCCGCGTGCTCGCAGGATTTGATCACCATGGACTTGAATCCGTCCGAGTGGTCAGATGCATCTGACCGTGAGGCAGTACTTGAGCTCACGAACACCGCGTTGGGCTACATGCTCGCGTACGACAAGCCTTTCGTGTTTGCGCAGTTTGCCGTGCTGGACGGCAACCACTACACGCAGATGTTGAAGTCCGTGATTTTTGAGGGCTCAGACGAGCAAGTGAGGACTGCGATAGCTGGCGAGATTGCGGGTAAACAAAAGGGCAAGTACGTGGAGACAATCGAGCAGGCGTTTGATTTGTGGAAGGGGTTGGTGAGGGACGCGGACAAGTTCATGTACACCAATCTGGACGTGCTCAAGGGCTGGGAGGTGGAGGGGGAAGCACTGATCCCGCCCATGAAGGACATGCGGACGCCAAAGGTAAATATAACGGATCGGGTGTGGGAACGTTTTAGGCACTAGATGTGATTTTTGTTCGCCGACGGCCGTTGGAACCTGGAAATTAGTGTGTGATTTTTCTTGCGCCAACGGCCGTTGGAACCTGGAAATTTGGGTGATATTTTTCTTGCGCCAACGGCCGTTGGAGTCTGGAAATTAGGGTGTCATTTTTCTTGCGCCAACGGCCGTTGGAGTCTTGAAATTAGGGTGTCATTTTTCTTGCGCCAACGGCCGTTGGAACCTGGAAATTAGGGTGTGATTTTTCTTCTATTAACCGTGGAACTCCAGGGTAACCAGACTCTTTATTAAAACAATGAGTGGAGCACATACAAAAGGCAGGCCACATCCCGGCCGCCGATGCTCATGGGAACACTTATTGCTTGGCAAAGGCTAGCCTTACCCCCAAACACGCAGGGAGGGTGGGCGGGAAAAGAAAAGAGGCCGACCTTAGCTAGGTGGGTTTGTTTTTGTCCTTTTTTGCGTGTCATGCGGCCTTGGCCCGGACGGCATTTTTTCGCCACGCAAATGTTGCGTCTGAACAAATGACGCAATGTGGCGTTCTAATTGCCGGCAGCTTACGTAAGGCTGCCGGGGCTATTAGGTCACATATTGCGTGAGAGAAAGAATCTAGATCTAGTTAATCACTACGCCATGAGCCAAGAAACCTAGACAGTGGCAGGTTTATATCTCAACGTAGCTCCTGCCACCTGGCCAAGAAAAACTGGCCAAAGCTTTGGCCACGACTGATCCGGATCAGGCCGCACCGGCCTCAAAAGGTATGTCACGTGAACCCAATAACCTAGCTATAGCGGCTACCCTTCCATCTCACTATAAAGAAACTATGTTCAGAGAACCACGATTCTATTAACCGTGGAACTCCAGGGTAACCAGACTCTTTATTAAAACAATGAGTGGAGCACATACAAAAGGCAGGCCACATCCCGGCCGCCGATGCTCATGGGAACACTTATTGCTTGGCAAAGGCTAGCCTTACCCTTATATCCCTCCCTGGCGATCCATGCCAGGGGCAAAGAACCTAGCATAATGACAGAGAAATGAACAACCAAATTAGGTGGAGGGCAATTTCAAAATAGCCCGCCAGGCCCGAGGGGGGCAGGCGGCCATGGCCCGAAGAATAACCTCAGGCAGCTGCACCTCCAAACTGCGGTGCAAGCCCACATAATGGGCAACCGTGGAGCTGCTAAGCCAGCGCCCCCGGCCCTGGATGTCCCCCATGCTGCGACCCGCGAGGAAATCGTGAGTGGCACCTCCATGCCGCAGCCCGTGAATGGTGAAAATCTGGGCGACCCCCAAGGCCTGACTCGCAGCCTGCCAAATGCGCCGGAATTGCGGGTAGGTGAAAGGGAACACGGCCTCCCAAGCGTGCTTACCCGCGATGCAGTGACGGAGGATGGTTTCAGACATCACATCTTCTACCACCACTGACTGAGTCTTGCCCTTAGAGGTCTTGGTAGACCTCAGCAGTAGGGCGCCCCGTTGAGCCGGCCCAAGCCGAACGTCAGGCTGGAGGCGCACATGGCCAACACGGAGGTTCAGCGCCTCCGAGATTCGCAGGTAATGGCGGAACACGATGACAACCAGCAGGCCCGCAAGGCGCTGACCTTGCATGACCATCGTGCTGGCAAGTGCAAACGCCGCCTCCCATGGAATGGGAGGAGGGGCACGGGGGGGCACAAGTGTTTTCCACCCAGCGAGGACGCCACGGGCCAAGTCCCACCGCTTCACCATACCGGGATAATAAAGTTGCAACCCCATCAAGGCATTGACACACACTTGGCGGCTGTACCCCCGAAAATGAGCCCAGGCGACATACGCACAAAATGTCTCCTCAAGGGTGTCAGCTCGTGACGATGACCCGTCCGCCCGCCCACCAGCCTCCCACCAAGTCAAGAGGGAATCAAGACCACGACGGTAGGCCAGCAAAGTAGCCGGCTTTACTTTCCCCTCTAGCAATGGAAGGTAGCTAACAGGTGCAGGGGGCCCCGGGTTAGGATGGATGCCTTCCGCGGTCAGGTCGCGCACCCAGCCTGCCAAGAAAGTCGCCATGGATTGGCCGCGAGAAACGCCATCGGCTGGTTGAAGTGCACTCGGCGTCCACACCCACTGGGAACGACTCCCCGTGGCGAGGGTCAGCGCGCACAAGCGGCGGCACTGCTTGTTGAGCTTGTGGGATGAGGACCGCCCCTTAGCCAAGCAGCCCAACGCCGCGGTGGAGTCCACCAACCTCACCACCCGCTTGCCTCGGTTTGCCAAGCTGCGCGCACTCCTCTCCACGCCCTTCACTGCAGCCCGCACCTCCTTCTCGTTGATGTGCATCCCCGGATCCCGCCAACGACTCCGGACCCCAACCCGCCATTGCTGGCTAGTGATTGCTTGTTGCGCCCGCGCGCTCAGTGGCCTAGGGCCAGCGTAGGCCACCTCACTTGGTATGAGCAAAGTCGGGTACCCCCGCACCTCTCGTGCCCTCGCCAGCTCCGTCACATCGCCCGGCTCCATGGTTGCGTACACGACACCTTGCCCGTAGGTGGACGCGTCAGATGCAACCACCTCACGGGCCAAAGGTGCGCTTCGGTCAACCCTTAGCATGGGAGCCAAGGCCAGGGCACACTCTAACTCCTCCCGCACCCCGGCCCACAGCACCCAGGATCGCTGCCCCCACCCTTGCAGGCTGATGAATTTGAAACATTGCTGCCAAATGGACAAGCAGCTGCGGCTTAACATCTGCAGCCACAACCACCGCCCCAAGACGGCAGCCAGCCCCTCGGCCGTAGCTCGGCCTCGAGTGAGTATAGCCTGCGTGTGGGCGATCACAAGGTTGAGCTGCTTGACCGTTGGTTCCAGCACGCCGTTCCGTCGGTGCACCACCCCTAGGGCTTCTAGCTCGTCCCCTTCCAGGCTCGCCATCTTAGTCTTCTCCTTAGACGGCACAAGGTTGTTAGGGAGGTAGCCTTCCTCAATAGCGCGCGTGATGAGCTGGTTCACCGCCTCGCAGGTCCGCCCGTTGCTGGCCACCAAGTCATCAATAGTGATGGACAGCATGGGGGCAGGGGGGTTTTCCAGGTCAATCTGAAGCTCCCCGGCGCGCTCCTCCTTGTACTCGATGGCCAAGCGCAGTGGCTGGCCACACTCGTCGCGCACCAAGGTGAGCTCACCTGCGCTTGAGAGGTAGTTGACCTGGCGCCTCGGATCCAGGGCACCGGTCATGTAGAGCACCATCTCATGGATGGCCTCCCCCAGCGCCACCGCATGGGAATGTCCCATGGCCAGCACCTTGAGCACGGGCCACACCTTCCGCCTGGGCCCTGCCAGACCTACGCTAGTCGACCACACACTAGGAAGCCCTTGGTAGTCCCACCACCACTCGGGCACCTCGATGGAATAGTAGTATGACACGAGGTCGCTCTTGGCGCAGTAGCACCAGCCTTTGATGTAGACCTCCACGAGGATGCCCAGGTGGGGTAGCAGGATCTTGGGGGGGTCCACCCACAGCAGGTTGCCCAGCTTCCTGTTGACGATGAACCGAAGCTCACCCACCCCCTTGGCCACTCCAAAGCAGCCATCCACCCACTTGGGCCGCCTCTCCCGGAACGCCACCATGCCCACGCCCGCTGCCCGGCTCATGAGCTTGCCCCATTCAGCCATGGAGCATCCCCGGCTGGGCTTGGGCACATTCCAATACTTTGCGCTCGCCACGACCGCTGGCTTGATGCAGTTCTCTTCGCTGGCATATATCTCCCGCCAGCTCGGCCGCATAGCCAACAGGTCGAGCAGCCGTGCCTTCCCCGCCACCTCCGCCTTTGGTAGACTCACCGCGTCCGCGCGCAGTTGTTCATACTTATTCTGCTTCCCATATATTGCATCAGCACCTTCTTGCTCCTGGCCTGTCGCAACGCCCCCTACGCGGCGACTGTGCCAGGTGCAGTGCCTCTTGACCCTCGCAAGGGCCTCCTCCCTCCCCTTAGAGCACGCCCCTCTAGGGTTAGGAGGAGGGTCTTGCCCCCCTCCCCACAGCCAATTAAGCCAACGCACTACCTTGCATTGCAGTGTGTACTCGCGGTGGCGGCGCGTGGCACGCTGTCGCCGGCGTGCCGATCTCACCCTGCCCCACGCGGTGTACGCTGGCCTAAGTGGGTATGGCAGCGGGAAAAGGGAGCGGTCCCGCTGGGATTCTATTTCCCTACTTGTTGAGCCTTGCTGAGCTTGTCCAAGAGGATGGCAGTTTGGAGAGCTGCCTTGACAGCCGGGGTGGCTGACAGTGCAGCCTCCTCCCCCAATGGCAGGAGGTGGCTGGCCACCTTCCACCCCCCCCTCCTTGCCCTTCCACCTGCAGCAAGGCCGCCACCACCCTCATTAGGTACTCCATGCCCACAAGCTCCCCGGCTGCTGAGCCCAGCTCCTTGAGAAGGGTGTCCATGGCCAATGCAATGTTCATGACAATTTTCCTGTTCTCCATGTTCCGCCAATTTCCAGGCTTTACCGTCATGACCCACGACCGGATTCCCATCCCATTGTCGCTGGCGTCCTCCAACACCCCCGGCAGCACCCGCTCCGAAACCCGATATTTCACGCTCTTGGCTCGGCTTGGCAGCGCCACCCCTTTCGAGGCCTTGAAGTGGCTTCCCGCCCCCTCCATTCCTCCCAGCGCTGCCTTCAAACCTTGCATGAATTTCTCGGCTGCGACCTCCCCCTCCTCGTCCTCCTCGTCGTCCTGATTTTCGGTTTCCGGAGGTGCCCCAACGAATGTCGCCAACCTCGCCCTCATTTCCTTTCCGACAGCCCCCCCACCTGCCGAAACCTTGGCCGCGCCTTTCGGCTTGGCCATTTTTCGCTGCGCAGGTGTCGTTGGTGGCAGCGCCTGATCCTCCTCCTCGTCCGCCGCGAGATCTGCCACGGCCAGCAGTTTTGCCACCAACGTTCCGTTTGGGTCACGTGCGTCCAACACGTCGCCAACATCAACGTGATCGGCCAGCAACTGCACGACAGACTTCAGCTGGCTCGAGCTCCACGAGCTGGCGTCCGTCACCCAGTCCTCGGCACCGAAGACCTGCTCGACTGCCCCCACCGCCTCTGCGGGGCTGATGCACTTGGCGAGCAGAGTGGCGAGCTGCTTCTTTTTGGCGCTGAAGGCGACTGGCGCGTGACTGGCGGCAGCAGCCCGCGGTGTGGGCGTCCCGTCCTCCCCGCGCGCTGCCTGCCCTCCTGTAGCTTTGCGCCCCTTCGGCATTGCTGCTCAGGGCCAAAAATGGCTCCGACAGTACAGGTTCGTCAAACCAGAGGTTCGTTTCCCCTGGCTTGCTGTCGCCGCCCTCGTGAAAAGAAAAGAGGCCGACCTTAGCTAGGTGGGTTTGTTTTTGTCCTTTTTTGCGTGTCATGCGGCCTTGGCCCGGACGGCATTTTTTCGCCACGCAAATGTTGCGTCTGAACAAATGACGCAATGTGGCGTTCTAATTGCCGGCAGCTTACGTAAGGCTGCCGGGGCTATTAGGTCACATATTGCGTGAGAGAAAGAATCTAGATCTAGTTAATCACTACGCCATGAGCCAAGAAACCTAGACAGTGGCAGGTTTATATCTCAACGTAGCTCCTGCCACCTGGCCAAGAAAAACTGGCCAAAGCTTTGGCCACGACTGATCCGGATCAGGCCGCACCGGCCTCAAAAGGTATGTCACGTGAACCCAATAACCTAGCTATAGCGGCTACCCTTCCATCTCACTATAAAGAAACTATGTTCAGAGAACCACGATTGCGCCAACGGCCGTTGGAACCTGGAAATTTGGGTGATATTTTTCTTGCGCCAACGGCCGTTGGAACCTGGAAATTAGGGCGTGATTTTTCTCGCGCCAACGGCCGTTGGAACCTGGAAATTAGGGTGTCATTTTCATTCGCCAACGGCCGTTGGAACCTGGAAATTAGGGTGTGATTTTTCTCGCGCCAACGGCCGTAAGAAACTGGAAATTTGGGTGATATTTTTCTTGCGCCAACGGCCGTTGGAGTCTGGAAATTAGGGTGTCATTTTTCTTGCGCCAACGGCCGTTGGAGTCTGGAAATTAGGGTGTCATTTTTCATTCGCCAACGGCCGTTGGAACCTGGAAAATAGGGTGTGATTTTTCTTGCGCCAACGGCCGTTGGAGGCTGGAAATTAGGGTGTCATTTTTCAATCGCCAACGGCCGTTGGACTCTTGAAATTAGGGCTTGATTTTTGTTCGGGAACGGCCGATCTTCCAAAGTGAGGGGACAAAATGTCAGGTCGTGTGTTGTATGACAGTTTTTTTGTTTCAAACATTGTGACTCATGCATGCAGGGGAGAGAGGCGCACCGGAGGGTTGCCCTGATCGGAGGGGGCCGGGCTGAATGCAGAAGACGAGGCCGTTTCCAAAAAGTCGAGGGGGACGGCGCTGCTGGAAGTGCACAACTATTTCAAGACGCACATGGAGGAATCCTGGAATAAGCCGGAGGTGCCCCTGCAGGACCAGAAAGAAATATGGAATTTGATTCATGGAGTTTCAAGCAGCACTGAGAAGGCAAGGAAGGAAGGGGAGGGGGAGGAGGGTGGTGAGGAGCGGGTTGGAGGGCGTTTGAACGAGGGTGGTTTGTCCGAATCGGAGAAAACCCAAGTCTACGACTTCATCTCGGCTGTGAAGGATGAAACGATCACGTCGGACGGGAGTAGATGTGGAATACCGATTGAGGACAAGCTGGCCAAGGAGCTTGCAGAGTTTCTGGACATCGTGGCCGCGGACAAGCTGGACGGGGAGGGAAGGGTTATGAGGAAGGGGGGGGGATCAAACAGGAAGGGTGGAGGAGTTTAGCCCGCTTTCGATTATGGCCGTCTATCATGGCAACCGTGAAGGCCAAACACGTTCCTCCTCAGTGCTTGTATGACCTGACATACATGGCCAAGATCTTCTGGGAGGTGATGGTCCACCTTTTCATGATCTACAAGTCTGAATCTGGGAAGTACCCCAACGCACGCGAGCTCGGCTGGTTGCCGATGCAGCCTTCGGAATCCGACAGCGCCCTTCAGAGGGTGGCCGATACGGTCGCTGTAGCTGCCAAGAGAATAAGGGTGGCTATCAGGCCAACTGGGAGGGACGATTCCACCTTCCCACTTGCACTGCTGGAGAGGACGAATTTGACGACCAAGAAGGAAACGACATGGGCAATCCTGACTGCGCCCGAACCCCCAACCGAGCAGGCTGTGGTGCCCCAACCCGTACAGCCTGTGGCGGGGGCTGTGGTGGTGACGGGGGCTGTGCCGGAGGAAGGCGAAGCCGAACATGCGGAGGCAGAGGACGTCCAGTCGGGTCGCCAAAAAAGGTTGGGGGAGAAGCGGGAACCCACGCGGAAGTTTGGGTCGGAGGAGATGGCATCCGAAATCGAGCAGCAGGGCCCGTGGACTTCTAAGGAAGTTTACGGGTCTGAGGGGGAGCCGATCTGTGAGTTCACTATGAAGACTTTCGCGTGGGAGACGGGCGACGGGCCGACACGGTTGGCTCAACTGGTAAAAAATGCAATGGAAGGGTTCGAATTTGTTTCGGGGAATAAGGAGGGGAAGGGAACCGAGGAACGGCCGGATATCAAGAATGGGGTAGTGTTGCTGAATTTGGGACACCACGCCAAGCTGTGGGACGATAAGGAATTGTTGAAGGGTCACAAGGGTGCGTGGGTGGAGAAACGGGACTGGAAGGCGGCGGAGGATTGTGGAGATTTCAAGGGTGTGAAAGACGAATGGTCGCATGTACTAGGCGATTTGACGTCTCGGGGACGGGCCGAGGACGTCAGCCCACCCGTGATCTTCATTGGGTCAAAGGAGCAGGTGGATGGCTTTAAGGTCCTTCTGAAGGTACTTGGGAAGCGGCCAGCGGAGGATTTTTCCAATCCCAACGGCCGTTCGGGCAAGGAAATTGCGGGTGGAGCCCAGAAGCGTCCGCTGGAGAAGTCAGGCGGTGCCACCAAAAAGAAACGGCGGAAGCGCGCTGTCCAGGAGACCCCCGCGCCCGAAGACGTCTCAATGGGGACGCCCTACCCTCATGATGTCGGCGTTCTCCCGGAGGGGGATGATGAGGATGTCGGGTCACAGGGGGGTGATGATGGGGAGGGCGGTGATGAGGGGGGCGGGAATGAGGGTGGTGATAAGGGGGGCGGGTCGAAGGACGGAGAGGGGGGGGTTCGAAGGGCGGAGAGGGGGCGGGTCGAAGGGCGGAGAGGGGGGGGGTCCAAGGACGGAGATGGGGGGGGGGGAAGGGCGGAGAGGGGAGGGGTCGAAGGGCGGAGAGGGGGCGGGTCGAAGGGCGGAGAGGGGGGCGGGTCGAAGGGCGGAGAGGGGGGCGGGTCGACGGGGGCTGTTGAGGGGGCGTGTCGACCGGCGCATCGGGTTCAGGGGGGGAGGGGGGGGGAGGGGAGGGAGGCTCGAAGGGGAATTCGGGGGCGTCGGGGGGGGGGGTGTTGGGGCGTGCCGTCGACTACTGCAAAAAGCTCCTTTCGCCTGGCGGGCACGTTCGATCAAGAGCAACGGCTAGTCATCTGTCAAAGGGTAAGTTAATCTGAGTGAATATGGTCAGTTAAATTATGATGTTTGCATATTCTCAAGTTTGATTTGCGAATGTAATGATAACTAATTGCGCCGCTCGTCATTGCTTGTCCCACCCACAGGTGACGAGTCTGAAGAGGAGCCGCCAAAGGATGACGCGCATGGCGGCCCACCCAAAGGGTTTGAGGAAGATTCGGAAGAATCGGAAGAATCGGAACCTGAGGAGGAAGCGCCACCTGAGGAGGAAGCGCCACATGCACGTGTCACAGTTACCGCAACCCAGCCCAAGCCACTAGACAAGAAAGTGCCACCACCAAGTTGGCAGCCTTGGATGGAGAATCTGGAAGGTGGGGGGGGGGGAAACGGGCCGTGCCCCGCTCGCCTGTTGGATGTCCGGTTTCGGTATTGTGCAAGCACGGTGGTGAATTTTGCCAGTATCGGAAGAACAAAAACAAAAACCATGATACGTTGTGGAAGCCCACGTGGGCTGCTGATTCGGTGGATAAACTCAATTCAGACCCAATGAAGCTGGTGCCTGATTTCCACGTCGACACGTTCCTGGTGCATGGAGTCGTTCGAAAGGTGGATACTAAAACGGGCGTGTGGTACATTAAATTTTGGGCAGAAGGGTGTGACGAAAAGGGAATCTGGATTAATAGGAAGCAGGGGACGATGCCCAACAGAATTTTCCCGGTACAACAAGACGAGATGCGGAACTGTTTCAAGCCACCTGAGGGAACGTATTTGGAGTGGTGGATGGACAAGGGGTACTTCCCGGCGACCAGATCTTCCCCAGCGACCAGATCTTCCCCACGACTCCAAGATAAGGGGGGAGACCAAGCCGCAGGGCAGGGCAAACGAAAACCTAAAGGGAAGGCTGGCGCAGATGAGCGGGAGGGGGGTGTAAAGAAGCCCAGCGGACGGGCACCTGTAAAGAAACGCCTGTTAGTAGATAGTTAGATAGCTTACTTGATCTGAACTCGTGTACATTTGTAAAGATCGATCTGTACATCTGTCTCCAGAGCATTAACTTGAATATTCAAAGTTCAAGTGGGAATTACTGGTTGGGTTGTGCACAGGCTTGTGCACAATTTTGGCAATAATTATAATTCGTTCTATAAATAGAACTCGCGGGGTCGTGGAGAGGGTTGTGCAATTGTAAATAATCTACAACTTGTCTCACTTGCTTACCCTCCGAGTGCATGACACTTTGACAAAAACAGCCAATTTTACCACGACTTGAATAAATTTTAATAAATGTTAATAAATTTTAATAAATTTAAGCAATCTAGTAATGAAAAGTGCACGCGGAAAGCGCACCACTGACCAAATGGCATGAAATGGTAATGATTTCATGTGGAAACGCATTCACAATGAGCATCAATTGTCATGTATTTGTTGAAATGGCGTCTCCTCAAGTAATAAAATTTGGCATGGGTATTGTAGATTGATTGTGGGCCCCCCCGGCTATCTACACGCTATCTACAAGCTATCTACAAGCTATCTACAAGCTATCTACAAGCTATCTATACAAGCTATCTACAAGCTATCTACAAGCTATCTACAAGCTATCTACAAGCTATCTACAAGCTATCTACAAGCTATCTACAAAACAGTCCTACTATAGATCTATATGGCCTGCCCGCGACCATAGGGGTCTTGTCTAGTTAATTAATTTGACACGGTCCTGAGTCTGGGAGGCTCGATCTTTGGGCCATCCTAGCTCTGGATCGCCGGGGTACCACCAGCGTTTATTGCTGCCATTCGTCAACTGTATTGAGGGCTCACAGGCAGGCAGTAGTGCGGACTGCGGAAGGCACCACCCCACCATTCCCTTTTCACCACGGGGTGTGGCAAGGTTGTGTCCTGTCCCCATATCTGTTCATTATTGTCGTGGATCGTGTCATGCGCCGGGCACGTGCGCGCTTTACTGCTCTTAAGGGGTTCGGGCCAGGCTTGGACATCCTTAACGAGCGCGAACACGGCGGCGGTGGCCCTGGCTACCGCCTGTCCGGCCTGATTTATGCGGATGATACCACCCTCATCGAGCGCCCCGAGCACATTCAGACCTGGCTGGACTGTCTGGGCTTGGAGGTGCGGGCGGTGGGGTTGGAGATTATAGTGTCAAAACTTCAATGCGATGGCGGATTGGGGCTACCAGTCGCCCGCCGCTGCCGCGGCTGCTATATAGGCGGGACGGAGGTCCCGTTCCGTGATCGCTTCAAACTGCTGGGGAGCACATGTGCTCGACCCGACACCGCCGACGATGTGGACGTCTGCATCGGCCTGGCCTGGGCTAGGCTTCGTTCGCTCAAAACCTACTGGCACTCGAAGGGCCTGGGCGAGCACCGCAAGCGCATGCTCTTCAAGGTCCTCGTCCTCACGGTGCCTACGTGTGGCGCCGAGGCATGGACACTCACGGACACACTGGCCGGCCGCCAAGCTAGACAGCACGGTTTACAGGATGCTTCGACAGTTCCTGAATGTAGGTTTTTCCACGCTTAGGTCATTAGAGTCTTTGTATCAGGGTATGCCTCGCGGCCCTCGCCGAGGCGTGGACAATCACCGGCACCCACACTGGCAGCTACGCTGCACGGCACGGTTTATAGGATGCTCCGACAGGTCCTGAACGTAGGGTTTTCCAAGCGCCCGTCATTAATTTTTTTAGTATTTGTATCAGGGTATGCCTCGTATTTCGGACGAGATATTAGGCAGCGTAGGATAGCCATTTGTAGGACACCTTGCTCGCACCAGCCAGGTCGACACCGCCCTTGGTCTGGCAGGCCCCCAGCGGCTTGGCCAGCCAGGGCAGCATATTCTGACCTGGCCTGGCCCCAAGGGCATTCCCAAAAGGGTTGGGAAACATGTCACGAACTACATCCAGATGTTGCTGGACGACCTACGGACCTAGTGGTCCCAGCCCAGTTTGAACACCGCATCCACTCTCTCTCCCTTCTTTGGACTGCCATGCAGAACAAGACGCGGCGGCAGAAGATTTTCAAGGCTCACACGCCAGCCCCTGTGGGCAAGCCACCTCCCCCCAAGAGGCGGCGGCGTTTTGATGAGTAGTGTAGTTAGGATTTTTCTAGACTAGATAGCTTAGAGTTAGCTTAGTTCGATTCCGCGGCTTTGCCCACCTCCACCCATCCAGCAAGGAATATGTGCTACATGATCTCCCAACCCGGAGTCATGTTATATTAATTTTCGGGTAGTCTACGGGCATTCCGGTAGTCTAGATATACAGCTTCGATCTAGATCATATTTGACAAGATACACTGCTTCTGACTAGCATGCAAGCTTGCACTACAGGGCTTTTGTTGAAGCATTTGAAATCTTGGACATGCAAGTGCCTGGCATATGCAGGCACTGGGAAGGTCCCATATTCATGATAGCTGAGGCACCTCTATGTCCCAAGTGCTGCTCCAAAATTAATGTTTACGGGTTGATGGCCAGGGCATATAAAAAACACATTCATGGTTTAATATACTATACGTACTGTGACCTTGCAGCTCTTCTTTCGCTTGCATAATATAGAGACAACTATTCTGATCAGGCACTCCGCAAAGGTGAAAACCGTTTGCGTTCAGTGCCGGGCCGCGGAAAACGCGGAAAAACGCGATCTGCAAATGAATCCGACCGGAATCGAACTGGGGACCTCTCGCACCAATTTTGCTGACTATAGGACGGACGTCTCCGGTTACCATGGCATCGCCAACTTACACCTACAGTCATCCGCAAAAGTTCTCCTGTCCGGGGAGTGATGCAAGCCTTTTGGATTTGGTACTAGATAAATCCCTCGAGATCTGTGTGTAGGAGTACTACACACGTGTCTGCACGCGAGACTTGTTCAGTCTCGCACCGTGAGACGGGCTGAACACGGCTGAATCCTTCTATCTAGACAACTATGCCTGGACGCATGGTGATCCAACGCCGTAGAAGGACTAGGGCTTCGCTTGCATAATACTAGCTCTGGCCTGTCGAAGTTAAGGTTTCATGAAGTTTTCATTTACACCATACCATGCCCCCACATGTTTATTCATGTACCATGTACACAATGTACTGTCTACAAATGAAGCAGTTCAACGGGAAAGCCTCAAACACAAGTAAAATGCATCAGAAGGATTCTTCTCCCTGCCTCTGCCATCCTCTGTCCCTATTACACAAACAACGGAGCCTGCCTCACCTTCCAAAGGCAGGTGATTCCCACCATGGGAGGTTACAACCTTCTGGCCACGCCTCCATTCATCTTGCATGCATGGCTGTCTTATGTCCACGGGGCAGCCTGGTTCATGTCCACGTTGCCCAAAACCTGCTGCCTGGGCTTCGTCCCCTAACCAAGGCCTGCAGGCCAACTCTCACTGCTGACCCCTTTCACGGGCAACCATGCACGGCAAGCAGTTGGACCCCTTTAACGCCACGCAGAGGCCACCGGCTCGACTGGCTTTTGCAATGCGCCAGCTCAGGGGGGGATACCTACACAAAGGTCCCAAGCGGGCGGACATGAGATTGCCCACCCACCATGACGGACGTTAACTGATGGACCATGTCCATCTGTCCATCCACGTTACCTCACTGCCACAGGATGCACCGCCCACCCCAAGGAAAACGCCATGCGTGGCACTGGACTGGCGGCGCAGGTGCGGCCTGGCTGGCCAGCCCAGACACTACCCCTCGGCATGCCTTGTGGGAAACCCATTGTCCTTGCTGAGGTGACAAGTGCCATCATCTCACGGCGCTGAAACAGGATGCTGGCAGCTGGAACGAGACGAGGATGGCAGCAACCCCGCAGAGGCACTGGCAGGCACTCGCCTCTGCTGGCGCGTACGGCAGTACTACACAGCTGCTTCATGCACGACCCGGGTTGCGCCAAATGGTGATGGCTGGTCCGCCGTCCACCCACACTGCCGTGTAATGCGTGTGGCTGGTCAGTTGATGGCCATGCAACGTGCGTGGCTAGTGGGATGACGTGGCTGCTTGATGGCCCGACCTCGCCTCCACGATGTGTGCTGCATGTGCCCATGTCGCCTGCGGGGTCCTACCTGATGGGGACCCAGCCAGTGTGATGCCATCCCTGGCTACCGCGGCACAGGGTGCGCCACACACTAGACACCACCGGGGACACCAGCGGGAAAGTGTTGCGCCGCTTCCATCCTGCCCTGCCCCTCGCACACCGCTCCCCCACGTCGCACAGTGCGGTGTGGCGCTGCTGGCACGCCGCAGGCACCACACCCATGCCATGGTGTGGAAGGGCACACACTTGGCTCTTTGCCACACAGCCATGCCACACAGACAACACTGTGTGCCCCTTGCCGCATCATCACGCAGCCACATCCGCCCTTGCGGGTGCTCAGTCCATGCGAGGACAGGAGCACCCTAAAACCCAAGAACCGAAGAATCCTCCCACCAGCATCCCAGGGGAGTTGGGTACATTCACCCCCAAATATCTCAGCGTCTCGCCCCTTTATCCTTACACCGGCATCGCGCTGGGATACCGTGTACCCTCACACCGGCTCGCCCGCCCCACCCCTGCCGCTGCCTCCTGGCCTGGTCACCGATGCCCTTCTCCTGCACGCCGTGCTGCCGCCCCGAGCGTGCATGGCCTGCCCGCCCGTTCCTGATTGCGCCGATGCTTTGCCCATGTCTTAGCTTCTGCTGCCACTGCCCCCCGCCCCCCGCTCCCCCCCCGCTGTCCCCCCACCCATCCCCCCCCTTGGCCAACGCGGCCGACCGCAGCACAGCGCCCAGCAGGTCGCTCATCCGGTTCTCCAGCGCGTTCTCCTCCGTGCGCTCCCTCCGGTCCTTGAACGCTCCCGCCTGCGCGCGGTAGTAGCTGTACGCCGCCTCCTTGGACGGCCGAGAGGACGCTGCCACGTCCACAAAGTCGGCGTATCGAAGCGGGCGCAGGCGCGGCGGCTGCGCCGCTGCCGCTGCGTTCCTTCCCCCATCGTACCCGTCACCGTCCGAATCATCGTCGTTTTGGCCCCTCCCCGCCGCGCCTGCACTCCCTTGCCCCAGGCTAGCCTGCCGCCGCTCCTCGGCCAAAAACTCCCGGATCGGGTGGTACGCTGCCTGCTTGCACAGCTCGTTCAGGTCGCTCCCCGTGTACCCCTCGGTGGCGTCCGCCAGCGCGTCATAGTTGAACCCGGGCTCCAACGCCTCCCCCCTCAGGATCGTCTTGAGGATGCTCTTGCGCTCGTCACGGCCGGGCATGCCCACCTCGAACGCGCGCGGCAGCCGCCGCAGGATGGCCTCATCCAGCTCCCAGGGGCGGTTGGTGGCGGCCAGCACCATCACGCGCGCGTTGTGGTCGGTTGCGAACCCGTCCCACAGCGACATGAACTCCGTCTTCATACTCGCGGTCGTGTCGTTTTCCATCCCGCCACGCCGCGAGCCCAGGAAGCCGTCGATCTCGTCCAGGAAGATGACTGGGCGCACGCGCGAGGGAGCACAGGGGGGGAAGGAGGGGGGGGGGGAAGTGGGGGGGACATGGGGGGAAATGGGAGGGGGGAAAGGAAGGGGGATGCGTGAGGGAACATAGGAAAGGGGAAAGCGCCCGCCGCCACCGTAGGAAGGGGGGGCACACATGAGAGCATAGGAACGGGGTGGGGTGGGGAGGGGTGGGGGAACGGGGGGGTGGGGGTGGGGGTTGGGGGGAGGTGGTGGAGGGACGGGGGGGAGGATGCGGGTACATGTAACCCGCAAGGGGGAGAGGGGGGGGGGGGACGCAACGATATCCCGAGCATGCAATAGCCGCAATGACTTGAGGACGATGCGTCCGCCGATGCGATCATAAACACCTTGATCTCATGGACATGTTCATGGACATGTTTATGATCAACAACGCAGACGAGACATAGCCAGTACCTTGCACATGACAGCTTCCGCCAAAATGCCCACATGAGGCCCACATGGTGTCGTGGTAAGTACAAAACGCGAGTAGGCAGCTCCAAATGCACACAAGTAGAGATGGAAGCAACAGTGGCAAAGCAAACATTTTTCTGACTAACGACCCATTAACAATCGCTTACCACTCGGCTGAATTTTCCACGCGAGCGTGAAGAGGGCCGTGACCAGCTTCTGCGCGTCGCCGTACCACTTGCTCTGCAACGTGGCAAGGCGGACGTTGATGAAGCAGGCGTTGCACTCCTTGGCGATGGCCTTTGCCAACATGGTCTTGCCCGTGCCGGGCGGCCCGTATAGCAGCACGCCAAGCTGGTGCCTCAGCAACTTGCCGTGGCTGAACAGTTCTGGACGCTTGAGAGGCAAAATAACGAGCTCGTGCAACGACGCCTTCACCTTCTGCAACCCGCCAATGCTGTCCAGTGTGACATCAATGTTTGAGGGATCTACCACGTCGCACGCAATTATGTCTTCGTACTGAGATAGGTTGAGATTCCCCCGGCCTAGCCTCGCCGATATTTCTTTCTTTCTCGCGGCAGCGCGTTTGGAAGCCTCGCGGTTGGGATCCATGCGTCGCAGCCCGAAAAAGAGAATGCATGCTGAAATAGCAGTGGTAGCAGCGTATAGCAACAACTCTCCCAGGTAACCTTTCGCAGTTTCCCCCGCGCGGGACCTGCCCCCCCCAGTCGACATGAGAGGCAAATCGGCCATCGCTGGCCTTCGTGTATTGCGCTCGTCTACGAAGACACCTTCCCTACCACAGCGCTGTCAAGGCGGCAAGTTGTCAGCATGCAATCCTCAGCTGGCGTCCCGACCTAACAAACGGAAACGGCAAGCTTGACGCAAGCTGCCCGAAGTTTACCAGTCAGTTGGGAGGTGCGATTGCCGACATTGATGAATCACCGTGGGCGAGAGTACCCACTGCCATACCCCAGCAGACAGTGATACAGGCGGCACCAAGCGCCACACCAATGATGCGCGGGCGATCTGGCAAACGGAGCGCGCCAAGAGTTGACTCCCGCTCTGGGATTTGCAATTTTTGCGCGAATTTAGTTGAGGCTTGCCGTACTTTATCCGTCATTACGCTTGGAAATCATGCAACGTTCTTTTTCTAGTCCAGAAAATTCAAGGCAAATATCTTAATAACATGCTGCTGCATACCCATTCAAAAGTACAAGAAACTAGAATCCGGTGATTCCGGTCGTGCTGACGATGGCATTTTGCCAGGTCACCAACATCACGATGTTTGGCCCCCCAATACGTGGCACGCTGCCGTGGACATGCCACGAAGTCCGCATTATTTGCCGCTGCAGCTTGGTATGGTGGACACCAGGAATTGTAACAATCCCGACAAGGCTCCTTGTAATTCATTGGGCGTGTTTTCTCAAGTCTATCTTGGGAAAAAGTAACGCTGTCCTCTGGATCACCCGCGGTGACAGTGGAAAACCCTGTATAATTCTGAAGGTTTTTCAATATGAATACCTGTCTTGCTCGTGTTGACCTCGCTGGCTTGCAAGCATGTGCAACACTGCCAGGAAGATGTACCCGGCCTTTGCAGACCAGGTCGCAGGTTGCATCATTGACAAAGCCCACAATGTCGCTAGCGGCACCTTTTCTAACGAAGCCGGGTCGGGTGTACGAGCTGTGTCCTGCCAGCGTGCATCGATCGACGTGGCCACCCATCGAGACCGCCGCTGCTTCCAAGGCAGGATACCGGCCGCGACATTTCCGAGTCACTGCTACAACTGATGCCAAGGTAAATCTAATCCAATCCTTGTCTACCCACTCTGTTACTGATTTGCATCATTTTACGAAGTGTAATGATCCAGTGTGCTTTAATGAAATGTGACGTCAGCGTTCCTTCAGCTCACATGCCAGGGTATAAGAATCGCTGCGTGTCCATCGCATCCTCTCGTTTGCGCTGTCCAACGTACAGGATGGAACAGCGCCGAAGCCGCACGCGAAGCTTCATGACTTCTGTCTTACTTTCCCCTACGGTGAGCGCAGAGCGATTAGTAGGGATTGTGCTCGCTAGTACGGTGGATATGTTGCCCACTACGTGAAGGGTGTGCTGGCTCGGTGGCGTAGTTCCGTACTATGTGCATGGCTGTCCTTGGCGTGGTAAATTGATTATCGGTAGTCTCCTGGTGTTGCGCATTGGCAATTCTGGTTTTGGTTCTGCAGTGGTCTGCTCTGCGAGGAAATGTATTGGGATAGGGTGTTTGGGTGACCGAAAGGCGATGAGGGCAGGAAAGGGCTTAGCAAAACGCAGGAAGAAGCTAACCGTTTGGTTCAGCTGTCATTGTTCTGCTGTATTTTGAATGCCATGTTTTCTAATGTGTCCACAAGCCTTGGGTCACCGAGACATGCTCGCCATGCGCGTCCCCTCACACAAGAAGGTCATGTGCAGCACCACCAGCTGCTTGCGCATGCAACACATCCACCAGCTACTTGCAAACGCAACACAACATGTGCCGCACCACCAGCTACTTGCACATGCAACACATCATGGCGGTGCGCCATCAAGTGCCACCCACCCATAGGGGACACGATTAGACAGGGGCACGAATCGACGGGGGCACAAATAGCCCCCACCCAGCGAGCGCAGCTTGTGCTTGCCCCCGGCTCGCGCCACACAGCGACCGGGTGGTGCAGATCGGAGCGGTGCATGCGAGAAACCTATGCAAGGCCAGATATGGCCGCGAGGGTATAACAGCCAGCAAAGGAACTTGGGAGGTCAATCAAATTGTGTTAAACACTAAAAGTGCGGCCGGTCAAGCAAGGAAGGAGGATGGAGGATGGAGGACGGTGGGATGGTCATGCGGATACCAGCATCGCTCGCCATTCCGTGCCCCTGCCCCTGCCCCTGCCCCTGCCCCTGCCCCTGCCCCTGCCCCTGCCCCTGCCCCTGCCCCTGCCCCTGCCCCTGCCCCTGCCCCTGCCCCTGCCCCTGCCCCTGCCCCTGCCCCTGCCCCTGCCCCTGCCCCTGCCCCTGCCCCTGCCCCTGCCCCTGCCCCTGCCCCTGCCCCTGCCCCTGCCCCTGCCCCTGCCCCTGCCCCTGCCCCTGCCCCTGCCCCTGCCCCTGCCCCTGCCCCTGCCCCTGCCCCTGCCCCTGTCCCTGCCCCTGGCCCCTTGTGAACGACTGTTTATCATGACAACATGATTCTGACAACATATATGCAACAGCATGGATGTTTCTGTCCCCTCCTCCAGGTGCGGTGATGGCGCTGGTGGGCATGGTAGCGCTCGTCACCAAGGCGGCGTGCGGCCCCGCCTTCTCCGCCTCCTGCCTTGTGTCGGGCCTGTTGCTGCTGGCGTCCGGGGGGAAGAGCTTGTCCACGTGGACGGCCCGCAACAGCTGCACGCCCTACACGGTTTTTGGCCAAGGTGAGGGTGCTGCGCAGGAGGTAAATACATGTAGATGCATGGAGTGTGACCAAGGTGAGGGTGCGCCGCAGGATGGAATCAGCTGGATGTGCACGGCGTGTGGCCCAGATGAGGGTGATGCGCAGGAAGATGGTGGATGGGGGTGGGTGGGAGGCAAGTGGCACTGTCGGCTGTGGGCTTGGCAAGCAGGAAACAACCAGGGCTACATATGTGCTTCTGTGCATACATTTTTTGCCGAGAGTGAGATCATGGAATCTAGTTGCATGGCTCTGGTGATGTGTACATGCAGAGTGTTGTTGATCCCTGGCGTCTAGTGAGGATCTGTCATCTCATGGTAGGTATTGTATGATCTGTCAAACCATGGCATAAGCCACCACATGAGATGGCCGTGTTGGCGGCCACGGCTGGATGGCCTGAAACGGGAGCCGTACCCAGGCCCCAGGGTACCCGTCCTCGCATAGTATGGACATTTCCGTCTTTACCTTGCGTGCCAGTCTTTGCCTGACATGCGTGCTCGTTTCACTTTCCTTCTTTAGCCACGCTGCATCCCCTCCTGGCCCTGCTCTCGCTACCCCCCCAGACCTGTCATCTCATCCTCCTCTTCCACTGCGCAACGATTCCTGTGCGCATGTACCCTGCTCAACCGTTTCCGTCCCCATCATTCCACTGTGTTCCCTGCTGCCCGCAACCCCTGCAGTTGTTGCGGCCGCTTACACCTTCCTGGTCGGAAAGCTGGTGCTCAAGGTAAGGACGACCATGCTGAGCTGGGCCCTCTAAAAGACCACACCATTGTTTAATCTTTGTTTACGATTCAAATTGCTAAACTTCTCTTCATGGTAGGGGCTCCAGTAGCGAATGTGGGAGCGCCTGCGCGCTGTGGTCATCCTACGCACGCATGGAAAGGTTTTTTGAAGGCAACGTAGAGGCAGCTATCCGTGGTGGCTACTGGCTAGTCAAGCTTTTGTGACGGCCACCGGTAGTCCGCAAGGTTACATTTTGTTTCGCTTCTTCTTTTAGTTAGTTGCCTTGCTCATCAGTTTGCACTACTCACACTTTTGCGGGGATGTCACATGATTCGCTGCCCGCCCATTGGCATGCGTGATGCCTGAAATCTATGAAATGGATCATTTCCCACCAGCTTGGTTTATAGAATAGATCGCACCTGTCGGTATTACACCTCATAAGGGAATGGGAGGATATGCACGGTGGCTCTCGTTTGCCTGTTGGGCGCCACGTGGCAACGGTGAGTCTGGGAGGATGACAAGGCGTGTGGGGTTCCCCTGACCCTGTGGTCGGCGTGTTCTGAACCACATGTGAATGCCTGCAGGGCGCGCCTATTTTCCCTCATGGAGTCATCGTTTTCTTCAGGTGAGCATCGGCTTCACGCTCCCTACCAGTTGGTTTGGTTTGCTTGTTGGTGGTCGAAAAACACAGCATGGATGTGGATGTGGGATGTGATGGGTGGTGGCTGGACTAGGAACCAGCAGGACGGGGGGTGGCCCAAGCACATGATGTTGTAACGGCGCACATGGATGATGGGGGATGGCACGGGGAGCGGCGCGCATGGTGCTGGTCTGGCGGCGGTGTGGTGGCAGTATGGCGGCGGTATGGTGGCGGTATGGCGGCGGTATGGTGCGCTTGCTGCCATCTTATCCAAGTGCCTTGCATCGCCGTTACGGCGGCTAATCATGGGATTTCCCTTGGACCCCGCTGTAGGCAATACGCTGCCCTCTGCCCGCCAGCATGCCGATTTCCTACGAAGGCAGCTTCAGTCAATTGCCTCAGGTTGGCTTGCGTCAACCTCACGAGGCTGCCTTGGCTGTATGTGGATAACCCCCATGCCCCATTCCTATGACACTGTCGCCAGGAAGTTGCTGACGTAGACATGGAAATCGCAAGGACCTATCCCACAGACTAATTTATTTGGATCTTGACGCGTTTGGGACAAAAGCGAGTGCCCCCAACTAGGTGCCTTCTTGCATGTGGTGCTGCCAGGCGGCAGGCGCGTCGATGCGGCCCGGTTGTCATCACCAAGTCCCTAGTCACCCAAAGCAAATGAGGGAGCAATCCCAGTGAATTATCCTGACGACGGATTCTTGCTAGCACGTTTGCTGTATCTCCCGGTTTGTTCAAGCATGTCCTGCACTGGTGGCGGCACGCTCTTGCCAACGGACTGTGGCGATTTGTTTTGTGGGAGGTCAGTTTGGCCGGTTCTTATGAGAAGGGAGAATGCCTGGCAATTGTGTTACAATTATGCCAGTAGCCCAGTACGCAGTTAACATTTTCACTTGAAATACAGGCATTCACGCCTTAAGTTGGGTTGGCTTAAGTTGTGTTCACGCCTTAAGTTGGGTCAAATAGGGTTTCGGCATTCCAAGTTCAAAGTAGTTCAGAATAGTATGTTTAAGTATCTTTAGTTCAAATTAGTAGAATTAAGTAGAATCATTCACGCCTTAAGTTGGGTTCACGCCTCAAGTTGGGTTGACCTCTCAAAAACCTCGAACCCAACTTAAGGCGGGAATGCCTGTAACAGAGCAATTTGGGTGGTTCCATTTGGCATTAGAGCTGTTTCCACGTCCATGTCATATATGCTGATGTTCGGAGCTCACCTCGCTTTGTTTTCTGCAAATATGAACCCATGCCTTTGACCTTGCCTTTTTGGTTGTTATGCCGTTCTGCAGTCTGCCCATGGCACTGTTTTATGCGTACAACATGCTTGCCGGAGGCAACCCGCCACCGAGCGCGAAGTACATGGCCTCCCACAGTGCGGCCTCGTCAGCTAAGGGGTCCATGGCCAGCTAGGGCTGGCTGTAGCAACGATTAAAGCAGAAATAACGGTACTTCTGGCTTGACCCGGCCTGCCATCCTGAGCCACCAACTTTTTGCTGGAAAAGCTCTGTGAATGACCAGTCTGTTTGGCAGATCGAGGCGCCAGGAACTGAATGTACGTTGCTACGTGTATATACTGGTAATTTCCAGATTTCACCGGGCGCTGTACCAAGCTTGCCAGATCAGTTTTGATGGTAAGCAAAGCTGCAGCACTAGGCACTGGCCGGCATGCCGATTGCTGCACGTACCGGCCAGGGCTGGATCGCCATTACTGCCTTTTTGTATGTACCAAGCTCCAGTAGGCTATATGTATGTACATGATTTTTTCAATGCACGCATGTATTAAGTAAGGCGACTAAGACATGTAATTAATTAATTAATTAATTAATAGACACGTGACAGCGTCACGTGAGCATAAGTCCTCAGTGGGAGGGGAACATGGATGGGATGGAATGGATGGTGTAAGCTATCTAGGTCCTAGTTACAGGGGTGTGGGCACCTCGGCCCGAATCGCTATGAATGCCATACGCGGTCACATGCACGCGGAGCCCCCACAGACTTGGGGGTGGTCTCCTTCATCACTACTTGCCATCTATCCATGCGAACCATCTGCCTCCGTATTACAGACAAACCAGGAGGCTGCCCGGGTGTGAGCCCGTCACGTCTAGTGTAGCACATGTCCATGCCGAGTCTATCACGAAAAGTCCACGGGTGGCGGCCCTGCCGCGCGCGGCCTGGGGCGCGCCAGGTGAGGACATATCGCCCAGGCTGGGCGGGCTTGGTGCCAGCTAGTCTATCTGATGTGTCTACCTGATCTGTGCGGGCCAGGTGCCTGGCTAGGCCCAGGCGCCTGTGCCTAATAATGTGGGAAACATAGGGCAAAGCAGCGTACAATTCCTCATGACTGATGTGCAAACCAAAGGGGATGTTAAGGGCCTTGCGCAGCATCTTGGTGACGTTGCCGTCGAGTCGTTGCTCCAGCTCCTGCGTCAGTGTCCAGGTCTCAGTGCCATAGGTCAGGATCGTCAGAATGACGACCGGCCTTGAAGAGGTCACGTTTGACGATCCGTGTACGTAGGGACTAGGGCGGGGTTGCTCAGATAAGACATGTACAGGCTAATGATATTATGCCTTGACTAAGGATTTTTCATACATATTATTATAGCTTGTGCAGGGGCGTTAATTTCGAGCAGCATGCAGCCATGCAGGGGAGACGGCCATTTCTCTTGAGGCCGAGCTCAGGAGCAAGCTCCTTACGTGCACGTACCGAACTGGACCTCGTAAGTGCATGAGCTAGAGCTGACTACTGCTACGAGTGTATGGGCACGCACCGCGCCTTCCCCAGACAGTTCAGGATGAGCCGCATGAGAAGCTTGAGGGGGGCACTTTGGATGCACACCCCTCTATAGTTGCCGGGGTCGGCGCCAGCGACCCCTTGTTCTTGTACAGCATCGTGCGAAAATTACTCGCTTTTTAAAACTGTGTTGCCATGCAGGCCGCTGGGGGCGGTTGCAACGACAGCAGAATGCGGTTGCAGATATCCCGGAAGAGCAGCATGACACCAGTGGCCTCAAACTCGGCTGCGAGTTTCACGACCGCGGCTGGAATCTCGTCTGAGCCTGTGGCGGCGGCGTAACGCAGGCGCTGGACCGCCTCCGTGACCTCGCGGGAGGTGAAAGGAGGCATGTCTGACGGGTCGACGATGCAGGCCGGTCAGCGGGGGGACTAGGTAGTACGCCGCTCAACCTGGGCGGGGCCGGGGGCCCGGCGGGGCGGCCGGGGGCCCGGCGGGGCCGCCTGCCAGGGCGGCCGGGCGGACGGCGGCGGCTGGTAGCAGGGGCGGGGGTGGCGCAGCTGTCCCCAAGACCTCTGCAGTGGCCGCGGCCCAGGTACGGAGCCGCTTGGCTGGTGCTCCGGGAACATCGTGGCGGTGGGGCCGGCCGAGGCCGTCCGGGTGTCCGAGGCGCTTGTACCAGAACCAGGCCCCCTTGCCGTCGTTCTTCTGCTGGCAGGTGCGCAGGTCCTTGACCATCTGCTGAGCGTCAGCCTTCTCAGCTTGCTCGTAGGCGACCCGCCGTGCCGCTTGCAGCCGAGGCTTGGCGGTCGGGTCCCTGTTGCGGCGGAGCATCTAGCCTAGCTAGCGGCGACCACTGTCGCGTGGCGGTGGACAGCAAGCTAGCTGTCGGCGCGGAGGCAAGGAGGGGAGGGTGCGGGCAGCCAGACGGTACTTGGCAGCGATACCGCGGAGGATCACTGAAAAGTCACCTGGGGGCGGAATGGCGTGTAGTAACGTACTGCCCCAAAGCAAGGGGATACATGCTACATGATCTCCCAAGTCCCAACGGAGTCATGTTATAATTTAATTTTAATTTAATAACGCTGTGCACTAATATCATTACAAGTGCTGTAATGCCTAAATGAAATGAAATGAAATGCCTGAGCTATCCCATTATTTACTTAATGGTCCGGATTCTTCCAGATTTCTGGCCTGCGCTGCTTTTCTCTTTGATACTTGTTGCAAACAGGCCCCGATCGATCACACAGGGATTGGAGTGCAATGTGTATAGTTTAGAGAGAATTATCTCTAAAGTTTTAAACTCTAAGAAGGCTCCATGAGCAGATCAAGGGGTTGCTACAGCAGCAGGCAGCCCGACTGCAGTAGATCCCCCACGCTTATTTACAAGCTGGGCACAATCACATCAACCTGGAAGTTGGGGGCGTAACTCATCAAACTGTACACGTGCAAGGCAGCCTTGCAATAAGCACACCCGAGTACCTTTCTGCATGCCTCGTTGGGCTGCAGAATCTTTTACATTTAATTTACTATTTAAAAAGTTAGTAAAGTCTGCCCACAGAAGACAGGCCCAGCCAGGGGGGATGACCCATGCCCATGCTAGAGAGACCAACATGAGCTGTCGCAACCGCCCTACATCCCACGAGTGTGACCCCAAGTGTCTGGGCCCGCTTCCGGGGGCCTAGCAGGAGAAGCGCCGCCATCCACACACCCGGATGCGATGCCAACCTGCAGGGCAGGCAACGTCTCCAAGTCAAGGGGTACCCTCGCCAGCGCCACCACCCTCCAGCAGCGCCAAGAGCTCGTCCACGTCGTCGCCAGCTGCCCCCCCCCCAGCCTGCCCCCACCCTTTCCCCCCCTCGGCGAGGAATATCAACTTCTGGACGCGGTCAATCGCGCCAGGGTGGCTCGCCCTGGCCAGCAGACACCCCCACCGCGACCAGTCGCGCCGCAGGTCGCACCCGCTGGCGTGCATGGCCAGCAGCTTCTGCGCGACGTCACTCAGCGCGGGCCAGCTGAAGCCCAGGCAGTTGAGCCAGAAGTTCCTCCGCTTGTGGATCTCGGGGAGGAGGGGGGGCGCGGCTGTGCTACAGGGGGGCACTGAGGGGGGAGAGGGGGAAGGGGCCAGGGCAGGGGACGCGGATGCGGATGGTAGCATCAACACGGCGCCAGGGAGGTTTGAGCCAGGGACCCCCTCGCCACACTGGCTACCGTCACCGACCTGGGCAGCGCCAGCATGGGGGGACACCTCGCCGGCCATGCCAGGGGGTACCCCGATGGCAAGGGGCTGCGCCCTGGCGTTGCTGCTGCCGCCCGCACCCGCGCTAGCGCCACCGATGGTGCTGCTAGTGCTGCCCCCCACGGCGGTATTGCTGGTACCCGCGGCCGCACCGGCATCGCGTGCGGCAGCATCCCCGGTGAGCATGTCCAGCAGCCGGTTGTGTCCTTGGATGCTGTCCAGCTGCGCCAGGTGCAGCTCCTCCACCGCGTGCGCCCCCCCCAGCTGCCGCAGCGCATGTTCCGCGTCCGCTAGCCGCTGCTGGCGCAGCGAGGGCGTGGCGCCCAGGCCTCGGAAGGGCAGCAGGTACCCGCTCCCATCCGGGGTCTTGATGAAGTTGGACGGGTCCAGCAGGTACGCGGCCGCCATGACGGGCCGGTAGAGTGACCCGAAGAGGCGCGATTCGAACACACCGACCAAGGTCACCGCCTGGCTGTCCCTGACGCTGGCGACGCCACGGTGGCCCTCCTCGCCCTCGAACCTGCTGTCGCTGGCACCGATGAGGTGATTTCTGGCGTTCATGTCATCAAGACCCCTGCCATCCGTCACCGTGCCGCCGGCATCCACCTGCAACAACCCATCGTCATGCCCGCCCCTGCCACCTAGCCCACGTTTGTGCGCCCCCTCGCTCCCTCGGTCCTCCCCATCCCCCTCCACCCCTATACCTCCTTCCCTGCCTCTCTTCCCAAGAATAGACCCATCCCCGCCACCAGAGAGCACGTCCTCCCCCTCCGCAGACCGCACACCTCCGCCATCCCCCGTCCTGCCGGGTTCCTGCTCCCTCCTACCACCGTAACCCTCCTCGAACGCTGTCCCTCTGCTTGCACACGCCCCGCGCTTGGGCCCCTTCTCCCCCCTCAGCAGCTGTGGGTGCTCCTCCCCAAACCGCCCCGCGTGCGCCACCAGCTTGTCCAGCAGGGGGAGCATGCGCGACAGGTGGCACCTGTCCGCCGCCACCGTCTGCACCGCCTCCACCACGGGACCCGTGAGGGCCGCCAGCGCGTCAAGCCCCCGGAAGAAGCCGTCACTGGGCGGTGCCCCCATCACTGCCTCCCGCAGCACAATCTCCCGCACCGCCTGCAGCGCCGCGTCGCCGGCGGCTGCGCGCGCCATGAACTCCTCCTCGGACACCCACCGCACGAGCGCGTGCTCACAAGACAGTAAGGCTAGGGCCGCGGCGTGCAAGGATGTGGTTGACAGCACGGGGGCGAGCGGGTCATAAGCAGGGAGCGGGTCCGCCCGCCCATTGCACTGACGCACGCAGGTCTCTAACAGCTCCCTCAGCGCGCGGCTGCAACCGCTGATGGCCTCGCACACCTTAGCGCACTCGGCGCGCACCCTGGCCACCCAGGGGAAGCACTTTCCCAAGTCGCGCAGCAGCAAGGTCAGACCCTGGGCTGCACATCCCAGGTTCGTCAGCCCCGGGTCGCGCTCGGACAATGTGCGCATGGCTTGGGCGGTGGCGGCCGTGTTGTCTGTGACGTAGCCAGTAAAGTTGGCCTTGGTGGGCAGGGAATGTGCCACGTCAGCGCGCACGCGCTCGCAGCAGTCGGCGATCCACTGCGCATGCTTGCTGGCGCCGCTCGCCGTGACCACTTTCCAGAGAAGCGGCCTGCCAGTCGGGAAGAGCACCGTGAACGCGACAAGTGGCGCACCGCGCTCGGTCCGGCGCGGCTTCCACCCGTCACAGCTGATCATGTACCCCCCTGCCAGGTCGTGGAACTCAGACAGGGAGGACTGGCGCTCCGCGTCGTAGCACTCGTCCAACAGGTCGGTCACGAGACTTCTGGCGTCCGGGAGGGCGGTCCCCATGAGCGTGAAGGCCTGCCGTAGGTGCGGGTTGCTGAGGTGGCGGAGCGGCAGACCACTGGTGAAGAAGAACAGAGCCAGGCTACGGAGGGCTTGCTTGTGGGCGGCCTCCTGGGTAGTCGCCAAAAGCTGGCGCGCCTTGCTGGCCCCGCTAGCCGCTGCGGTCTTGAAGGGCGCGGGCAACGCGCCCGCCACGGGCTTGGACACGGCTTGGCTCGCCGAAGCGTTTGGCCGGCTAGGTGGAGATGCAGACGCCGCACCCAGGGGTGCCGCGCTGATGGAGCGGCCAGCTGGTGCGACGAAAAAGTCGGCAATGTCTTTGTCCTTGTCTTTTCGCTTCTCCAGGGCGTCCTTGCAGGCCCAAAGTCCGTTCTTTTGAAGCGTCAGGTGGGATAGGGCCGCTCGAGATGGGTTTGACGGCCTCAGCAGACTCGGGCAAGATACGCACTTCATCCTAGCTTCCTCAAACGCTGGCTCGTCTGCCGTTGCAGGAATAACCACCGTAACGATGTCGAAAAGAGGCCACCAGGACGCGCGCCCGCTATTCGAGTGCTTCATCGAATTCAGCTTGGCCAGCGCCTCTTGGAGCGTGCACGACGTGCCATTAATTTTTTGCCTCCTAACAGGTCGCTGCTCATCGTTGCTTGTACGTGCAGGCAATGCGGGTTTGATGTTGGTATCGGGATTCATAGGGACAGTGTCAGGACCAGCTGCGGCACGCATAGGAGCCGGATTCTTGTTTGGAAGGGACATTCCGAACAAATCTTTCCCCAATTAGCCAGTGTGATCCATAAGCCCACTTGTGTCTCCTACCAGGCACGCCGGAATTGTAAACCAGCTAGCTGCGAGCGTAGTTGGCAAATTGTGTTACAGTTGTTGCAAAACCCAAAAATTTCATGCGCTCCTCTACGCCATGGCAGGAGCAAGCCTTGTACGGCAGGTAAACGTTTTCGAATTCGAGACGAGACGTGCTCTCGGAAAGGCGGCGTACACTACGCTGCGTATGGAGGTACTCGTAACGCATGCCAAGTTGATAAGGATTGTTCTTGCCTTATTAAATACTCCAACTTTTATGGGTGGTACTGCTTTTCACCGTATGAGGTGACGTATATCTTTCCATACTAAAATGCAAAGAAAAGATTGGTTGCTCGACCCTGGCTCGACGTATCGTACTCTCTCTAACCGTAGTACGGTCAAAAGGGTAGATAGTTTGCTGACGGATGTCACGCGTATAGCCGTACAGTATACACCTAACGCAGTAACGTGGGGAGAAGGAATTAAAAAGACCCGTTTAGCCAAGGGTTTAGCCTGCGTTTTGCACACGTATGTGCCGCCCGTGAGTCACGTGTGCGCGGAAAGGCGACCGTACTCAAACGCTCTCAATCTCTCTCAATCGCCCCAGACGTTCCCGCATTTTCGCCACGTGGCGTTGGCGATGCAAATCACCCAGTCAATCCTGTGACTCCTGTCTGTCATTATTCTGTCAGTTTATTACTACGCCGGTAGTAGCAGGACATACATTGACAAGGCGGCAAGTGAACTGCACAGTCATACTGACGATGGGGGTTCTGTAACTTCGCCGGGTTCCATTGCTTCACTTGCTGGCCGAAACCAAACCCGACGGACGTTGCTGGCTGCTTGCACTGCAAGTCTGCAACCTTACCTGCTCGTATTTCCTCATCGCGATGTCAGCAATCTAAACTTGCGGCAATTATGGGTCTGCACTAATTATAATTAACGGAACCTCGAACATGCGATTACGACAGACACAACAAACATTATTGAAGCAAAGCTTTCCCCGCTACCCACATGTGAGGAAGTTTTGTAGAATTTTTAGTCGTTAGGACTAGTCTCTATTGAGGACCGACATCTGGTATGCTTTCTAAAACGCTTGCTTGACAAATTAGTAGTAATTGGCAGAGCATTGCTGCCATTTCTCGCCATAACTGCTGCACAAAGGAAGTTCATTACACTCATAGTTTCCGATAGACAACGCCATGGATTCAGCAGCACGCAGAGGAGGTCCTCGCGCTGCCCCCCCGCCTCGCCACAGGTAGGACGACGCAGTCTTATCCGCGCAATGGGCAACGCTTTCTTGGCTGTATGCCAGGTTTGTCATGCATCTGGATAGCTCGAGAGATACATTCTGCTCTGCCATGTATGTGCCTGTGTGTCGCCGACGTTCGTGGCTGGTGCTAGTCATCCAAGGCGCTACTCGCGGGCGTGCCGAATCCAAACGCAAGCACGGCCCACCTGTGCTAATGCATGTTCTGAAGTTGAACACTTTCACTTTGCAGTGTAGGAGTTGTTTAGAAGTTCTTGCGACTCTTTTGCAGGTAGGCGTCGAAATTGAGCCCCGTCCACTTCTCCCCATAAGGTCATGCCTGGGTGCCATTCTTAATCCGATGCCTCCCTGGCGTAGTCCCTTGGTGGTAAAGCTTAGATGCAAACATCACATGTGCAGGATGTCATCTACCTGCGCTCCCATGCTCTACACCTGACACACTAGGGATGGTCTACTCTGCATGCCACCTCCTGTGCGTGAGGGTAGGACAAATATAGTGTGGGAGCCCACCCATCGGAATGCGCACGTGCTGGGAAACGGTATCCAGAGCTATCACGTGGCTCTGCGTCTGTGTGTGACCCGTGGCATGGGCATGTCGCATGGAGCATGCATGCACACTGTGTGCATTCATGCTTGCGTAATGTGCACTGCCTGCTGCCTGCTGCCTGCTGCCCGCTGCCCGCTGCCCGCTGCCCGCTGCCCGCTGCCCGCTGCCCGCTGCCCGCTGCCCGCTGCCCGCTGCCCGCTGCCCGCTGCCCGCTGCCCGCTGCCCGCTGCCCGCTGCCCGCTGCCCGCTGCCCGCTGCCCGCTGCCCGCTGCCCCCTGGCGGCTGCCCGCTGCCCGCTGGCGGCTGCCCGCTGCCCGCTGGCGGCTGCCCGCTGCCTGCTGCCTGCTGCCCGCTGCCCGCTGCCGGCTGCCCGCTGCCGGCTGCCCGCTGCGCGCTGCCCGCTGCCTGCTGCTTACTCCATACGATGCACACTGTGCATGTCCATGCCTGAAAGCGACCCCATCCCACGGAACAAAAACGCTCAAGCACCCAAGGGCGATATGGTCAGGTCGCTTGTGCCTTGGCCTGTTCTTCCCCCTCGACTGTCCCGCACCTTAACCAGTGGCAGCCCTGCGCGCACACATTGCACGTGTTCATCGGGTGGTTGGTGGCAGCCGTGCGCGCACACAAACTGTGTCCGCTCCCAGAGCGCGGGTGCGTGGTCCGTGTAGCACCAGGCTCGCTTGAGGCCTTGGAGTGGGTTCACGTGGTGCTGGCAGATGTCAGCATGTTACCCTACCTGAAGGAGTCCATTGTGTGCCCACAATGCTGGGTCCATGCCTGTGTTCGGCTGTGCTTGGGTACGTGCGTGCACATGTTTGACATTTTTCAGTATGTGCATGTGTGATTTATGGTTCGTGTGCGTGCCTGCGCTCGTGCGGTGGTGTGCATACATGGGTCTGTGCTGGCATCCGCCCCCACTCCCCTGCGTGTGCATGGATATTTTCCCGCAACTTGTCATTCAAAATGATAACTTGTGCAGCGCGGCCACGTCTCATGAGGAGAACGACCGCTACATGGACCTGATGGAGGAGGGGTTTCAAGCGCTGGGCATCGCGGGCAGCCAGGCACGCAAGGGGCCGAGTGCCATGTACGTGACATAAGCGAGTAAACATTTTGATTATTGAATCATTTGGTAAGGATCATTTGATAAGCATTTGATAGCAGCGCAGTACTTGGGTGCATGTCACCAGAGCATCTGTGGGCCTGGGGGTACCACGGCCTCCACTACGCCGACAATGGAGGAGAAGGGACAAGAACTATTACAACTGCGTGACTGACCCACTCAGGGTTTGGTTGGCTGTTTGGTGGGTATGGGGATGGAGGGGTCCGAGGAGGGAAGAGCCTGGCATGCGCATGCGTGGTCGTTTCCAGGATGACGTTTACTTCCAATATCTGGTACAGTTTATGGCCAGGCTGAAGGAATGTCGCTGGGCCTTATAAATGGCCCAGTGGCGGCTAGGCTGGCTTTGTTGGACCTGTTTGCAGCAGCGTCTGGGCGCGTTGCCCTGTCGTACAAGCGCTGTCTCTTGTTGGCTGCGCGCACGTGCTAGTTCTTACAAGCTCAGCACCCAGGCTACATCTGAGCAGTGCAACTACTGGTGGGGTGGTCAGCTTTCAGGTTGTTCCCATGTCCCAGTTCAGATCAGGGCTTGGTAAGACAGAGACTACCCGCTACCGAGATAGCAGCCCCCACGGGGAGGTTGGCCACGTGTGCGTGTGTGTGGCCTCCTGACACGCGGGCGACAATCATCGCCGCACGCAGCATCTACCCCACCATGGGATGGCGTCGGCTGACGGCAGCAAATAAAATCAGTGGTGAAGAGCCGTGCCACGACAGTCATCATTATACAGCTATAAAAGTTGTAATGTCATTCTTGAAATAAGCTATCTGGTTGTATTCTGTATATTACCGTGTCTCCACTCCACTCTCCTCTTGCTGCCATCTGTCCCTGGTCCCCACCGTCCCCAGCGCCGGCCCGGACAAAGCCCCGCCCCGCAGCGTCGCATCCTCTGGTTCACGCATCCCCTCCGCCTCCGCATCCGCCTCCCAGCCGGCCAAGACCCGCACGGCCGCTGCCAGCTCATCATCCCAGATCCCCTCGCCCGGTAACGTTGCCAGCAAACCCACGGGCGTGGCATCGTCATCATCCGCCGCGCGCAGACCTCTAAGGGAGCCGTCAGGGGGCAGCGGGCCCCCCCCAGGTGTCTCAGGGCGGCCGCTGCGGGAGCCCTCTGGCGGCCGTTCCAGTGGCCCAACTGCCTCCGCCATCCCCGCGCAGTCTGCCTCGTCCTCCCGACCGCTGCGGGAGCCGTCCGGGGGTTCTCGTTCTGCTGGTGCCGGCACGTCCGCGGGTGCTGCTGGCCCACGCATCGCGTCCTCTTCCGCGACCAGCATGGCGCGGGGTAGTGTGGCCTCGACCAGCATGGCGCGGGGTAGTGCGGCGGCGGCCGGTGGTGGCCCCAGCGGGCGCGGCTTGTCCGTGTCGGGCGCGGGGCGAGGCGGGCCAGTCATGGATGGGGCCATGGGGGGCATGGACGTGGGTGGGGGCATGGGCGGGGGAGAGGGGCCATTCGACTCGGGCAAGGGCGTGCCGATTCCGTTCACGCCCTCTGAGGCGTGGTACTCAGGGCCCATGGACCCTGCGGGCACCCAGAGCTCCCTGTCGTCGGTGCCGGTGTGTGCCTTTTTTTTTTGGAGTGGTTGGTTGGTTTGCTTAGTGGGTACGAGCGTGGTCAACGGGCGCTTGTGTTTTTCCGTAGTAGCCGCCCTGCATTCCCTCTCACGGGAACGTGGTCCAGTCGCAGCGCCTGATGTGCCTACAGTGCAAAGGCCATGTCGGGTGGAACCAGTCTTTAGCCTTGGGAGAAAGCTAGTGCCTACCGTCATGCCTCCCCTCATGGGTTCCGATGCGGCCGCTGTGTCCGGTTCCCATGCCTTCCGCCTTGCAACTCCTGCCCTGCATGGCTCATAACGGTTGCAACCTGATCCATTGGCGCCGTCTGATGGAGGCACCTTGGAAAGGATGCACGTGCTCTTCTCCCATTCCTGCATGCTTGCCTGTCGTGTGCCCTTGGTTAACACGTTTGCTTGTTTTTGAACATGCCTGCTTGTTTTGTAAGGTAGTCGCGTCACTCGCATGTTTGCTTGTCGCACGCTTGTCAAAATATTGACTGCCTGTCCACCCCCCCCTACTCCCCTGCCCCCAATTGCTGTTGCCCATGTTGCCCGGCTCCCCTGCCCCCTCCCTCGCTGCCACCTGGCACCCCAGATCCTGTGCATGAGCGTGCATGGGGAAGAGGCGGTCGTTGGGTCGTCGGATCACGCGTTATACACGGTGGACCTGTCGCGGCCCGACAAGAAGGGCCGCACGCTGTGAGTGAGGGGGGTATGAGGGGCCGACAAGAAGGGGCGCAGCCTGTGACTGAGGGGGGTATAAGGGGCCGACAAGAAAGGGCGCAGCCTGTGAGTGAGGGGGTAATGAGGGGCCGACAAGAAGGGGTGCAGCCTGTTAGCGGTGGCATGACTGTTGACAAGGCGCGCAGGCTGCGAGCAGTGGCGTGTTTGTTGACAAAGGGCGCAAGTGGTTGATACTGAGAGGCAAACACTGTTAGCGTTGGGGTTTCGACATTGTACGTTTGCTGGGAATGCGGGGGTTGGGGAATGCTGTTGCGTTGCTAACAGCGTCAGCCATGTAGCCGTTGCAAATCCATCCTCTCCCTGTAAAGCACCCAGCACTGCAGCCCTCTGCCCATCGCCTGCCTGCTCCATGCACACCCAACCATGACCCCCCTCCACCTGATTGGCGGTTAATGCTTCAAGTTGTCGCATCACGCACACATCCCTGTTGTCCGGCTGCTCTTGCCACATCCCATAGGCCAAACGACATTGTCAACGACAGCGTTTGCTGCTAGCGACCAGCGGTGACTTGTGTGGCTGACTTCTGGAGGAGCTTTTTCAGGGATGCGCATGTTTTGCCGTAGCCGGTTCGGCGTGTGCAGGAAAAGGAACAGAAGCATGGGCATGGGCCGTATCATGGTGGCATATAGAGGCTTTGCTGGCAATTACATATGACCCGTAAATATAGATAGTGTTGATCTATCGTCATACTACTATTACGGTGGAGCTTTGGAGGGCTTCGGCTTCCAACCAACCCAAGGCTTGAAAAGTGAAAGGGTCCCACCCCGTGGCTCGCATACAGGTGGCTGACACTCCTCAGCTCGCACACCTGGCATTTCCTGTTCCCTGTATCCTGTCCCCTGTTCCCTGTTCCCTGTTCCTGCCGCCTGACGCCTGACGCCTGACGCCTGCTGCCTGCTGCCTGCTGCCCGCTGCCCGCCGCCTGCCGCCTGCCGCCTGCCGCCTGCCGCCTGCCGCCTGCCGCCTGCCGCCTGCCGCCTGCCGCCTGCCGCCTGCCGCCTGCCGCCTGCCGCCTGCCGCCTGCCGCCTGCCGCCTGCCGCCTGCCGTCTGCCGCCTGCCGCAGGTACAACAAATCGATGGGCCACACGGAGTGGGTCACCTGCGTCTGCTACCTGCCCGACGGTCGCATACTCAGGTACGGCCCCACTGGCCGCTGAAGGCCCACCACCGTGCCATGTTCCATCCTGAGGTACGGCCCCACTGGCCGCTGCCCTGATCGCCCCCCAGCAGGTGCTATCACTGTACCACGCTCCGGGCGCCTGGGTTGTGACCCTACATGTGTCTACTACGGGCCGAGGGGCCAGAATGGAAACGTGGGACGGGCAGCTTAGGTGTTTATGCTGCCGTCCCAACTTTGTGTGTCATTCAGGTGACAGTCTAGACTTCGGGCTGACAGTCTAGACTTAGCGCTGGTGTGTTATTTCACTACACTGTACAGAACATGGGGTGTCTGGTGTGGTACCCGAAACCAAGCACATTGTAGTAAACACTGGATAGGGCGAGGGAAGGGAAGGGCCGCGTGATGGGTGGGCAGGGAAGGCATGCGCCGCGTGATGGGTGGGAAGGGAAGGCATGCCCCGCGTGATGGGTGGGAAGGGAAGGGATGCGCCGCGTGATGGGTGGGAAGGGAAGGCATGCGCCGCGTGATGGGTGGGAAGGGAAGGCATGCGCCGCGTGATGGGTGGGAAGGGAAGGCATGCGCCGCGTGATGGGTGGGAAGGGAAGGCATGCGCCGCGTGATGGGTGGGAAGGGAAGGCATGCGCCGCGTGATGGGTGGGAAGGGAAGGCATGCGCCGCGTGATGGGTGGGAAGGGAAGGCATGCGCCGCGTGATGGGTGGGAAGGGAAGGCATGCGCCGCGTGATGGGTGGGAAGGGAAGGCATGCGCCGCGTGATGGGTGGGAAGGGAAGGCATGCGCCGCGTGATGGGTGGGAAGGGAAGGCATGCGCCGCGTGATGGGTGGGAAGGGAAGGCATGCGCCGCGTGATGGGTGGGAAGGGAAGGCATGCGCCGCGTGATGGGTGGGAAGGGAAGGGAAGGGCCGCGTGATGGGTGGGAAGGGAAGGCATGCGCCGCGTGATGGGTGGGAAGGGAAGGCATGCGCCGCATGATGGTTGGGAAGGGAAGGGATGCGTGATCGGATGCTGTCACCGCCCCCGGGCATGCGTGCTGCTGTGAAGTGCCTGGACAAGTACACACTGCCATGAAATGCCTAGTCCCTGTCACTATCACCGGAGCTTTTTTATACAGGAACCAGCTTAGGGGCTTGTTTCTCTCTGGGCTCCTGCTATCGACCGTAACCTGTGCTTCTCCCCCCCCGCCTCTCATCGGATCATCCTGTCATCATCTTTTTTATCGGCTCGTGTGCCCCCATCTGCCCACCCTATGCCCCCAATGGGCCGCCTCCATGCCCTGATTTGCCCCTACCCATGCCCCCGTTTGCCCACCCCCATGCCCCGATTGGCCCACCCCGTGCCCCCGTTCGCCCACCCGCCAGCGGCGGCATGGACAGCAAGCTGTGCCTGTGGGACAAGGGTGTCGTTCGCTGCACGGACCTCAGGGGGCACAGGTGGGCGTGCATCACCGCGGTCATCGAATGGCCTGCATCTCCGTGGTCATCGATCGGAACATCCCATTATATATATATATATGTTGTACATCCCATTATATATATTGTACATCCCATTAAATGTATTGTACATCCCATTATATGTATTGTACATCTCATCATATGTATTGTATAGGTCACCCTGTCGGGGCTAACTTCTAGAGGAGAAGTTGGGAGTATGCCAACCTTGGGTATCATATGCCCAAGGTTCTTGGGATAAAGTCAACAAAGCCAATGAGCACGGGCTGAGCTTTGCTCTGGTTCCTCTCTGGCAGTCTGTCAAACCTTCTCGATTCTGTTTACCTTGTATAAATCCCTGCACCCTAACAGTCTGTTGATTACCCCTGTCTGGGTTTCCTACTTGCGATTGGCAACACCTCCTGTGGACGGAGCCATGAAAAGCCAAGCATTTGTTGCTTGTTGAGGGCTTCGTCCAGCAGCGGTACCCGGTGCGCTCACTGTTTTGCGATGCGGTGACATCCTAGAGACCTTTCAGTACACTTTGCCTTGTTTTGAGATTTAGTTGATCTGTGTGCCGGCAAGGTGCCCTCTTACCCTCTCTCCATCAGCAGGCAAGGGGACACCGGTCTGCCACCCCTCCCTTCTTTCCCTTTTCCTCGTGCTCGCACCTGCCCCCCTGTCCATTGTTTCAGCACGTCAGGACGCAACTTTTAGAACCTTCTTACCCTGCATCCCTTCCTATCCGGGCGCACGACCCTCACTGACCCACTCTCCGGTCCGCTCTACCCCTGGCCCACACTGCAGTGGGTCTGTTTCAGCCGTCGCCTCGGGGGCCTCGGGGGAGCTGGCGGTGAGCTGCTCGTACGACAAGACGCTGCGGCTGTGGAATGTGGGGCGCAAGCCCTACCGGGAGGTACGCTCACATGCCGTGCCGTGCCGTGCCGTGCCGTGCCGTGCCGTGCTGTCCAGTGCAGTGCTTTGTGAGCTCACGCTCGTATTATCTATGACCTGAGGAAGTCTCAAAGGGGGCGGGGCGGCCGCAGTAGGCAGTTCCGGCTTGAGTAGTGGGGGGGGGGGTACTGTGGACCGGGGGCAGTACTGTGGACCGGGGGCAGTTCTGTGGACCGGGGGCAGTTCTGTGGACCGGGGGCGGCGCGGCGCCACTGGCCTGATGGTCAGTCGGCTGGCGCGCGCCACTCCAGTTAAGTCGGCTGGTACTTAGGGTTGTGGCGGGGCAACAACCATGCCTCTTTGCAGCTCCCACCCGCCCGCCCTTGCTGCAATGTGGATGTTACAAAGTTCAGGTCCTCATGACTGGCCCAGGTCCCTATCACTGGATAAATGATGTTCCGGCCCGGGTTGTGTGGCCTAGTTAGCTTAGAAAATGATGGGTACCTGCAGATTCTTAGGTTGGCTAAGGCTTTGACGTGGGCCTTCCACGCATTTGTAATAAAACTGTATTCTCTGGCAGCCCCTCACTCCAAGGGACAGAAGCAGTAATTGGATAGGGCAGGGCAGGGCAGGGCAGGGCAGGGCAGGGCAGGGCAGGGCAGGGCAGGGCAGAGCAGGGCAGGGCAGGGCAGGGCAGGGCAGGGCAGGGCAGGGCAGGGCAGGGCAGGGCAGGGCAGGGCAGGGCAGGGCAGGGCAGGGCAGGGCAGGGCAGGGCAGGGCAGGGCAGTCCAGTGCAGTGCAGTGAAGGGCCGTGCAGTGCAGTGAAGGGCCGTGCAAGATACTATATCAAGTTGTTAATGGCTTTCGGGGAAGCTTGCCACGTATTTCACAGCTGCTGATCGATGTCTTGACCACCTTTGCTAAACGGTTGCTGAGGACTGCTCAATTATTTGACCATTACCGTGGTACCCAACTCTGGATCGACTCGGGGTCTGGACTGTCAGCCAGGCCAAGGTTCCTGTAGTGACAGCAGCACGGGGTCTTTGACTATCCTCACCTGCCAGACCAATAACCGCGCATGCGTATGGACCCATCCAATCCTATCGACCCATCCGCTATTGACCCATCCAACGAGCACCGTGCGGCCATGGTGCCGTGTGTGAGTGTCATAGCTGGAGTGTGGGCCGGTGAAGGATGCGCGCTGCTCACATGGAGAATAGCATTATGGAATCATGCGTGGATTTTGTTATGGAATCATTCATGGATATTTTCCATGCATAATTACAGCATGCATGATTATCCATGCTGCTGGCATGGATAAGGACAAAGAGAGCTGTGATGGGTTGTTGGGGGGGGGGGCTGTTTGTCCAATCAACCAAGGCACCATTGGGTTTCCTGCGCTCCTGCCACATGGCACACCGTGGAGATGGCACCCTGTGCACTCCAGCGATGCCTTGAACACGCTACTATGCCAAGACATGCGCTGACTACCCTCCACTGGGGATGCCGTTGCGAAAACTCCTTTGGCTGGCTACCTGAACAACATGTGTTTGCCGTGTGTGCGCCAGCTGTCCTGCCTCATGGGCCACAGCGCGCCTGTGCTGGGCATGGCGTGGAGCCAGCAAGGGGCCATCGCCAGCGGGGCACGAGACGGCACGGCGATCATCTGGGTGAGGGGATGTAATGCATTCACTCACGCGGGATGTTGGGTAAGGGGATGGCATGGCCAGGAGGGCGGTATGGCACTGAGGGTGGGTATGGGCACGGAGGGCGGGTGAGGAGGGTTTTCATAGCCTATGGTGGGGGGCATGGGAGAGGGCTAACACTGGTGGCTGGGTGAAGTGGCCAACACTGGTGGCTGGGTGAGGCCCTGATGAGGCCACGGGTGGCAGGTATAGCAGGGACTGCGCCGGCGGTGGGCGCGCAGAGCGGCAATTCATGCGTACTGCCAGCTGCTGCATTCTTCGCCCATGGTGTCGCGTGTCGCACGCATGAGATACAAATTGATGCATCATGGAACAGGTCTGCCCGCTAGGGCTGTGCCGTCTGTTTCCAGTCTCCTTGTAGTTTTGTCTCCTTGCACACTAGTACATAAGTAGCGCTAGCACTTGGGTCCGGGCCATCCGCCCGTTTTTGCCCTTGTGAAACCCAGCATGTGAACGTCGGCATATCTCCGTGACATGTTTGGTTGTTCCTTGCACCTGATTCTTCGCTCTCTGTATGTGCTTTTCATTTCTTGTCTGGCCGTATGGCGTATGCCCTTTCTTGTCCTTCCATGTTCCCCTTGGTATCACCTGCGTGGCACGGGATCGGAGTCGTTGGGCATGAACTTGAGTGTACCAGCGAGTGGTTATCGCTGGCAATATTGTGCGAAACCTTAGAAGCCCAGTGGCAAAAGGTTTCCGCACAATATGAACCTAACTGCCACCTAAAATGCTGCTGTCCACTCTGTTGCCGTCATCGTTATGTACCCCTCTGACTCCACCCCAGGATGGGGCTTTCTTCCTCAACACCACGATGGGTCCTCCCCTATCCCCCGGCTGGCCGCTCCTTTGCCCCCCCCCAGGACATGGGCAGCACCAATGACACCTGTCCTTTACTCACTCCAAGGCCCAGCTGGTTCCCTGTACCCCGTCCCTTAGTTCCTGTTCCATTCTCCTACCTCGTGCGACCCGTTCATCGAGGTCCCCATGACATCAACCGCGGCGTTGGCACCTATGCATTTTCTTATCTAGACTAGGGGAAACTATCTGTGGGCTGACACGCGTTCGGGCAATCCGCGTCCCCTTGGTGCCCCTTCCCTTGTCCGCGGCGACCCCTTCGTTGGGGTTCACCAGGACGTCGGCAGCGGCTCTGCGAGCCGCAAGCTCTCCGGTGCACATGAGGGCCACCTAACCTCCCTCTGCTGGCTGCCGGCACTGGGTGGCGCCAGCTCACCCCTCCTGCTCACGGGTGGTCAGGTATGCGGGGAGAAGAGAGGAGGTGGCGTCATCGGACGGCATTGTGGCGTTCCCCTACATGTCCCCTGTGGCATGGGTCTCAACTCCGTTGCTGGGTTCTCTGTGCATGTCTCCCCTAAACTAGATTTCTGTAACAAAATGGATGCTGTTTTATGCACCTCCAATCGGGCACGCTCCATCAACAACACCCAATTAGATGTGCTCTAAGGCCCCTGCTCTCAGCAGCATTTGGTGGCTTGCTGTGGGGGTCGGGGGGTAGGCGAGCAGGCAGGCATGCTTGTTCCCTGTGCGTCCTGCAGTAGTGCACGCTTTCAATTACAGTAGTACTGCAGTGCATGCTTTTCGTCGGCTATCTGCGGGATGCCTGCCTTCTTTGCGCATGTACGGTCAGCGAACTGTTGACAGCCCGCTATGATCGTGCGTTTTGTTTTTACAGTCCACCTTCTGGTATATGGAACTCGAGTGGCCATGTCACCTTGTGCTTGTGTGGCACCTTTTCTTCTTCTGCAGACTTCCAATATGGGGGGGGGGGAATGATCTCTCAGGCCTCATCACTTTGCGTTGATGCCAAGTCAGCGCGTCAGAGCAAAATGGGTGTCGCCGCCATCGCTTGTGGCCTATCGGGTGTCGCCACCATTGCTGGTGGCCTAGAGCTGCAGAACTCATGGAAGCAGATGCCCTGCTGACCTCAACTGGCACACACATCCTCCTGTCTTGGCCACAAAGGCACTGCGTGTAGGTGGAAGCATATGCTCACGTAATGGGTATGCCGAATGACTGGTCATGTTTCACCATATTTACAGGCATGGTCAGCTGGGATACCGCCATGCAGGTAGGATTGCGACCATCCACAGAATGTCCTCTGTTGCACACTAACCAATTCATTTTGTCACGCCAACCCATTTGCACCCAATCTGCCAATGCGCTGCCCCGTCGCAGGACGCGTGCTTGCGCGCGTGGGACATGCGCAGTGCGCGGGTGGTGTGTGAGGCGCCGCAGCTCCATGCGACGCCCAAGGGGAAAGGTATGCTGTCAACTGTGAGGAGGCCAAACGGCCCAGGGATGCGGTGGACTCCTTTCTTTTATCTGCCAGATCATGAGAGCGACGCCGGCTACAAATGTGCGCATTCTTGCAAGGTTACACGCAATCAAGGCACATGCTGCACATACAGATCAAATCATGTTTCTTCTCTCTTTGTCCCCTTGGGATCCGCGTCGTGTCTGTTTCCATGGCACGCCCTTTGTTTCCCCTTGTTCAACACGCCCTTTGTTTGCCCCTGTGCAGCACGCCCTTTGTTTGCCCTTGCTAAACACGCCCTTAATTTGCCCCTGTTCAACACGCCCTTCATTTGCCCTTGTTCAACACGCTCCTTTAATTGCCCTTGTTAAACACGCCCCTTTAATTGCCCTTGCTAAACATGCCCTTTTTTCGCCCTTCCTAAACACGCCCTTAATTTGCCCCTGTTGAACACGCCCTTTAATTGCCCTTGCTAAACACGCCCTTTGATTGCCCTTGCTAAACACGCCCTTTAATCGCCCTTCCGAAACATGCCCTTTATTGGCCCCTGTTCAACGCACTGCAGGTGCCATCGGCGATCTGTGCACGGTGGACGCATCTGGGAATACCCTGGTGGTATCGACGGGTGCGGACAAGGCGGTAAAGGTGAGCCGCCCGAGATAAGGCAACAAAACAAGTGGGAGCTGATTGGCGACCATGGCAGCAGTGATCAATAACACAGCTTCTGACTTTGTTGACCAGGCAGTATTGGCAATGGCTTGGCCGCAATACCACCCATATTGAGCACCATGCAACGGGCCTTGCAGTGCTGAGGCTGACCATGGCCTTTTGGAGCGACATACCCCCCTCGAAACCCTACATGCATGCTGGTGACACATAGCCTGCTCTGTGTACACAACATACTGCCTGTACAGAGGTCTGTCGTCCTCTTCTCCTCCCCCTCACACGCCCAAAAGAATGCTGTGCTCATCGCTGCAGGGTTATGACCAAGACCCTGGAATGTCGCATAGTTGTAACAATCAGGGGCTGTCACTCGTTGTCAAATGCGCGAGGAGACGAAGTGTGTGGGATGGGACGGAGTAGGCACGGGGCTTTCGCGCTCTCTAAACAAAGTTTTTCAATATAATTTCTTGCCAAGACCTTTCACCCTCTGTCGCTGTAAGGCTTGCTCTCGTGACAATGCCTCGCTAAGGGGCCACCTTGGGATTCCTCTTGGCCTTTAAAGAGGCTTCTATGAGGCACGAGATCCCACTGCTCGGGCAGTATCAGTTCATCACAAACCATTACAAGGGACCTTGCATTTGTCCGCTCGGGCGTGGTTCTCCATTGCTTTGTGAAGCTGCGCCGGTACGCCACTTGGCTGTCGCGATTCCTGCGATGCAGCTGTCTGTATCTCTACTTGGGCGACCACAGGTGATGGAGTGTCTCTACGACTCTGGCTTTCCGCTCCTTATTGATGGCCTTGCTCGCAATAGCGGGTGGTTGACATCCTGCCATCCTGCCACCGCTGGCCTGACAACGCCTCCCCCATCCTGTCCCCAGATCACGGATCCCAGGGCGTCGTTCGGTGTGACCTACGTGTCCAACCACCATCCGGACTTCATCTACAGCCTACATGCGGCAGGGTCGCTCGTGTTCAGGTATGTGGCCATGCTGGCAGTATGACCATCCCATGCTGGTAGGATGACTGTGCCGACTTTCCCCGTCTGCAGTGCTGGCGTTAAGAGCATGGACAGCGACACTCGCGAGCGGGAAATCATGGTCATCGGTGCCGTCTGCATGCGGGGAAGCAAGTACCGTGTGCACCTTGACGGCATCCCGTGCAAGGAATCGGAATGCTTAAGATAACAAGTCGCCGCTTTGCTGGTTTGGGTTTGACGGGGGCTCCAGGGGTGGTTGGTTGGGGAGGAGGCTAACCTAGGTATTAGGTGTACATGCATAGATCCATGCCCCCAGGAGTCCTCAAGGCAAGCTATCACGCATCCCATCCCTATGGCACGCGACCGTGGCTCACCCGTCTTACCTCTGTGCTCTCCCTCGGGGCTCTATCCACGCATGTGTGCTGTACATAGCAGCATAGAGGGACGCCAGTATAATGGGTGTATGGTAAGCAGGGTATCTTGATGGCAGCATGCTGCCTGGTGCACGTGCAGGATCGAACCATGATCAGGCCAGCATGTGCCGGGGCAGCCGCGGTGAGGATCAATCGGTCCCTGCAAGCGCTCCGCATGCTGGCGTGCTTTGCATCATGGACTCGGTGAGATCGCCCCCCCCGCAGCATTGGAACCGATTCCCCTGTGCTTGCAATGATGTGGTAGTAGTTTCGGTCCATGAGGAACTCGTGGGATTGAACTTGTCAAACGTTTCTGTTTACATGGATATCACCGTGGCCACTTGCGTACGCAGCGGCGATGGCTCGGGTCAGCTGATGGTGCACGACGCAGCGCGGGGCGAGGTCCTCTACGGTCTAGGGGCCAACAAGGCGGCGGTATGTGGCGCCTGCTTACTGCAATCGCCTCCTTGGTTTGAGGACAGGACCTGTCTGCCTTCCCTTTCGAGTCCATCATGTCTTGCTTGTGTTAGAAGGCACAGGAGCAGTGGCTTCCGTTTAGGAGGATGTCGCGGGTCGCCACACATCTTGAATGGGGTTTAGAAGAGACACGCTCAAGTGAACTGTCCGCATGTTAGTGGGCCCCCACCACCTACCTCCAGTTTCCAATCTATCATGGGTAGGGGAGGTTGGCCCCGTTTGCTGCGGCAGCTTTGTGGCCTGTGATCACACATAACACGAGACTGTGGAATCCGATTGTTGCCAGCTGGCCGTGCCTTCCATGGCTCTGCACATGGGTGAAAGAAGATGCAACTGGTTGAATTCGTTTCTGGGCATGAGGAGGCTACCCAGTAGCTATGGTGCAAAGGTTCTGCCTATATTGCCGCCACATCCGAGTGCTTAGTTAGGGCCTGATTCAGGGAGAAGTGGCCTGCCTGCCGGCCTGGTCCTCCCGGAAGTTTCTTGTCAAGCTGGCCCAAACAAGGCACGCGAGCACATTGCTGACCAACCCATGAAGCTAAGCCTGCAGAGGGTGTAGGAGTGATCAGCAGATACAGGGCTGCAGAGTGTACTGTATCTGAGACCCAAGGCAAATCTACCCCCATGGTACTAAGTTTTGGGAAAGCGCAGGAAAAAAAGGCCAGGGAGAAGTGGGGGAAGTTGAACATGCCCCTTCCTTTCCATGGGGTACCAGGGGAGTGGGGGATGTGAAATATACACATCAAAAAAGTACACCTGCTCACACAAAAGCGATACCTTATTTGTTGCTGCTTTTTCTGGTTTTGCAGAGAATAGTGTGTGGTGGTGGTGGGGCACTATGGGGACGTTGTTTCCTCAGAAGGAGTGTTTTCAGTGGTGTCAGGTGGTCTCGATGTGTAATGCATGGAAAGGCTTACCATGCACTTGAGGCTGGGCGATGTGTTACCTTGGGGGGGAGGGCATTGGTTTGTTTGCTGGGCATCCACTACATCATTCTAATCTTGTCTTATTCCACAGTCCATGACAGTGACCCCAATGGGGTTAGCTTGCCATTGCGTAGCTAAGCGGCCTATCGGCTAGTAACGAGCTGACAACCATACGGCTACCTATTCATCATTGTGTGGTCTTCTCCATCCCAGGTGCGCGGCATCTGCACGGCCGGAGATGACAGGCTCGTGGTCAGCGGCGATGATGGTTGTGTCCTGATTTATCGATTCAAGTAGGGGAAAAGAGGAAAGCGTTTGTATGGCCAATTTCGCTGTGGGGAGAATCGAGCTTTGTATTATTTGCTACGGCTAAATTGTTAATGTGTGAAATTTCAAGCTCTGGGAGGCTCACCAATGATGCATGAACAAGTGATGAATTGAATTGAATTGAATTGAAACTTAACATAACTCCGTTGGGAGTATATGTAGCACATAGCCCTTGAGAAGGGGCATATGGCCTATAGTACATTCTAAGCTACTAGCTTCCTGCAAGGGTGGGAATGTAAACGACACTTGCTCTAGGTGACCCAGGGCACCTGCAGCCCCATGATCTATCAAGCGGTGATCTAACAAGTGGTGATCCCCTCACAAATAGTACATCAGTGAACGTTCACAGACGACTAAGCATGCATTAGCGTGGAGTTACTTACCAGATCGATCGCAGGATAAATGACATTAGGGCATCATATGTTAGGGCCTAAACTGGGCTGTAAGAGGAGTGAGGATGCACTGGCTAGAGTACTTAAATGCATGACCATTAGTACGGTGACAACAACTATCGATCGGTATATCACTAAAGGTAATTATACAGTCATCCCCGCGTAACTACTGTAGTTACGATCGCCACCAACTATTCTCGGCGTCGTAACCTAACATAATGTACGCGAAGACATGACCTTAGCTACCGCGGCGTAACCTTAGCTTCCTATATGGAATTAGGCGATAGCAGCCCACCTCCTCCTCTGACGAATTTCTATACAACAATATCGACAGCTCTCGTCGAGCCCAATCCAGCTGCTGCATCGAAGTCGACCAAAGTCCATAAACTTTCCCGGCCAGATATAATTTGTGAAAAGGTGGGCGGTGACTGGTGAGGTATTCACTGCCCATGTATTAATTAATTAATTAATAAGCACGTGACTGCGTCAAGTGGGTGCCAATATACAGAGTAAAGGAACCTTCAACCCTACATACACAGCGAGAAGAGGGAGGGCGCCCTGCTTCTCTCACTGCCGCAAGTGGGCAGGCCACAGAGCGCTCTCTCCACAGCATGGTGCATGCCGGGGCGCACCACTGTGGGTGCAATACAACCGGTGCAATACCATAGGTAGGCTGACGCATAGCTTATGCTACAAATGTGAGGTGGGCTGAAGACGTCGGCTAAGGCGCAAGCTGATGACCACAAGGTGCCAGAGCTAATTGAAGGTACTATAACGCTGTGCGCTAATATCATTTCAAGTGCTGTAATGCCTAAGCTATCCCATAATCGATTGCCCCCATCTAGACAACTAGCTTCAGGAGTGCTCTATCCCGGGGGAGCCCGGGGGGGCTTCCACAGTTTCTTGTTGACAGAAAGGTCCCCGCCCTGCCAGTACACTTGGGGCTTCTCGGGGTTGGTCTTGTGGCGGATGTAGTCGGGCCACTGATCGCGGCGTTGCTGCTGCTGGGCTGGCGTCAGGTCGTCGTCAAGCGACCAGGAGGTGTTCACCAGACTCTTGCGGCGAGAGAGGAACCGAACTCGGGCTGCCGATGTCGCTGAAGGTAAGGACCACTGCAGGGGGCCCAGCCTTGGCCCGTGGATGGGGCAGGCGGTAGGCGCCCTGCAGTGTCGCACCTGGCAGCGCCATGCACGCCAAAAGTTTATTCAGATCAGCCAATGTATCTGGGCGTCCTAACCTCAAGTAACTCACTTAATTAAACTCGTGCTCCCGTTGGCTAGTCACGGAGCACCGGAGTGCTTTCAATCCCTGCATGTGCACAACAGCTGAAGAAAGGGCAGAGACCCCCTTTCTCCTCCATGCCAGAGGCATGCCACAGTAGCAATCAGACACGATATCAGTACGATCCGGCAAGTTCTGCTGTGGGTGCAGTAAGACCCATGTGAGCATATCATGTACGTAACAATGAGCGCGGTGGGCAAGCATAACCTGCCTGATCAAGCGTGGTCAAGTAACCTAGGATGAGCGTGGTGGAAGTGACTTAACTCGGGGATGACTGTAGCTCTAATAACTCTATCGTTCGTTCGTTCGTTCGTTCGTTCGTTCGTTCGTTCGTTCGTTCGTTCGTTCGTTCGTTCGTTCGTTCGTTCGTTCGTTCGTTCGTTCGTTCGTTCGTTCGTTCGTTCGTTCGTTCGTTCGTTCGTTCGTTCGTTCGTTCGTTCGTTCGTTCGTTCGTTCGTTCGTTCGTTCGTTCGTTCGTTTCGTTCGTTCGTTCGTTCGTTCGTTCGTTCGTTCGTTCGTTCGTTCGTTCGTTCGTTCGTTCGTTCGTTCGTTCGTTCGTTCGTTCGTTCGTTCGTTCGTTCGTTCGTTCGTTCGTTCGTTCGTTCGTTCGTTCGTTCGTTCGTTCGTTCGTTCGTTCGTTCGTTCGTTCGTTCGTTCGTTCGTTCGTTCGTTCGTTCGTTCGTTCGTTCGTTCGTTCGTTCGTTCGTTCGTTCGTTCGTTCGTTCGTTCGTTCGTTCGTTCGTTCGTTCGTTCGTTCGTTCGTTCGTTCGTTCGTTCGTTCGTTCGTTCGTTCGTTCGTTCGTTCGTTCGTTCGTTCGTTCGTTCGTTCGTTCGTTCGTTCGTTCGTTCGTTCGTTCGTTCGTTCGTTCGTTCGTTCGTTCGTTCGTTCGTTCGTTCGTTCGTTCGTTCGTTCGTTCGTTCGTTCGTTCGTTCGTTCGTTCGTTCGTTCGTTCGTTCGTTCGTTCGTTCGTTCGTTCGTTCGTTCGTTCGTTCGTTCGTTCGTTCGTTCGTTCGTTCGTTCGTTCGTTCGTTCGTTCGTTCGTTCGTTCGTTCGTTCGTTCGTTCGTTCGTTCGTTCGTTCGTTCGTTCGTTCGTTCGTTCGTTCGTTCGTTCGTTCGTTCGTTCGTTCGTTCGTTCGTTCGTTCGTTTCGTTCGTTCGTTCGTTCGTTCGTTCGTTCGTTCGTTCGTTCGTTCGTTCGTTCGTTCGTTCGTTCGTTCGTTCGTTCGTTCGTTCGTTCGTTCGTTCGTTCGTTCGTTCGTTCGTTCGTTCGTTCGTTCGTTCGTTCGTTCGTTCGTTCGTTCGTTCGTTCGTTCGTTCGTTCGTTCGTTCGTTCGTTCGTTCGTTCGTTCGTTCGTTCGTTCGTTCGTTCGTTCGTTCGTTCGTTCGTTCGTTCGTTCGTTCGTTCGTTCGTTCGTTCGTTCGTTCGTTCGTTCGTTCGTTCGTTCGTTCGTTCGTTCGTTCGTTCGTTCGTTCGTTCGTTCGTTCGTTCGTTCGTTCGTTCGTTCGTTCGTTCGTTCGTTCGTTCGTTCGTTCGTTCGTTCGTTCGTTCGTTCGTTCGTTCGTTCGTTCGTTCGTTCGTTCGTTCGTTCGTTCGTTCGTTCGTTCGTTCGTTCGTTCGTTCGTTCGTTCGTTCGTTCGTTCGTTCGTTCGTTCGTTCGTTCGTTCGTTCGTTCGTTCGTTCGTTCGTTCGTTCGTTCGTTCGTTCGTTCGTTCGTTCGTTCGTTCGTTCGTTCGTTCGTTCGTTCGTTCGTTCGTTCGTTCGTTCGTTCGTTCGTTCGTTCGTTCGTTCGTTCGTTCGTTCGTTCGTTCGTTCGTTCGTTCGTTCGTTCGTTCGTTCGTTCGTTCGTTCGTTCGTTCGTTCGTTCGTTCGTTCGTTCGTTCGTTCGTTCGTTCGTTCGTTCGTTCGTTCGTTCGTTCGTTCGTTCGTTCGTTCGTTCGTTCGTTCGTTCGTTCGTTCGTTCGTTCGTTCGTTCGTTCGTTCGTTCGTTCGTTCGTTCGTTCGTTCGTTCGTTCGTTCGTTCGTTCGTTCGTTCGTTCGTTCGTTCGTTCGTTCGTTCGTTCGTTCGTTCGTTCGTTCGTTCGTTCGTTCGTTCGTTCGTTCGTTCGTTCGTTCGTTCGTTCGTTCGTTCGTTCGTTCGTTCGTTCGTTCGTTCGTTCGTTCGTTCGTTCGTTCGTTCGTTCGTTCGTTCGTTCGTTCGTTCGTTCGTTCGTTCGTTCGTTCGTTCGTTCGTTCGTTCGTTCGTTCGTTCGTTCGTTCGTTCGTTCGTTCGTTCGTTCGTTCGTTCGTTCGTTCGTTCGTTCGTTCGTTCGTTCGTTCGTTCGTTCGTTCGTTCGTTCGTTCGTTCGTTCGTTCGTTCGTTCGTTCGTTCGTTCGTTCGTTCGTTCGTTCGTTCGTTCGTTCGTTCGTTCGTTCGTTCGTTCGTTCGTTCGTTCGTTCGTTCGTTCGTTCGTTCGTTCGTTCGTTCGTTCGTTCGTTCGTTCGTTCGTTCGTTCGTTCGTTCGTTCGTTCGTTCGTTCGTTCGTTCGTTCGTTCGTTCGTTCGTTCGTTCGTTCGTTCGTTCGTTCGTTCGTTCGTTCGTTCGTTCGGTCGTCGGTCGTTCGTTCGTTCGTTCGTTCGTTCGTTCGGTCGGTCGGTCGGTCGGTCGTTCGTTCGTTCGTTCGTTCGTTCGTTCGTAAACAGCTAGTGTTCTTGATCCCGTGGCCGTAGCCCGGCCCGGGGACTTCCACAGTATGAATCGATGGCGCATCTGGTAGCTTGTAGCTAGGGCGCCGTACTATCTTATCGATCGATCCGCGTTTGTCAAGCTTTGTACTGAGGATGATATGGATCGAGAAATCAATGAGATGCAACCCAAGCGCAGGCGAGAAATCTGGAGAATCCGGAGTATGGTACTCTTGAGCCTGTCATTATCTTATCCGTGTTTTCGAGTCGTTCAGGATTATGGATATGAATGGATATATGGAAATGTGTAGCATTGTTCGTTAAAGTTATTGCTTGCTAATGGATCGAGATGTATTGATTACGTACTGCAAAGTTTCAGAAATCATTAGTGTAGCGCTTATCAAAGAGACAACCAGCACAGGCCAGAATTCGGGAAGATATCCGGCCAATGGTTCCTCGAGCCAGCTGTAATATTATTCGCGTTTGTCGAGTCGTTAAGATCAGGACATGATGGAAATGAATGGCGGTGGATATGTGAAGCCGTGGACACTAAAAATTATGGCTGGCGAACGTTCATCGAGACCTAGCTATAGCGGCATCAGAATAGCGGCATGAGCAAAACCCTCGTGTGAACTTATAGCAGTATACTAGCCACTGTTCATATAATGCTAGTTCTAGATTACATGCAGGCTGCCTATGTCTAAGTCCAGCATGCAAACACGCTCAATACGCAGACTTAACGCACATTGCAAATCTCATTGGCACTTTCGGAGCGCCATAGGCTTCATTTCAAGAGCACTGGATTATTTAATCTGCATCAATGAGCGAACACCATGGAGCACACAAAGACAAACGGAACTTCTGAAAAGCACGGTGCTGTTCAGCCCTGTACAAATGAATGGCGGCGATGCAAAAGGCTACTCGCTACCTTTCGCCGCCACTGGTGTTGTCAAGATGTTTGTACGACTAGAGCTGTGGGCATCGGGACCCTTCAATCATAAGTTGACGCCGATGCAATGATGTCAGACAACATGACAAGTACCCACATCACAGCTCCATCCTTACCGGGCAACAGCAGGATTGCCCTCGGCCAAAACGATGAGGCAGGGCTGACCGTCTGCAAAGTCGAATGCCTCCTGCCATCAGCCATGTGTCTCCGTAAGCCATTTGTCGACCGGCTACCCCACGACCCAGCAGCTACTGCACAAAGCACTTGACCAAGGCATTGCGAGTTCAAACCCACTGCAGCTCCTGGGGATTACAGGCGCGCGGCAGCTCCTGCTGCACTCCAATCCTGCCACTTGTCATCGCCTCAGTGCACGGTGCCGCATGGCTTGCCCATGAGCCTCAACCACGCCGGCTGTCATGCGATCTCCACCCAGCATGCCCCAGCCCATGCCAAGGCCGCACAGCAATCGTGACACAAGCAACCAGTAGTACGATACAAGGCACCGAAAGGGACCGAGGCCACCGAGGTAAGGGCCGGGTAACCAGGGGGGGCACCTGAACATGGCCCCATGACGCCTAACATGTGCAGCACTTGACAAGCTCCTTACTTGGACGCGTCCTGTTTTCGTGGGGGTGCGCAAGGGGCAGTTTGTCTCACATGTCCAGCGTTAGGGCAGCGCACGTCCCCATCCCACGGGAATGGACTACAGGACAGGGCAGGCAGGCGGCAGCACGGTGGGCAGCGGCACGGTGGGTGGCAGGCAGCGGCACGGCGGGTGGCAGGCAGCGGCACGCATGCAGATAGGACCAAGCAGCACACATGCACACAGGGAGGGGCCATGGGTAAGGGAAACGGTAGTGGTCAAGCGGTGCCGCCCCCAACAACAACTACTACTATACGTACGTGTTGCCTCATTAATATAGACTGCGCTGGAACAAGGGAATCCTCCCCCCTACACCCTCTAAGGGGTTGGCCACGCAGCCTCGAATAGCCAATAAGTGACGCGTCGCAAGCGTGTGCCTGGCTCGACACTGGCGACCGCCAGGGCGTTCACGCCAGTTTTGGTTGATTCCCTCGGCTCACACGCCTCCCGTCATTATCCACTGCCTATGGCATGCATGCACTCCTTCTGGTCACACTCCTTCGGGTCACAATCTTTTTGGCCACAATACTTCTGGGAACGTCGTGACAATACCGACACCGTTTCTCTAGCAAGGCAGTCCCATCGACAGACCAGGCAGGGAGGATGGTGGTGATGGCACAGAGTGAACATGGCTGGCACAGATGCAAGCAGCACAGCCGCAACCGTCCCGCATGACAGGGAGATCAGGCCAGGGAGATCAGGCCAGGCGGTGGGTGGCCATGCGAGGTGGCCCGTGCTGGCATGGGACACTGGGACTCTGTGTTTGTGAAAAGGTGCCGCCCACTTGTCAACAACCTTACAGCCTGCACGGACCAGGGATGCCACAAGACACGGTGCAACGCTTCCATCCGCCACGCACTTTCCCTTCCAGAACAAGCTCTCAACTTCCCCACCAGCCACTGCCCACGTGCAGAGCAGTGTGCTGCAAGGATGGTAGGCCACGATCTGCTCTCAAGCTGTAAGGCCCCTTACGAGGGCCACACAGGCCTACAGGGGACATGCAGGCCTAGCTCCTTGAGTACTTAGCCCAGGAAACCCGGGCATACCATTTGGGCTCCGGTTACGCCCAGAATTACCTGAGTTACTCCCCGAGGGGAGGCAGAAGCTTCCAACTTTTGCAGCCGCTGCTCGATGGCCGTCTGGAAGTCCTCCGTCTGCAGCCGCCAAGATCGGGGACATCAACGGGGACATAAACTACGTCAGCAATAGAAACCGACATCTGCGAACATGGTACGCCTTGCACAACAGTATGGCCGCGAAATTATCACTAAATCAGGTACAGAAATGAGTCCTGCGAATGGCTTTCGAATCCCGGCAGAATCCCACGTTAAAAGCTGCTCGTTGATATGTTCCATAACCCATCCCAGGCAGTGTCCCAAAACCCTGCTGCCTTACTGTGCGCACCTTTGCCATAATTACTCGGTGACTTGCCCACAAGTCACGCTCCAGCATGTACATGGCTAATCCGCCAGCAAGGGCAAAGCCAGACAAAAACGACGACAGCCTAGTGCGGAACATTGTAAAGAGATGCTTTCCACGAGGTCGATCCCCTGACTCTTCCACGGGCTGTAACCAATTCGTATCAGAATGCGAATTCGCCTGGCATGCACAGCAATGGTACAGAAAGGCGAGACTGGAAAATTTACTGCCCTACAGGGTACCTCCTCGCAATGTTCGGAAATGCAGTTGCAAGAGGACCGACTTTGCACGTCTGTTTTAGTCTATAACCGGCAGTGGTGGTTTGCCTTGAAGCCCAACTCCGGGTACTGTATGATTTCCAAAACCCAGCACAAATCATGCACGACTGCACAGCGAAGGGCCAGTTGGCTTCCATGGCTAAAGCCAACAACGGCGGGCTGGCTATCAAGGGGGAAACCTAGGGGGCAGGGGCTCTGCGCGTCGCCGGCCGCGACACGAGGCGGCGACGGATCGCGGTTCGCGGCTGTGCGGCGGTGAGCCTGCGCCCGGCGGCGGTGGCCGGCGAGCCCGTGACATACGAGCCCGGCGAGCCCGAGACATACTGACGTTGAAGACGCGAGGTGACTAGACGCGAGGGACGACGCCACGACGGTGACTAGACGCGAGTCGGAGTCCCTTTTCGTGGACGTCGCCTTTTCGGGAGCCATCCGGCGGCCGCTTGGTGATGTCGGCAATTGCCAGCACCCTGACGGTTACGATGATTCAGTTTGAGGCCCTGGGTGCTATAGGAGCGGCGGTAACTTTGAAAGTGATCCAATAGGACCAAGTACCAGCGACCGAATGCGTTTTGATCACGGCAATCTGCCGTTGGATTCAAGATTCCGCCAATTGTCTGGAAACATCTGTTAGCTCAACGGTTGGCGATCTAGGACCGCGAAGCGGTTGTCCGCGAAGTGCCATCTCGGTTCAGATCCTCGGTGCGATCGCCGGCTTTTTGCGGCCATCCATCCAATGACTGACAGACAGTTGAGTTGTGAGTTACGATGGCAAGCCGATGTGACGGACACGGTCCTCAGAGCTTGAATTGGGTTTAACTTCAGCTCCCTGATATTTTGACAACTAGTAGTTGTTACCTTTGGAAGCCCACGTGCGGCGTGGGATCCAACTGCCTGACCTTTTTGGCCCCGCCTCCGCGGCAACCACAGCATCCAGGCAGGGAATCCATTTCATCCGGCACGTCATCACGAGCCTCGTCAAACGAACAGGGCGTGACTGCTTGCGAGCAAAGATGGCCTCGCTATGAACCTCGCCTCGCTACCAAACGCGTAGCGTGATTACTCTACCAGTTACATCAATGCCAGCAGAGGTTACACCATGAAAACGAGATAAGACTCGACTGTTTACGAATTAAACATGAATTGCCACTGCCCGTCAAATTAGAAAGTGTCTGGAGTCAGACAGCTTCAGCTATGAGCGCCCAAGCATCGGGCGCAGGAAATATTGGAGGCGAGGATGCAGGTAACATTCCGGCTTTAGAGACTGACGTTGCCCATCAGAATGCAATGTCGGGATCAGGAGAAAATGCGAGCGTCGGTGCAGAGCAATCCGCCCCTCAGGGCGACGATGGCGACCAGGCCTTCGTTGGGCCCGAAATTACCGCCGTTACAATCGTCCCCGTCGCGCTGGCAACGGTGGCGACCCACAATGTGGGCATGATGGGTGACGACAAGGATCCACTGCCGAAGGGAAAGGAGGACAAGGTCATGAAATTGGCGGCCAACGCGACGAAGAATCGCGCCGCCTGGGCATGGCAAGTGTATGATTTCGCCTCGTCTCCCTTCGACATCGTGTCCGCCGTCATCATCCCTGGGGTGATCACTGGGATGGCGGAGGATGCGGGCTACTCGTCCCCCAAATCCGTCTGGCTGTTCCTCGCGGCTTCCATCACCGTGTTTCGCCTCTCCTGCTTCCTCACCTTTGCGTCGGCCGCGGACTTCCAAGGGTTTAAGGTCCCCATGTTTAAATGCGCGACGCTGGTCGCCTCCGGCGGGCTCATCCTCATGTCCCTGGTCGCGTCCCAGAAAACCCAGCACTCGGACCATGCGGCCACTGGCCTGGGCACCAACAGCACGAGCATAGCGGGCAGCAATGTGACCAGCATCGACTCGGCAGCTGGCGTGGGCCAGGTGGGCCAAGAGCAAGGCGAGAAGCTGTTTGAAGACATCGCGGACCAACGGCTGGATCCCGCCACGGAGCGCGTCCTCTTCCTGTGGCTGGTGATCATCGTGTTTGTGGTGGCCGAGATCGGGCAAGCACTGGCGCAGCTGTTCTACAATTCGCTCCTGTCGGACGTGTGCCCCTCCAAAGAGAAGCGGCACCAGGTGTCGACCGGGGGCAAGGCCATGGGCTACGCGGGCAGCCTCTCGTTCATAATTTTTGCGGCGGTGGCGTTTGTGTTGCCCGTCATCGTGGGGGGCTTCAACGACAGCTGGATCGAGGTAGGGGCAGGGGCGCCTGTGTGCGCGAGGCTGGCAGGGCGTGCCGCGGGATGCGTGCACCCCCACCCATGCAGTTGCCATGACCCCCCCGACATGCAGTTGTCATGATCCCCCCAACATGCAGTTGCCATGATCCCCCCCACATGCAGTTGCCATGACCCCCCCCACATGCAGTTGCCATGACCCCCCCACATGCAGTTGCCATGACCCCCCCACATGCAGTTTGTCATGAACCCCCCTACATGCAGTTTGCCATGAACCCCCCACATGCAGTTGCCATGACCCCCCCCACATGCAGTTGCCATTAGCCCCCCCCACATGCAGTTGCCATTAGCCCCCCCCACATGCAGTTGCCATTAGCCCCCCCCACATGCAGTTTGCCATGAACCCCCCCACACAGATAAGCAGATGCGCCATGCCATCCACGAACAGAATGAACGAATAGCACCCGGAAGTGGGGGATGGGCACGCATTCCCACAATTGAAACGACCAGGCAAAGTCATGCGCAGTTATTCCACACTGTGTGAATAAAATTTGTGACCTTCGTGCAATAGAACATGCCTTGATGCAACTTTCGTAAACGACGGTCACCGCGCACATTTGCCGCCTGCCAATTCTGGCCAGCGTGTCCCCAGCAAGGAGCGTTGGGATGCTGGGGACGATCGCCACTTCCAGTGGGAGGATGCTGTGCGGTGCATCATCGCTTGTCTATGTGCACAATAACTTGTGTACATCACCTGCCGATGTGCTTATGTTGGGGAGTGTGGAGACTGGATCATCATCATCAGGAGGCCGCATGGAAGAGGATGGGCAATCACTCCTAGTGTTGGGCCGTACGCGTGCCCACCGTCCAGCCCGTGTGCGCACGGTGGCATGCGCGGTGCACCCACCCAAAGGACCAGCAGGCGGGTGGTGAGGTGGTGGCCGTGCATCAGGCCCCACGGTCGATGAAATGGCTCGTACCTTCTGGGTGGAGAACTTCTCCCCGCGGGGCCGTGCGTGCACTTGCCTTGTTCCACCAGTGAAGGTGTCGTGAACATGTGAGACAGCAGAGTGCCTATTGGAGCTCGTTGTCATAGAGGGGAGCTGGGTTAATAGGTGGTCCAGCGTGGGGGGGAAAAAGGGGGGGGTGAGAGGATACTGTGCCCCGGCTCATTTTATTAGCTCACGTATGTGCCTGCCTGCCTGCCTGCCTACTCCATGGCCGCGCTTCCACATCTCCATGTTTTACCCAACTCCCGTGTCACTGACCTCTCCCCACCCCACCTGGCAACCTGCAATCTGCCCTCCCATGTATCTCCCTTCCCCCCCGCCCGCCCTTTCCCCCAGATCACCATGCCCATCACCGCGGCGGGCGTGTGGTGGTTTGTGGGCGCGCTCTATGTCTTCAAGCACATCAGTCAGAGCCAGGACCCGACCACCATGCCGCCGCCGCGCGGTATCCCGCGCTGGCGCCTGCCCCTGTTCACGTTCAAAGAGGGCGTCAAGCGGCAGGTGCGGTCGGCGCGTAAAGCGGCGGGCATGCCCGACCTGCGCAAGTTCTTCCTCGCCGTGGTCTTCCTCTCGGACGCGGGCAACGCCATCACGCGCTCGGCATCGCTCATTGTCAAGGTGAGGGTGGCGAGGTTGCTCATGGTATAGGTGACGGGGTGGGGGCATCACTCGTCGTCCAGGTGAGGCACTGTTGCTGGAGTATGTTAGCTAACTCAGGGGCCGACTCATCGCACAGGGGAGGCAGGCGATGGCGGCGGCAGTCAACACGGCATACGTAGGGTATACATCATCCGCCCATGCGGCGCGTGTGGGCCCTGCGTAGCCATCGCAACCATGCTAGCATGCGCATGTGTGCGTAGCCATGCACATGAGATGCTGGCCTTGAGATCGGTTTGCGGAATTCGCATGTCGCGTTCCTGTGCTCAAAGCTGTTGCGTGCATGCAGGAAACTTCAAATCATTTTCTGAAGCGCTCCATTTCGTGCCCCTCCAAAAAATGAAACATGCACCTGCTTGGCCCCCCACTGACCGCGCGTGTTGCTGGGTGTGCACCCCCCCATCTCCCATGCACGCAGGACATCCTCGGCTTTGAGGACCTGTACCTCTACATCGCCACACTCGTCGTCATGATCTCCGCGCCCCTCGGGCTGCTCATCTTCCGCGAGCTCTCCAAGCGCGGAATGTCGCCTAAGGTGGCCCTCTACATCAACTTCAGGTGAGCATGCGCCACCATACCGCCAGGCAGCCGGGCAGAGGGGCAGCTGGGCAGCCGGGTAGCCAGGCAGCTGGGCCGCTGGGCCGCTGGGCGGGAGGGTGGGAGGGCGGGAGGGCGGCAGGGCGGCAGGGCGGCAGGGCAGGAGGGCAGGAGGGCAGGCAGGGCTACGCATGACGTGCGTATAGATCATGCATGCCTATGCGTTGTATCACGCCTTGCGCTGCTGGCACATGGTTGCGGAGCACACGCCCCCAGCCCCATCCTTTTCCCATTAATTAATTATCACGTAACAGCGTTACGTGAAGCTTAAGTCCCCAGCCCCATCCTGTTCCCATGCATGGCTCCGACCCTGGGGTTGGTCATGACCTGTTGCGGATCGGCTACTTCCCGCGCCTAAGCTTGTCCTTGTCTCGCCTTGTCTTGCGCCAAACCTTGTCTTGCCTTGTCTTCTTGGCATGGGGATCGATCGGTTGGGTCACTGTATCCTCTCTGTTGGGTCGCTCTATCCTCCCCCCCCCCCTCCCCAGCTGCCTGATCGCGCTGGTCGCGTACATGATGGCGTCGCCGACCACCAAGGGGCGTGAGGACGGCCTGAAGACGGTCAAGGCGTGGCACGTGCTGGAGCTGGTGGGCATCGTGTTCGTGGGGGGGCTCAACCTGGGCAGCGTCTCGGCCTACTTCCGATCCATCGTCTCTGTCATGATACCCAAGTGAGTGGCCCGTGCCGGGTGGGCCGTCATAGTCCCAGCGTGGCGCGTGCTGCGATGCATGCATGGGATGGTCCCCAGTGAGTGGCATGCCGTGTGCATGGTCGCGCTTATGCGGTGCACGGCGGTGTTTGCCTCCTGCGCTATCAAATTAAATCATAAATTATAACATGACTCTGTGTGGAGATCATACAGCACGTATTCCCTTGCTTGTTGATGGATGGAGGCGGGCTGGGAGACCTAACTAAGCTAACTCTAAGCTAATCTAAACTTAACGTATTCCCGCGCTATCAACCGGGCTCATAGTTATATCCTTCCTATAACATCACCCTTCAACCGGGCAAATTGTTATATCCTTATGTTATTTCCTATAACATCACCCTTCAACCGGGCTCTTCATTACACCCTTCATGTAACTCTTATGTCACTCTTCATGTCACTGTCTTGGTGGCACTCGCCTCTTCATGGCACTTAGTGGGCGTGGACCCTCCCTTAGACAACAGAGCCGTCGAATGTGATGCCAAACGACACATAAACGAATGCGAGCCGCCATGACTACCCACGCTGGGGGTTAACCGGTTTCACCTGTGCCTGTTCTAACCTCTGCCTTGGCCTGTAACTGCCTCTGCCTCTCCCGTGTGCCGCCCCCCCCCCCCCCCAGAGGCGAGGACACGGGCTTCTACAGCCTGTTTGAGGTGGTCCAGCGCGTTACCGCGTGGGTGGCCCCCGTGATCACCGCCTCGCTGGTGGGCGCTTTCGGCGACGGTTCCTTCGGCATGGTGCTCGGCACGGTGGTCATCGTACGTGGGGGGTCATTGTATTCGGGTGGTGGTGCTTGTTGTGGTCATTGTACGTGGGGGGTCATTGTACGCGGGTGGTGGCGCTCATGGTGGTCACTGTACGTGGGGCCAGTGTTGCAGGCACAAGCAGACACACGCTTGGACGGGCGCGCTTGAATGGGATGCGCATGCTAGGTGGTAGAGGGCATCGGCATGATCTGGGTTGCCTGCCGCGGTGGCCGTTTGGCACGACGCCTGAGGAGAGCCCTCTTATCAAGGAGACAACCGTGTTATAGACACGAAGAGGCATGCGTGTGACACAAGCCTGGTGACTCGAGCTCGCACACGCCTGGGGGTCCCTGAAGCAGACCGCATGGCGGGTTCCCACCGCCCGCGTGTCCTATGGATTCCCTTTCTTGCATCGCACGCGCCATGTGACATCTCACAGCTGTGCCAGCATGAACCCCTTTCAGGACATTTTAGTGACAAGCACCCCTATGATGATGTTTCGTTTGAACCCCCCCCACACACACACTGCAGGTGGAGGTTTGCATCGGCTTCCCCTTCTTGGCGACCGTTAATGTGGTGGAGGGGTCCCGACTTGCCGACGAGATGTCGGAGGCCGCCGCCAAGCGCCGGGCGGTCGAGCTGGGCGACGAGGCCGGCGGGGGCGAGCCTCACGGCGGGGATGCCTGCGACGGCTCGCTCGCACGCGTGGCGTCCACCGAGTGCTACCTCGTCCGCAGCATGAGCGGCGGCGACCTGGAGGCAGCCATGGCGAAGGCGGGCGGGGATGTTCGCGGGTGGCACCCGCGTAGCCACCTGTTCCCTCGCGGCCGCTTTGGCCTGCACCGGCGTAATGGGGGCGGCGGCAGCATGAGCAGCATGTTGGGCGTGAGCGAGCGGGAGGCGCGCATGGGGGGCGCCGCGCGCGTCATCACAGGGGCTTCCAAGTGGCAGCTGAACGACCTGTTCGACACACCCTGGGACAACATCTCGCCCGGCTACGCCTACTACAGCCACCATTGGGACCGGGAGGGCCGCGCGTGGGCGCTCACCAACCCACTGGCAGACGTGAGCGGGTTTGCTCCCGCCGTGGGCGATGGCCTTGCGACCAATGGGAGTGGCGCATTGATGGATGGCGAGCAAGAGGGTGCTTCTGCTGGCAACGTGCCGGGCGGTGCCCGGTCCCTGGCATCCGTCCCTGGCACGAAGGCCCTTCCCCTCACCCCCTCGCTCAAGGGGGGTGGCTTTGCAGTGGACGACTGGCTGGTGGGCACGCGGAGCGCGCACCGCCGCACGATGGAGGCCGAGGATGAGACGCGGGTGCTGGAATTAATGCGCACGGACAAGCGGTTCCTGGAGCAACGGCGGCGGCTGGAGCTGGCGCGCAGGGAGCTGCCAGACGTCACCACGCAGGCGCGCCAGATGCAAGCCGTCAGTGGACCAGGAGGCTTGCCCTGTGCCGCGTCCAGGCCAGGGGCTGGTGCCATCCTGCGTGGTCAGGGCCAGAGCAGGGTTGTGCCATCATCCCCGTTGTCACTGTCACTGCTGGCAGACGCCCCGGCAGGTGCGGCGGAGGGACCACAGGACGACAGCTGGCGCATTGCCGCCCTGTGTGCATGCCCGGTGGATGCCGCTGCCGCTGGTGGTGTATCTGGTGGTGTACACGAGGATGGGCGACCAGTGACGGATGCCACACGGGGAGGAGGCCTACCTGCATACGGGGCCACCGCGTGCGACCCCTGGCTGGGGGCCGGCGCAGGACCAGGGTCAGACGCCGGCCATGCCGCGTTCCTCGCCCCTCCAGCTATGCACCGGCTGCGCTACAATGACCGCATGTCCATGTGCAGCGGCGGCTCGGCGCTCGACTCGATCCTCATGTTTGACGACGTCAACACTAGCCTGGGCGCGGGCGAGGGCGCGCCAACCGCCACACTGGAGCCGTCGATGGTTGAGCCCTCGCTCATGGAGACAGGGACGGAGGCATCGGTGACAGATGGCAGCCTACTAGGGTCATGCGCGTGCGAGGGAGCGCCAGGGGAGGCATTGCCGATGGCCGGGCAGGCCGTACGGTCCCCCTCGGCCGCGTCGGCGGTATCCAGGGGGGTGGCGGCGGACCGGTGCGATGTCGGCCATGAAGGGGAATGCGGCAGCTCGTGGGTGGGGCACCGGCATGAGGGGTCCTGGGGGGTGGAGGAGGAGGTGGGGATGGAGACGGGGCCACGGGGCCAGACGGCAGGGTACCTGGATGATGTTAGCTCCATGGTGGCGGAGGGGGACGGGTCGAGACATGGGGAGGGGTCGGTGCACGGTGGCGAGGGGTCGTCAAAGGGGGGTGCAGCCGCGAAGGCTGGCGACATGAGGGCGGAGCGCGATGCCAACGGCTCGCAGGGGGCGGCACCCGCATCAGCAGCCGCGTCGACGGCGTTGGCAGGGGCGCGGCACCGAGGGGATGCTGCAGCGGCGCCCACGTCCAAGCACACGCGCATCGTGTCGGGGCAGCGGCGCCGCGCCAAGAGGCGGCAGGAGCGGGCAGGGGCTCTCGCACGGAGCACGTCATTCTAAGAAGCATTTCGTTGTTATAGGAAGCACCTTGTGCTGACAAACGCGTTCTTCTGTGAAGCATGTCGCTCGGAGGCCAGATGTCATAAACCCTGGCGGGCAGAGGGAGAGTTGGGGAACGCTCGGAGCGCGGCAGTACATGTTGCTTGCAACGCCACGGATGTCTGGCGGGCGGATTGGTTGGGTTCCCTGGTGCATTCCCTCAGCGAGAAGAGGGAAGCTTCTCGTGGGGGCATTTCAAGTCGGTGCAGCATGCGACGGCGGTGCCTGACAGTTTCAGCAGTCTGGCGGCAGGCTTTTGCCAGAAGAGGTCCTCAAAGTACATGGTCCTCACGAAGCCAGGGTGTGGTGGTCAGCAGGGCATGAAGAAAGGCGGTCAAAAACTTGGTCCTTACGACAGGCAGGCATTGCAGGCACACAGCATGGCGCCGTGTGCGTGCAATGGTGCCGATATTGGGTGCTGCAAGCGTGATCTTGGATTTGCTCGCACAAGCGTCCTCCTGGCTCTGCATCAGGGTGACTCGATTGGGATGCCAGTGCAGCTGGGGACATGGGATTGGAGCCGCCCCCGAAGGGGAGAAGGGCAGATCCCCTGTCAATTTTGGGTGCAGTTCAGCAGCCAATCTAAGTTTTTACGAAACACGGAGCCCAGTGGTCCCATTTCCCTAGGAAATGTGGGTGGGAGCCTGGCTCGGACGTGGCAGGGAGGCAGGACGCTGAGGGCCAGCCATTATGTAGGCTAGCCAGTCTTTCTCTTTTCCCTTGTGCTTGTGTGCTCGCGTGAAGGTGGGCGGGTGGGAAAAGAAAGCAGTTCTCCTTCTGGTGAACTTGTCTGCTGCAGAAACGGGGGGTTGTGGTAGCTGCTCTCTTGTGACAGGGATGGTGATTGATTCACGATCGCAGCCCATGGTCTCATATGCGGGTTGATGGTAACGCAGAGAGCATTGTATGTGCTGGTATTTTATCCTGCTCAAGGGGAAAGGGACGGGAGAGATGCCTGTGGTGGCCATGCTACCTGTTCCACTTAACAGCTACCATGGTCCGGATTCTCCAGATTTCTGGCCTGCGCTGGTTGTCTCATTGATATGACGTGCGGAAGATGGAAACTGTAGGTGCCTCTCTCTCTCTCTCTCTCTCCCCGATATTGGCATGCCTGGGCGCAGCTCATTCATGGATTGTCCAAGGATGAGGTCCAGCCGACCAATGATGGCCAAATGTCTGCTTGCGTGGACATTTTAAGTCAGGTCATAGAGGCTGAGAGAAGAAAGGAGTCTCTTTGTATCATGGGAGAACACCTGATTCGGCGATGACTTGTTGCAAAATCATATCACTTTACTGGCTTTCCAGCACACTTGGACTTCCAAGGCACCAAGTGCAGGCGTCACACTAAGTAATACATGGTGTTCCTTTTGACGGCCTGAACTCTGAGCCTAGCCCAATGTATCCACTATATTGATCATGACGTACATGGTTGTCTCATAGATAATCAGTCGCCTGCGCGGGTGAAGTATCCGCGTAGAAAAGTACCTCATCGGGTACTCCACGTGGCATGCCTTCAGTGTGCATGTCCATGCACTTCCTTACTTACTCATTGATAATAATCGTGTCATGTAGATTAGTTAGGATTTGTCAAGTCTCAATATCTCTTATATAATGCAAATTACTTAAATTAATGAGTACATGGCCTCATTTTCGTCATCGATGCCTGACATGCGTACGCCCCATGCTGCATTTGGTTCCGAGCAGGGCAGCAGGCGCCACATGCATGATGCATGCACGTCTGTGCTATAAATGAATTAATACCTGGCCGGCACCTCCTGACGTGGGCCGGGCCCAGTGATGTTAGACGCCGCAAGGCCCGCACCTTCAAAGAACAGCTAGTAGAGGACATGGGGGGCCTAGGCCTTTCCATGATTTGGAAATCCACAACAATTCCGGCCACGAGGTAGTCGTTGACAATTTGCTATTTTTTTAGAATTTCACGTTTTCTCAGCGACGGGGGCTGAGATTAATTAAGAGGTACCTTGAAATTAAATAAGCCGCATGCCTCCATCAAGATATATTCTTGGAGGTGAGGTTCTATTGGCGTAAATGTGTATTATTGTACGACAACGTGTCAGGGGCGACGGTACTGAAGTCGTTGAAAATTTGGCGTCGTGGCTCGAGTTACGGTCCTAGGACGTTTTGCTGTACGAGCGTCTATTTCAACTATGCTTCGTAAGTCTACTAGAGTTAGTTCAAAGTGCGTGTCCTTTGGTCGATCCAAAGGCGACAGCGAATGGCCGAATGCGCGTCGCGTCTTTCATAACAGCTGGATGATGGACGAAGGCAAGACGGCGCGAGAGCACAGCCACCACAAGGAAAGCCACTGGCGGTGGTTGGCAAGTGCGGGACTGCGGGGCGATGGCGACAGGGCCACAGAGGCATTCAGGGATTCTAACACGTCTTCAGTTCACGAAGTTTCCCACAGTCCTGGTTGAATATATAAGCACAAAGTCTGTCTAGCGGGTGAATCTGTCCGACGTGATGAAGAAGGGCGCGATGATATGAAAGAAAGCTGAGGACAGTGTCAACCGTTAAACTCATAAGGATAGTGGTGGACTATGCAGGGAAGCCCATGCAAGGAACGCCAACGGTGGTCACGACATTGGTTTATAATCTCAAACGCGACATTTGTTTATAATCTGCCATGTTTTAGGAATCTGCCACGGTTTTACTGTCCGTCATTTTCATCCAGAAATCTTTTTCAGCCGACGTACCGTCTAATTAGAAGTTTTATCTTCTATGGTCTTGATTTCTTTGTTTCATCGTTGCCTATGCATCTTGTGTGCAGGCAGAAGGCCATGCAAGGCGAGGTGGGCATGGACGAGGCTCATACAAGATGAAGATGACGCGGTCGATGACCTAGGGGGACTTTGTTCCATACTAGTCGGCATTTAGCAAGACACCGAGCGTTTAAACTAGGGAGGGTACCAAGCGCCACAAGACCAAGTTTTCTGGCATGTTTGGGTACCCTGAAATCGGAAAATTAAGATGGGTTCGACATTTTGTATGAACATTGTATTGACGAAGAAGATAAAGGAAAAAGTAGGAGATACATCGAGTATGTTCCATGAATCTCACACATTGTGTCTCAATGCGTACAACTTACGTATACTGGTTCGACCATCATGCAAGGATGAGTCGCGAGTCAAACCTTATTAAGACGCTATCACATATGATGAAGACTGGCCACTTGTCTGCATGGTTGGCAAACCAAATTCCTGCATGGTTGGCAGGGGAGTGTACTATGGAAGGGGTCTGGACTATCCCCGTGCGCAATCTGCTTTTGAGATCATGGTAGCGCCAAAGTTGGGTGACCACTCACTGCATGTGATTGCACGTGCCATAGAGCCAGCGCTGTTATAGTCATGGACGCCATCCTCGATGAGGTGCGTCGGCCTCGCAACAATTACTTGGATGATGACTCCCTCATCGAGAAAGTGGTACAGGACCGCAATAACAATGAGCAGCAGCAATGCCCTATTCGGGTGGACAGCGATAGGGACTTACATGAGTCTGAACTGGAGCAGAAAACCCAGCACATGTGAATGCAGAAATGTGTGCCATGGGATCATGTGATTTCATGAGATCTATGTGAAAACAGATATGCATGTCTAGGTACGGTGTGTTTTGATGAGACATACGGCTTCAGCATGAAAGCTTTACCTGGGTGACTTAAAACGGCTGTGTAACTTATTTTTTAATGAAAAACCACTTTTTTGATTTAATCCTAAAAACGAGAAACGAGAAAAATACGCCTCGAGCCAACAGTAGTAACTAATCTAGCTATGGCTGTCGGAGCTCATAACTTTCACGTTTGAGCACCGAATTTAGCCGTGAATATCACTATCGCTTCGTCTTTCTAAGACGCACATGCTGATATAATTTTCCGAATCTAAAACGCAATATATGACGAGCAAACGCCCCCCCGACGCAACGCAGTTTGGCGGATGCGCTCGGCCATGAAAATCCGTCTGCAGCTCAGGCTGCAGCTTCGCCAGGTCCGGCAGGCAGCAGTGCATGACACTAGTCGTGCACTGGTGGTCGCCCAGCAACCCCCCGGGCTCAACGCCTCGCCCTCAGCATCGCCTGACCCTAAACGCGCCCGACAAACAGGAGGGTCTTCACGCCCCTCAGAACCGCGCTTTCGGCCCCGGCCTTTCCAGGTCGATGATTACGACTGGGACAACATGCCTCCGTCCGATGCTATGGACTGCATCTTCTACGGGGACTACGCTTCGCTTTACGACCTGTGCCTCCATCTCCACGACACCGATCGCCTCCTCACCCCGAACGGCATCCGCTGGGTTAACATCCACCTGCTTTTCGGGACCACCCGCCCCCAACTCCAGCATACCCTTCTCAATTCCCTCCTCAAGCGCTCCGATGGCGAGATCTGGGCTCCATCCATCTCCGCCCCCACACTCCGTTCCATCCTGACGGAAGCCTTCCAGCAGCACGTGACCCCCCTTGCTGCCGACATATCAGCAATCGGCGGCACGCTGACTGCTGAACTTGCTCACATTTCCACCGCCGCCGCCTCCACTTCCACCGCCGTTTCCGCCTTCACTGCCGACATCAAAGCCCAGCTCCTCGACCTCGACCAACGCCTTCAAGCCACCGCCACCGCCCTTGAGAGCTTGCATGACACCGCCGGCCTCACCGCCCAAGCGGTGCAGGAAATCGCTGCCCAGCCGGCACCTGCTGGCCCGGCCAGTGATGTTCCCTCCACCTGGGCGGACTTGCTTAAGCATCATACCACCTCCACCACCTCCACCATCGCGGCACAACTCAAGCAACAAGCCCTCGACCTTCGCGAGGCGGCCGAGATCGACAAGCGCAGCCACAACGTCATCGTCAAGCACCTCGACCAGCCGGCAGGTGAGACCCCGACGAGCCTTCTCACGGCACTTAAGCGCGACATTCTTGCCCCCATGCAACTCACTGGTGAGCTGCCGGACATGTCGGCGGTCCGCCTCCCCCGCGCGCGGGTAAGGCTGGCCCGGCACCCGTGCTTCTCACCTTTAAGTCCATGGGGGACAAGCTGGCGTTCCTTAAATGCCGCAAGAAGCTCTCGGCGACTCGCTTCACGCTGGACGACGACTTGACCCTGGCCCAGCAACAGCGGCGACGCGAGCTATGGCCGACCTACCTTCAGCTCCGGCAGCGCGCAGGGGGAAAGCCGGTGTACTGGAGGGGGGCGGTCATCCACGTTGACCACAAGCCATGGCAGGCCCCCCCTGCCACCCCAGACTAGGGAACCTATACCAGCAGTGTAGATTAGTCAGGCCTAGCCTAGCATGTGGCCCACGCGCATGTGCGCCCATAATGGCCCCCATGGATGCTGCTTTCACTATTTAGCCGCGCCCAGCCTACAACGGGACCTCCCATGGATGATGCATTAAGAATTTAGCCATGCCATGCCTATGCAGGGAGTTACTCTCTGCTGAGATGCCATGTGTACACCAGCTATAGCCTAGCCACATATACCTTCCACCCCATATGTCATGCAGGCCTTCTAGGCCCTCTCCTCAAGCCCCCCCTGGGTGCCTGTGCTTGTTAAGGGGACGTGGCGCGCCGAATATTTTCCGCGCGAAAAAATTCGCGGCACCGGCCGTACCGTGAAAAGTGGGTGCTCCGTGCGCGCACCACTTGCGGAAGTGGCCATGGCGACTGCGTTTAGGCGAAACTAGCAATGTAGGGCAAGAGAAATGCAAAAAAAATGCTTGGATGTTGAAGACGATGATTTAATGATGTTGGATTGCGGCGGCAAGTGGCTGGTTTACAATATCGCTGCTTTCTTTTACTGCCATCGGCATGGGGGGTAATCTGCATTTTTTGGTCGCGCGGAATAAAATAGAATTCGTGATTGCGGCAGTAAATTCTCAGTTTTGGGGGTATTTTTGACCGTGAAGGATGCATTCATATCGGTAGCATCGAATTCTAAACCGAACGGGTGCTTTTTGCTACATTTTCGGCCATTCTCGGTAAGTATTTTTTCAGGCCTGCGCAGTGCATGTCGGAACCTTCCATGGAAGAACGGCCGTTGTTGCGCGCCTGGGCGAGGGATCTACGAGGGCAAGGTATAGATTTGTGGCGACTGTTATCTACTATCAGTTCTTTCTTCGAAGAGCTCATCGTTCGAAGTTTTTTGCGTTCGTTTTGGTCAGTTTCCGCCAGTTAACTCTCCGTTGCTTGCCGTCGTGTTGACGAATACCTGGCAGCTTTAGCTTGTTTTCGTTGATGTCTTGATCAAATCCGCTTCAGTCTCAGCCGATAGATCCTAGGGAAGGCGTAAGGGATTTCATAGCACGTGTTCTGGCAAGGATGTTGTGCGTATGGACGCTTCTTGTTGTGTGATAGTGACGCACCCTTTCCTCGCAGCGGCATCACAGCGGTCAGAAGCTGAACGGCCGCCACTGGTTTCTTTGCATTTTATCGTGCAGGGAAGGAATTTTTTAAATCGACGATCATGTTGGAGATATTGCATTTGTGTGACTGCATGTAGATAGCTGCCATCATTGGTTTATTTGAGCTTTCCTTGTTATGATGATGTGACAAGACAGCAATGTTGCTGAGCCAACCATGGTTGACATGGTTGACTGCATACAAGCTTTGTATGCCATGATCTCCTTGGTTCCTTGCCCTCCATAGTTCCAGTTTGTTGCCCATGTCGGGTAGGGCAGTTAAGGAGTTGTTGCTGTGTTGGTAAGCTTGGTTGGCATAACCCTTACAATCTAACCTGGGAGAAACATAGAAAATGCTGGTAATGCATGTTAGTGCCATCATCATTATTGCTATTCACGTACTTATAAGTCTGGCCATGCTCGAGGGACGGTGAAGGAGTATGAGGTGCGTGGCCACCCCTTTGTACTTCACAACATATTCAGCATGGATTTGATCCATGTTGATGGCATGTAAAGTGTGATTGTGTTTACTTGCTTTCTGAGTGGTCCTTAGCGCCTTGTCAGGTAGTGAGTGGTCGTCTAGGAAACCCATCAGTGCGTGCCACAGTGACCCCCAACCTTGAGCATGTGTCGTCATCAGTGTGCTAGAGTTAATTATATGTGCTTTTGATCATAGATTTGCTGAGTTCTTGGCATGAAGTTTACAAGGTAACCTTGGGTAGAGTATAGTGTATGCTCTCTTGGCATGTATGCCTAGCGATCGTGTTGCTATGCTTGCGCTGGCAAGGTTGGCCATGCCGAGGGCAGGTGAGGGCAGATGTGGTGCCTAGCCGTTTGCTTATGTTTTGTGATCGAGTGGGGCATGCTTTCTGGCTTTTTGGATGGAAAACAGCATGCCTAAGTGGCCATATACAAAGAAACCCCCCTTAAGCTTATGTTCAGGTTTTAGCACGCATAACCTTATTACTTGAGCTAGACTTGTCGGAATGACCTGTGTTAAGGGTGGCTGCCACGACGTGATGCAAAGGGAGGGGCAGGGGGACGATGGGGAAGGTAGTAGTGATGATGAGAATGATGTTGATGATATTCCTTGCCTTGCATGTGCGTCCCCGGATGAAATTGACGGTGTCCCTTTCCTGCTGTGCAGCACATTCGGGTGCAAGGGAGGACTGCATGGGTGCTGCGCTGACCCCCCGTTGACTAAGGAGCCCAAGGGGGATTGGTTTTGCCCTGCCTGCCTTGTGCAGGATGCTAACAAGGGCTGATATAGTGACATTTTCTGTTTTAGCGGGCATTTTTCTGAAAACACGTCTGACGCAATAACTTGAGCTAGACTTGTCGGAATGACCTGGGACTTGGAACACTGCTGTCCCCCTGTTAGCCGGAATTTTTGTTGATTTTGTGGCCTTATCGGAAGTGTTTATGATATGTTTATTCCCAATGTCCGGTAAAAAATGACCTGTTTTGCGGGAAAATTAATAACTGTTCAAGGTTTTGCCATTTCCATGATGTAAATAGCTCAGCAAGCTACAAACTCAGGGAACTATATGGCCTTGATTTTTGGTAGCCAACAAATAAGTGCATTAATTAATTAATTAATTAATTAGGAACATAACTCCGTTGGGAGTATATGTAGCACCTAGCCCTGAGAAGGGGCATATGAGCCTATAATACATTCTAAGCTACTTCCTGCAAGGGTGGGAATGTAAACAACACTTGCTCTAGGTGCACCAGGGCACCCGCACCCTCATGGTCTATCACGCTATGCCCGGGTAAGGGGGGAGCATGCCTGTGAGGGGGAAGATCATCATGGCTATACAAGAGCTATGGCATGGCTTCTCAGCAGAGAGTGACTCCCTGCATGGGCACAACATTACTAAATAAGGCTAGGCATCGTCTGGAGTGTGGCACATCATAGGCACACATGTACATGACTAAAAAGGCTAGGCCTCAGCTGGTATAGTGCCTGTAGTACGTAGGCGGGCATGTACAAGGCCACTGTCTAACTATTCTACACTACTGCTGTATTCCCCTAGGCTGGGGCTGGAGTCGCTGGGGCCGCGGTGGTCGAGGGGGTCGCTTGCCAGGGCTTGTGGCCGACGTAGATGGCCGCCCCCTTCCAGTACACCGGCTGGCCCGCCTTGGTCTGCCGGAGCTGGAGGTAGGTCGGCCATAGCTCCCGTCGTCGTTGTTGCTGTGCCAGGGTCAAGTCGTCGTCAAGGGTGAAGAGAGTCTTCTCGAGCCGCTTGCGGCGTCTGAGAAAAGAAATCTTGTCCGCCGGGGTCTTAAAGGTGAGAAGGAGCGGGGGCGGCCCTGCCTTACCCCGCGCGCGGGGAAGGCGGTGGGCAGCCAGCTCGATCTCACCGTTAAGGCCCATGCGACCAAGGATTTCTCTCTCAAACGCACGCAAAAGCTTCTCGGAATTCTCACCTTCCTCCATCTTGAGATTCTTGACAATGACGTTGAGGCTGCGCTTGGCGAGCTCGGCCTCCTCGCGGAGGTCAAGCGTCTGCCGCTGGAGCTGGGCTGCGACGGCGGAGGTGGTGGAGGTGGTATGTTGCTTAAGCATGTCCGCCCAGGTCGTGATGGGAGGAGCATCGCCGGCCAGGCCAGCCGGGGCTGGCTTGGCGGCAATGTCCTTCACTGCCTGGGCGGTGAGGCCTGCTGTGTTCTGCAAGACCTCGATAGCGATTGCATTATCCTTGAGGCGCTGGTCGATGTCGCGGAGCTGGGCGGTGATGGAGTCGGTGGAGACGGAGGGGGGGGGGGTGGAGGCGAGGAGGGTGGCGGTGGCGGTGGGGATGGTGGGGAGCTCAGCAGCCAGCGTGCCGCCAAGTGCCGCCACATCTGCGGCAAGAGGGGTCACGTGCTGCTCGAAAGCTTCCTTGAGGAGGGTGCGGATGGAGGCTTCGGAGGGGAAGGGGGGCGGTTTGGGAGCCCAGATCTCGGATTCGGAGCGTCCAACAAGGGAGCAGAGGGCGAAGCGTTGAAGCTTGGGGCGAGGCATGCGGTGAAGGATGGGGAGAGCCTCGGCGGGGTCGACAAGCTTGCCGTCACCAGGCCAGCGGCCACGGTTGTGGGACGTGAGGTACACGCACATGGCTAGAAGCGAGGCGTGATTGCCGTAAAACAAGTCTTCCATGAACCAAGTGGGGCGGCGTTGCCAGAAGCCGGAGCTGTTGACGTCAAAGGAGGTCTCTTCCCAGGGCGGCTCAGAAGAGCGACTGCGCTTGGGTTCAGGCGAGGCAGATGGCGAGGCAAGCCCGGGGGGCTGGGCGAGCACTAGAGCTTGGCTAGTGGCGCCGCTGCCTTCTGGGCCGGTTGGCGAAGCTGCAGCCGGGGCTGCAGACGTATTTTCATTGCTAAGCGCAGCCGCCAGGCTGCGTTGCGTCGAGAGGCGTTTGCTCATCGTATATTGCGTAATAGCGTCGGAAAATTATATCAGCATGTGCGTCTTAGAAAGACGAAGCGATTGTGATATTCACAGCTGAATTCGGCGCTCAAACGTGAAAGTTATGAGCTCCGACAGCCATGGCTACCTCGTGGCTCGTGGCTAATAAGTGCATTGGCTGGGGCATACCCAGCCCTAATTAGCGTCTTTTGCTATTTATAGCGCATTATTGGCGTATATATGGGGGTAGTACCCCCAACAAGTGCATGGACAACTCACTAGAGATGTTATTTAGTGCCCCCAATCATAATTCAGCATAGTGCAAATGAATTTCAAGTGATATTAGCATATGTCAGATTTTTTGGTTTTTGGGGTGCCACCTCCCCTTAAGGAGCCGCATGAACCATCATGGTGGTGCAGGTGCACCTTGTGCACCCAGAGCAGGTGATAGTTGTACATCCTCCACCTGCGTTGTAGCCCTGATTGTATTACAAACCCATAGATGCCCCTTTCTCAGGGCTATGTGTTACATATGCTCCCAACGGAGCTATGATTTTAATTAATTAATTAATTAATGATTTGGAAGAAGATGATGGACAAGGCCAAGTGGGCCCAGGTCATAGAGGACAACGAGCCCCCCCCAGTGGGGAAGCGCCCGCATGTGCAATCCCGTGGGAGGCACGCCAGACAGCTCCCCTAGGGCAGCGGCTGTCTAGATAGATGTTGTAGTTAGAACGCTGTTAGCTAGATTTAGTATGAGCTGATGTAGATAGATTAGACCGGTAGGACTGTTTGCACCCATCCATCCATCGGGGTTAATGCTCCGTGACTCCCCAACGGGAGCACGAGTCTAATTAATTAATTAAATAAATGAATTAATCACTTAACAGGACATGCGCTTAGAACAGGACATGCGCGAATTTTTTCGCGTAAAAAATTCCCGCCGCTACTGATGGTACCTCCGGACAAGAAATGTTGTCTCACGTGCGGACAAGAAATTCACGTGTGACCTCGGCGAAATTCGGGTGAGGGCTGGGGTGCGCGATGGCGGATCAGCTAGGGCGAGGATAAGCAGCGTGAAATTGATGCAATGTTGGACGTTTCAGAGTGGAAAAACCCTAAACAGCCATGCGTCCAGGCATAGTTGTCTCACTTCATAAGTGAGACAGTTGGGAAATCCCGTTCTACGAAATGGGGAATGAGTATCAGCAAATCCTAATGTTCACTGAAGGTAGTCACACAACGGTGTGACTGAGCATGTGACAGGTGAAGGGGTTAACTAGGGCCCAAATTTAATATACTAGGGTGGGTCCCATGGTCCGGATTCTCCTGATTCCTGGCCTGCGCTGGTTGTCTCCTTGATAGTTGTCTCACTTGTTGTGCGGCCGCGCGGGAATAAACTCAACTTGTAAACCCGAAAAAAAAAAAATGGGATCACGACGCCACGTGTTATCTCCGCCTGCGTGGTTCTCCACAAGAGGTGCTCCATGAACCGCAGGAATTGAATTTTTCTTCA
>RPFO01000059.1:1108927-1266427 GCA_009746045.1 Mesostigma viride
GGCTGCAGCACACAAAAAATGGGCTACAACCTGGAAGGGCTGTGCACAGCACGAAAATGGGCTGCAGCCGCCTGGAAGAACCGCAGCACGAAATATGGTCTACAGCCTGGTAAGGGCTGAAGCACAAGAACTGATGGGCTACCCTCCCGCGGCGTGACCCAGCCGGAATAAAGAGAAAGATCGTTAACTCAATTCTTTTCATTCATTCCGGAGGTGACAATGGCCGGTGAACCTTCCGGAGCCACCTCCCCCCAAGAGGAAGGGGCGTTTTGCCGAGTAGTGTAGTTAGGATTTTCTAGACTAGAAAGCTTATAGTTAGGTTAGTTCGATTACGCGGCTTCGTCCACGTACCTCCACCCATCCAGCAAGGAATATGTGCTACATGATCTCCCAACGGAGTCATGTTTTAATTTAATTTAATTTAATTTATAATATCCCGGAGAAGCCTGGGCATATGGCTTTTAATACATTCTGGGCTACTTCCTGCAAGGGTGGGGATGTAGATGACACTTGCTCTAGATGCACCAAGGCTGGGCACCTGCACCACCATGATGTCTCAGAGCTCATTTTTAAGGCCTGTCATGGCCGGGTGGAAGATCATCGTGGCTATACAAAGGCTAGGGCATGGCTTCGATCATCACGGAGGCGGTCCAGCGCCTGCGTTACGCCGCCGCCACAGGCTCAGACGAGATTCCGGCCGCGGTCGTCAAACTCGCAGCCGATCGGAACTAGTTTGAGGACACTGGTGTCATGCTGCTCTTCCGGGATATCTTCAACCGTATTCTGCTGTCGTCGCAACGTACCGCCCCAAGCGGCCTGGCAACACAGTTTTCGCACGATGCTGTACAAGAACAAGGGGTCGCCAGCCGACCCCGGTAACTACAGAGGGGTGTGCATCCAAAGTGCCCCCCTCAAGCTTCTCATGCGGCTCATCCTGAACCGCCTGCGCACGGCCCTAGACCGCCACCTCAGCGAGACTCAGCACGGCTTCCGTCCAGGCCGCAACACAGTACAGGCGCTCTTCGCTACTCAGCCGCCTTGTGGAAGAACTGCATCGCCTTCAGCCTGGTGAGTCCCCTCTCCACCTTGTGCTGGTTGACTTCATCAAAGCCTTTGATTCGGTTTTCTGGCCTGCGCTGTGGGACATCGATCCTCGCTCTGCTCCGGATCCCCCGCCCCTTTATTGCTGTCATCCGCAACCTGTATGAAGGGTCCACCACTTCGGTGCGCACTTCCTACGGGACCACGCCACCATGCCCTTTACAGAAGGGGGTGTGGCAGGGCTGCGTGCTGTCGCCCTACCTGTTCATTATTGTGGTCGAATACGTAATGATTCAGGCACGCAAGCGGTTTGCCCGCATATTCGTGGGTAGGGAACCAGGGGTGCATGCAGGTCGACAACCGTTTCTGGCATGGCGGGGCGGAAACGGAGATTCGGCTGGCGGACATCATCTATGCAGACGACACCACCCTCTTTGAGGGCACTGAGCACGTGCAGACGTGGCTTCACTGCCTGGCAATCGAGGCCCGTGCGGTGGGGCTTGAGGTCAGCAAGAAGACAGAGGCTCCAGATGGCGATTGGGCTCACTCAGCCACCGCCCGACCTCTTTCTCCTTGATGGCTCTCGAGTCCTGTACCGGACCGCGTCAAGTTGCTGGGCAGCCCGGCTACTCCCCTGCGGCTGCGAGGCCGACGTAGACCACCGTATCTCCCTCGCCTGGCACGCTTTACGCCAATACCGGGCCCTGTGGCGCCAGCCCTTGGGCAAGATTGAGAAACAAGACCTGTTTAAAGTCCTGGTCCTCCCTGTTCTTACGTACGGGGCCGAGACGTGGACCCTCACCTTGCCAGAAAGCTGGACGGCGCGGTCATGCACCAACATGCTGCGTTCCATTTTTCGTGTAGGATACGCTGCTCATGTTCGCAATGAGGACCTGTACCTCGGCATGCCATATATCATGTGCAAGCACCATTAAGCAGCGGCGCCGGCCTGCAGCTAGTGGGGCACTTAGCTCGCACCAACCAGGTAGACACATCACGTGCCCCCCCCGCGGGACTGCGCCCAGCTCAGCCTGGCCGGCACCTCCTTACGTGGGCCGGGCCCTGCAATGCTAGATGCCGCAAGGCACGCACCTTCAAAGTTCACAGCTAGTAGAGGACATGGGGGGCCTAGGCCTCTCCGTGATTTGGAACAAGATGATGGACAACCTTGGCCAAGTGGGCCGGCAGGTCATAGAGGACAACGAACCCCCTCCTGTGGGGAAGCGCCCGCGTTTGCAAACACGCGGGAAGCATGCACGCTGGACAGGACCCCTAGGTAGAGAGCTTAGAATAATTAATTAATTAATTAATTAAAATCATAGCTCCGTGGGGAGCATATGTAACACATAGCCCTGAGAAAGGGGCATCTATGGGTTTGTAATACAATCAGGGCGACAACCTGCAGGTGTAGGATGTACAACTATCACCTGCTCTGGGTGCACTAGGTGCACCTGCACCTCCATGGTGGTTCATGCCTCCTAAACAAGCACAGGCACCCAGGGGGGGCTTGAGGAGAGGGCCTAGAAGGCCTGCATGACATATGGGGTGGAAGGTATGTGGCTAGGCTATAGCTGGGGTACACATGGCCTCTCAGCAGAGAGTAACTCCCTGCATGGGCAAAGCATGACTCGAAATTGCTACGGCTATTGCAAGGGCGGGTGTGGGCCCGTCACGTAGGCATACATGGCCACGTCACTAAGCTTTCTAGGCTACACTACTGCTATATATTCCCTAGGCTGGGGTGGCTGGGGTGGCTGGGGCGGCAGGGGTCGCCTGCCAGGGCTTGTGGGCGACGTAGATGTCCGCCCCCTTCCAGTAGACCGGCTTCTGCCCCGCCTTCTGCCGAAGCTGGAGGTAGGTCGGCCATAGCTCCCGTCGCCGTTGTTGCTGCGTCAGGGTCAAGTCGTCGTCCAGCGTGTAGGCGGTCCCCCCAAGCCGCTTGCGACACTTGAGGAACTCCATCTTATCCGCCATGGTGTCAAAGGTGAGGAGCAAGGGGGACGGGAGGGGCCGGCCTTACCCCGCGAGCGGGGAAGGCGGGTCACCCCCCGCGGCTTGCCCTTACCAGTGATAGCCATGGGGACAAGGATTTTGTTCTCAAACGCCAGGGCAAGGGTCTCGGAGGTCTCGTCCTGCAGCGGGTCGAAGTGCTTGACTATGACGTTAAGGCTGCGCTTGGCAAGCTCGGCCTCCTCGCGGAGGTCCAGCGTCTGCTGCTTAAGCTGGGCGGCGACGGCGGAGGTGGTGGAGGTGGCGTGCTGCTTAAGCATGTCCGCCCACTCGGGTCGGGATGCCGGGAGGAGCATCGCCGGCAGGGCCAGCAGGGGCTGGCCGAGCGGCGATGTCCTTCACCGCCTGGGCAGTGATGCCGGTGGTGTTCTCACAAGCATTCGATGGCTATGGCATTGTCCTGCAGGCGCTTGTCGATGGCGAGGAGCTGGGCGGTGAGGGCGTCGGTTGTGGTGGAGGTGGAGGCGAGGAGCTTGGAGGTGGCGGTGGTGGTGGAGGAGAGGAGGGGAAGCTCGGCAGCCAGCGTGCCGCCCATGGCCGCCACATCTGCGGCCAGGGGTGTCACGTGCTGTTCGATGGCCTTGTGGATGATGGAGCGAATTTCGGAGGTGGAGGGCCGGGGGGGCCCAGATCTCGGCGACAGAGCGCCCGAGGAGGCAGCAGAGGGCGAGGAGCTGAAGGCGGGGGCGGGAGTAGCGGGACGCGTGATCCGGGTGATAAAAATCACCGCGGGTAGGCGGAATGATGCGACCTTGGACGTAAAAGTGCTTGCACAGGGCAAGAAGCGAGGTGCGCGTCCCGAAGAACACGGCTTTCATAAACTGGATGGGAGCTGCTTGGCCTTGTGTCCACCAGGCAGCTGATTTGGCGTCAAAGTCGATTTCTTTCCAGCCCGGCTCGTCAGGGGGCGGATCCTCAGGGCGACTGAGTTTAGGCTCAGGCGATGCAGAGGGCGAGGCAAGTCCGTGAGGGGGCTGGGCAACCACCAGTGCACGACTAGTGTCACCGTTGCCTTCCGGGCTTGAGGGCGAATCTGCTGCCGAAGCTGCAGACGGACTTTCATTGCCGAGCGCAGCCGCCAGGCTGCGTTGCGGCAAGGGGCGTTTGCTCGTCATATATTGCGTTATAGCTTCTGAAAATTATATCAGCATGTGTGTCTAGGAAAGACGAAGCGATTGTGACATTCACAGCTGAATTCGGGCTCAAACGTGAAAGTTATGAGCGCCGGCAGCCATGGCTACCTCGTGGCTCGTGGCTCGTGTCTTGGCTATAGAATAATAGAGTTGGCTTGATGTTGTAGATAGATTAGACCGGTAGGATTGTGTGTCCCCATCCATCCGGCCATTCATCGGGGTTAATGCTCCGTGACTTCGGCCCCAACGGGAGCACGAGTCTAATTAATTAATTAATTAATTAATTAATTAATTAATTAATTAATTAATTAATTAATTAATGGCTTCTCTTCCGAGAGTGACTCTCTGCTTAGGCAGAGCTGGGCTAAATTCTGGGCCCACTTGGCCTTGTCCATCATCTTTTTCCAAATCACGGATCGAGAGGCCTAGGCCCCCCATGTCCTCTACGAGCTGCTCTTTGAAGGTGCGGGCCTTGCGGCTATATACTCCGTGGCATGCCCATGCGTGCATGACACGTACGCAAGTACTAAACAAGTACTAAGCAAGTACAAGGCCATCCGAACCGGCTGTACAAATAGTCCTAAATAGTCGAACAATACGACTACGCTTATTTGAAATTGTTGCGCCCATGACTGCGCGAACTAATTATCAGGCCTCGGACGCAACACACGGATGGTGTCCCAGCAGCGCTAGGCCAGGGGCACGCCATGTGAGGACAAAATAGCGTGCAACATACAGGCATGAAAAGCACTAAATAACTCTCCGTTATAGTGCTTCGTGACTCCCCAACGGGAGCGTGTGTTTAGTTAATTAATTAAATTTTATTACATGCAAATGATGCTGGGCTCAAGCGATTTGCCCCTACATTGCATTGTCCTCCCTGGCCCTCCCCCCCACCTTATCCACAACATAAAATGCACAATATCAAATATGTTGTATACATCCATGAGACAACCAGCGCAGGCCAGAAAGCTGGAGTATCTGGACCATGGTAGCTCAAGCCATATATACGAAAGAAACACGCCTCAATCCATGCATGACCACGATTGATCCAAACGTTTCAAGAACGAAAGAGTTCATTTCGTTCTTCATCCAGTTGATACAAAGTCAGCTTAGTTCCCAGGAACGGAAGCCTGCGACATACATTCCTACCCAGGAGATACCCGAGCCTACGCCGGCGCGAGCGCATGCAGGTTGTCGAGCTCCTTTGCAAACAGCTGGCAGAAGAGCTGCGGGTTCTTGACAACGTCCGGGTCGACCACGAACGACAGCCGCAGCTGGTCACCGTACGAGACGATGCTCAGCTGCGGGAGCACATTACCCAGGAGGCAGAACATATCGACCACCTGCTGGCCGCCCACATAGAGGGGCTCGGCGGGCCCCGGCACATTGGTGAACACGAGCGTGTGCGCGTGGAACAGGTCTTGGATGATTTGGGAGGAGATGGAGCGAGGGAGCACCGCCGACGCAAACTTGTTCAGCCACTGCGCGCAAGGCGAGACCGACAGGGACCAACGCCGAGACGGCGAGGCATTAGAAACAGCCACAGGTGGTAGCCCAAGGCGAGAGATGGTTACATGACATGACTTCACTGGCACGATGGCATTCCACACGCAACATGTGAGGTTGCCACCATCCAAACAAGTAAATAATAGATTATATGATGGTGTTCCTATCAGGGGATGAGATGTACGTTGTAAGGCTGACATTCTTGTTAGCAAGAAGCGACACGGTTACAAGTGCCAAAGGAATCAAAGCTGTGCAATCAAAGCTGTGCAACCACCACCACTGCTAGGAGGTAGGTCCATGCCGCGGAGGAACTGTACTCAACATGCATGACCTTCACACAAATACTAGGATGTCCAGGAGCCGGACTTGAAATTTCATGACGGTGAAGTGCATCGCCAAGGAAGGGAGATATCTACGCAGCCGCTTGTATGGGCCGTGCCACACACCAGATTACAGGATACCAAAAAGCATACTGCCACATCACACTTACAAACCGACAGTGCTGGACGCTGCACACTCCTGCGGCATATGCAAAAAAAAATGCACATTCTTGGGACGCACACCATGCTGCGACTACAGGCAGGTATGTACCATGGTGCCGCAAGAGATTGACATATATTATATTATATCATATTGGTGGCCCACAGTACCTAACAGCACAGTCCACTAATTGGGGCAATCATGCAATCAGCGCATCAATAGTCGCGTTTCCCCAGTTAGCCGCTGTTCCCCAACCTGGAAAAAAACACATTAATCATGGTTCATCATGACAGCAAGGTGGCAATCCACATTAACGACAACACGTGGCCACCCCACACGGCTAATCCAGCATGCAACCCAGAAGACTTCACCATCCAGGCATGCGCCCCAACACAAACGCATATCCAGCACGCCAGCAACAAGACCCCTGACATGCTACCGCAACCATGGCCCTCCCCCCCGCACACCCACCAGCTGGAAGAGGGCTTCCGGCGACTCCTTGAGCTCCGTGCACTGACGCACGGCAGCGCGCAGACGGTCCAGGGGGGACACCTCGCGTGTGGGCAGCTCCAGCGAGAGGAAGCACCAGCGGTTGCTCAGCGGTTTCGACCGCACCGGAAACGCATAGGGCAAGAATGCACGCACCTGCGACGACAAGCCGCCAAGCATTGTCACCGTCAAGAACCGACCAGCAAGTAGCAGTGGTTCGTCACCAATTGTCCAGATGGGGAAGCATCAGTGTCCGAACGTGCGGCGGTCCCCAGCAACAAACAAGGTTGTTCAGACTGTGTCCAGACAAAACCCGCTGAGGTGTACACGTGTGTGCCTGCGATGCAACCTTTGATGTTGCGGTGTCGGAGCAAAGGCACCCAACCTTCGATGTTGCGGTGTCGGAGCAAAGGCACCCAACCTTTGATGTTGCGGGGCAAGGCACCAGCACAAGAGGCGCGACAGCGGGCGGATAGCGGAGCATCCCCTCGCCGCAGCACCACCGAAGAAAACCAAGGCCTCCAGCTGGTAACGCCGTTGCCTCCCGTTACATCTTCAGCAATCACTAGTGCGCACGTGTACTAGTACACATTTCTCTGGACCTAAACAGCAGGCAGGATTCACGCCCCCAGCAAGGGGCATGCGGGAGCTGATGCGGGTCCACCAAGTGGAGGCCATGCCACAGAAAGCCAAATGGCTATTGAGAAATCACAAAATGTGCACTGAGTTCGCGTTGAGCCCTTTGAGAGACAGCAGCAGTGGTAGCGGCATGGCCACCCGCCCAGCAGCAGCGAAACATTGGAAGCAGCAGCATCAGTCGCGAAACACTGGAAGCAGCAGCAGCAGCCGCGAAACATCGGAAGCAGCAGCAGCAGCAGCAGCGGCGGCGGCGGCGGCGGCGGCGGCGGCGGCAGCAACAGCAACTACACCAGCATCTGCCGCCACCCCAGTGCTTTCAGTGATGCCTGTGCCTTCAGTGATGCCTGTACCTTCCCTTATGCCTGTACCTTCAGTGATGCTGTAGCATCGTCCGCCATGCCCGCCAGGACCTTGCTTGAGGCCGCCTTGGCTCCCTCCGCTGTGCCATCCATGGCGGTTGCGGCGCTGGACCCTGCCGTGCCCGTGGTCATGGCCTTGTGGTACTCTCGGATGGCGCCGCCCAGGCATGCCACCAGCACATCGTTCACCGTCGCGCCCAGCCGGTCCTTAACCTCCTTGGCCTTCGCCAGCGAGAGGGGTGGCGGGACGAGCAGGACGCGCCTGGGGGTGGTGGTGGGAACAGGTGGGGGGGGAGAGGGAGAGGAGGATATGGGAACAGGTGGGGGGGAGAGGGAGAGGAGGATATGGGAACAGGTGGGGGGGAGAGGGAGAGGAGGATATGGGAACAGGTGGGGGGGAGAGGGAGAGGAGGATATGGGAACAGGTGGGGGGGAGAGGGAGAGGAGGATACGGGAACAGGTGGGGGGGAGAGGGAGAGGAGGATATGGGAACAGGTGGGGGGGAGAGGGAGAGGAGGATATGGGAACAGGTGGGGGGGAGAGGGAGAGGAGGATATGGGAACAGGTGGGGGGAGAGGGAGAGGAGGATATGGGAACAGGTGGGGGGGAGAGGGAGAGGAGGATATGGGAACAGGTGGGGGGGAGAGGGAGAGGAGGATATGGGAACAGGTGGGGGGGAGAGGGAGAGGAGGATATGGGAACAGGTGGGGGGGAGAGGGAGAGGAGGATATGGGAACAGGTGGGGGGGAGAGGGAGAGGAGGATATGGGAACAGGTGGGGGGGAGAGGGAGAGGAGGATATGGGAACAGGTGGGGGGGAGAGGGAGAGGAGGATATGGGAACAGGTGGGGGGGAGAGGGAGAGGAGGATATGGGAACAGGTGGGGGGGGAGAGGGAGAGGAGGATATGGGAACAGGTGGGGGGGGAGAGGGAGAGGAGGATATGGGAACAGGTGGGGGGGGAGGAAAGGAGGGCCACCGAGGGGATAAAGAGGAGAGACCGCGTTGAAGTAGGCATCAAGCCATGAGCAAGACAAGAAACACGATCGCGACGGCACAAGTGGCACAGCGAACTCACGGGAGGGTGGTCACGCTGGCAGCAACCATGAAGTAAACTTATGCTGCAGGTAACAGGGGCAGCTCCCCAAGAAGGTGATGTAAAATAGCTTACCGCAGGCCTCTCGTGAAATAATAGCATACAGTTAACAACGTGCTGAGACGTGAAATCATCATGCACAAACATGATATCATCATGGGGGGGTGCCCCTGCCCGCACACCCGTCCAAGCAATATCTAGGGTGTCAATGGCTTGAAATCCCGCCCATCCTTTGCGCCACCTATTGGCTTACAAGACCACCATTGTTAGCGGCAAAGGATGGTTCACGGCCCTCATTCATCCCACGTGGTAAAGGGCACGAAAGCATCCCCAAGGGTGCTCCGTGACTCCCAGCCGGTGCATGTGAATCTAGTTTCGTTCAACAACCCTTGCGCCCCGGCTGTTACACAGCACTCCACTTGTACGCTCGAAACGTCACCATTTTCCCAATGCAATGCAATGCTAATCCCCATCATCCTCTTCCGAAACTGGCCCATCCAACTACATCCCTGCCAGCCACAGCTGTAACAACCATGGCGAGCAATGCCGGCTGGCCACCCCCCTTCACTGCACATGCCCCACCCTGCATCCCACACTCCCAAACCCTCCCCTCCCTCCCCCCCTACAACGTACTTGTTGGTGAAGACGAACTTGCCACCCTTGCGCAGCGCAGACGGCGCATCTGGCGGCTGCGACGCCATGGTGAGCACCTTCACCGCCGCCTTGGCCGTGTTGCGCACCACCGCGAGCGCACGGGAGAGGGGGCTGGGGGGGTGGGCGCCAGCCTTAGCGCCCCCAGTGCGCGGCTTGCTGCGCTTGAACTCCTCAGCGACCACCGGCCGGCCGTTGGCCTTGGTGCAGATGCCCATCAGCAGCTGGCGTGCACAGGAAGAAGGGGGGAGCGCAGGGCAAGGGGAAAAGAAAGATGAGCAGAGGGTGAAGCACAAAGTAAGTGGGACAGGCACAGAAGAGAAGAGGAGCCGAGAAAGAGGAAAAAAGGTTAGAGCGAGAAAGCTCAGGAAGCAACTCAAGACGAAGAAGAAAATCGAAACGTTTGTCCAGAAAAAAGGTGCACAAAGCGAGCATCGGATACGCAGCTGACGAACAGATGGTGGCGGGTTCATATAGGTAAAAATGGGCGCAGGGTCCCGGTGCATACCTGCTCGCAAGGGTCTGGCTATTGAGGGGGCTTTGGTTCCCACGTGACGCAGTCTACGTGATTGTTGATTAATAGAGGGAGCTGGGAGCCCTGGGGCTGCTTGAGTAGTGATGCGACCGTGGGGAGTACCGCAGAATCCACCGCTGTTGGTGGCCCACTGCTGCTTGGACACTCTCTAGCCAAGGCTCTAGGTTCACTCCCTAGTAGTGTAGAGTGCATGTCAACCCAGCGAATCCTGCCACGCAAGGAGCCCAGGGATCCCACACTGCCCTTGAATCCTCTCTTCTCCCCCCACCCCACTGCTGTCCCCCGCCTCGTCCCCTACTCCCGGTAAGAGGCCACGGCCACCCACCCTGCCCAACCACCTTGAAGAGCGCCACCCTAAACCCTCAAACCTAAACCCGCCCACCTTGACGAGCGCCACCCAAAACCCTAAGCCCGCCCATCCTGACGAGCGCCACCTTCAACCCAAAACCGTTAACCCGCCCACATAGATGAGCTAGGCCCGTCCACCTTGATGAGCGCCACCGGAAACCCTAAACCATAAAAACCCTAAACCCTAAACCCTAAACCCAAAAGCCCAAACCCTAAACACGCCCATCCTGACGAGCGCCACCCTAAAACCAAAACCCCATACCCGCCCACCTTGACGAGCGCGATGCCGTCCCCCAGCGCATGGCTCACGCGGATGACCAGGTATGAGCACTCCGCCTCGTCCTCCATGGGCGCGCTGTTGGGCAGCAGGTGCATGTCCCACAGGGGGCGCTCGCGCGGCAGCGGAGACATCATCAGCTGCTCGATGCGCATGCGCAGGCGGGGCACGCCCTCCTCGGGCGAGTGCCGCGTGATGAACGATGCAGGATGCAGATCCGACTGAGGGTGGGGGGAGGTGGTGGAGGCGGGGGGCATCAGAGGGGCCAGCACGGACATCCAAGTGGGAAGGGGGGCTCAGAGGGGGTCCGCAAGGACCACAGGGGGACGCCAGCATGCATGTCATGCATGTGCCACGAGTCAGCATAACGCGGGCATGCACAGCTACCAAGGTCACACAGTGCACATCCCTAAACAGTGCACATCCCTAAACAGTGCACATCCCTAAACAGTGCACATCCCTAAACAGTGCCCTGCGTGGCCCAAGAGAAGCGTGCGCGCATGCATGTCCCCCACGTCGAGACGGCAGGCATGGAGTGTGCCGGCGTGCTGGGTAGGCTGGTGTGGCTCGTGACCCTAACCAACGCTAACGAAGACAGGGCCTTGCTCGCAGAGATGATGACGTGATGAGCATGATGAAGATGCCAGGTTGGGCCGCGGGCAGGAAAGCACGGTCGCAGGCCATGCCCCTGTGGCACGTCGTCCGGCTGCACCCGTGTGAGCGCTCTACCACCGGCAGCTGACACATGCGGGGACGAACACATGACGCTTGTATGCCATGCCGCCCATGCTAACAGATGGACACGCGGCTAGCGGCCCACCAGGCATGGAGTGGCCAGCGCAGCGGCACGCTGGCAAGACTGAAGCACAGTATGCCCATCACCCTGCCTGTACTGTTTCCTCCGGGATTGTTCCTACGAGATGCAGGAGAGGGGCATTGCCGCAGGGATGGCATTGAGCATCTTGGAAATGCTGCCGAGGCCTCTGCAGCACGAAATGGAGAAGGGCTGACAACCATCGCTTGCCCAAGCTTTGGGCATGAGGTGCCAGGAAAATTTGGGGCCTCTTCATTCCAAAGCATCGCCTGAAAGGCGTGTCAAATGGCTATGAGGAGAAAAGCATCGCTGACCCCTTCAAACCAGACGCCTCATGCCCCTTTCCTTTCCTTTCATCAAACACATGTTGTCAGCCTGGCAAAGCATCTTGCCCTGGGCAGCCAAGCTGGTGCCTCCTCAGGCTAGATGGCGCAAAGCCCGGCGCGGAAACGTGCCCTGTGTGGCATGTTTGGTACTATTCACGCCCAAAATTCCGTTCATGGATAAGTCATAATCAACAGTTTAGCATGTCCAACAGGCACCAGCGCAGCAAGGTTTCTGCTGGCATGAAGGAAAAATTTCGACTATATTGTGAGGTGACAGAGCGCGCGTAATCAATAAGTCCTGCTGACATGCGTGTGACCCCTGCACGCCACAAGCATCTCATACACCTGGGCAACAGCGGTAATAACATAACGTGCCTATAAAGATGGTTTATACTCGAACAGCATAGCATATTCAGCCATGCATGAGAATGCATCATGACTCATAACGGCGCTCTGAAAAATTTAACGCATTCATGCTTCTGCACGTGGTGCTGCAAAATGCACTACATGAAGAAAATCAGGAGAGGGTGGGGGGCGGGGTGGGGGGTGGGGGGAGGGGTAACCATTACATCAAGCTATCTATGAAAGAGGCTTCAGCCGCATGTCTGCCCAAACACAGCTTGAAATGACGGCAAAGGTTCGAGAAATAAAGCCAAGGGCTCCTTACCTCCGAGAGCGGGTCAAAAGTCCATCCATCCGGGCCGTTGACAGCTAAAGATCGCAGCCGGTGGAAACAGAGCAGCTTCTCGCGAATTAGTCCTTCCAGGGCGGCACGGGCTGGCAGATAGCCCGACTTGAAGGCCAAGACGGCTACGATGGGAAAATCCGGCACCTGTTGACCACGTTTGGAAATTAAAGCCACGGCCACGTTGTCAGCCTTTGCCGGACCTTTTCTCAGGACTTAGACAGCTAGCGTCGTTCAATTAAAGGTTTAACTAAACGAAGCCTCGTTCAGATTAAGATTATCCGAAGAAACTCAACTCCCAGATCCAATCCTCGTCAAACCTTACCTTGGACTCTTTCGGGAAAGCACCCCTGGCTACGCCTTCGGAAATGAAGGACATAGACCGCTCGCCAAGCCTTCTTTCCCTCGACTTGCTTCGTAATTGCACAATGACGGGAATCACTGCTATTACTGACACCAGCACTGGCAATTTGGATCCGTGAACTAGCCAAGATAGCAAGGAATGAGCAACGGCCAAAGCAAGTGCGAGGATTGCCAGCCTGCGCAACGGGCCTTCAAGCCTTGTTTGCTTCATTGTTTTTCAGTAAATGGAAGTAAATTAGAAAATGGATGGGTTCACGATGCCCTGTTTCCGAGCGCAATTACGGCGCAGCAGCTTCCGGGATTCGAGTCGACGATGCAGTGATTTTCCCCAGTCCAGCTTTGAAAGCGTACGACAGAACCTGAAAACGGCAAACCGTGCGACACAGACTTTACTACCTAGTGCGGTAACCAGCGTGCGCCAATGCAATGAATTGTAGCATCCAGTGGGCCACACGACTTTGCCAAGACGGGACAAATTGAGACGAAATACCTAATCACAAACGGCACACGTCATGGCCAAACTCGGGCCAAACCTAACTCCAAATTTCCTAAATCCTCATCAGGGGAAAAATGAAGCGACGGTCAGCGAGCGAAGGTTGACGTGGCGGTCAGCTTTAGGATCGCCTTCAGCCTTGATGGTCGAGATCATTATCTAGATACCCTTCTTCTCATATGACCGCAGCTACTAAACTCTGACCAACTATTAATAAAAATATCATAACGCAAATGCACCGGAATAGATTTACCTGTGTCTTGAACTAGTTTTCCGGGTAAATGGGTATTTTTTATTAACCAACAAGCCCCCCCCCCAACCTGACGCGGACGCGTCAGCTTTTCCCCCACCGCCGATTCTCCTCACCCGCACCCCCGCACCCCCCCACCCACCTAACGGACCCCCCCACACCCCGGCAGCCCGCAGTTCCCCTGCCGCAGTTCGTCGCTACTCGCAGTCCAGTCTCCTCGCGGAGGCGACTACGTGGCGTGCCCCCACGCCCCCAATTTCTGCTGTCCGCCAGTGTCCGCCTGGCCCCAATGTAAACGAACCAGACAAGATGCCAGGAGCGCAGATGGCTATGGCGGCGTAAAGGATAGTAGGCGATAGCCTCGACCATTCGCGACCGGGAAGATACCTCCAGATTCGTCGTTAAAAGGTGCGTCTAACGAGCTCCCTCTTGCCCGCAACCTTTGAGGCTAGCCGCCATGCGGTCCATGTCGGTCACAGGCTGTCTTACGTGGGTACGTAAGCACCTGCAAACCACATTGTTCTCATGACGGCTAGCCCGGATTGCGGTTGGATTACGGGTAAAGTGCTGTTCGTAGGACGGTACAAGCTATGGTCAGTGCATACCCGGCAGGTGCTGGGTTTCCTGACTATGCAAATACCCCCTTACCGCAGGTGCGGACGACACACTTTAACCCCTGGTTACGGAATTACCATGCACTGGCGGTTTAGTGGAGGAACCACTAACGCCTTCCCTGGCGATTCGACTTCGCCTAGAAACCCCCCCTGAGATCTGCCGTCATTGCTAGACACGGCAAGGCAATGAGGCTTTCACCCATGGTCATCACCCATCAGCTCAATTCCGGCACCCCACCACCACCCGACACTGACATTCTTCCTCGTTTGTGGTTTGTCTGCGCTTTTCCATGGTTGCCCCGCAGGCCCCGTACGCCATGAGCCACACCGACCTTGTCCATGGCAAAGTTCCACCGTCCCCTGAATTGAAAGCTGCGCTTCAAGCATCTACAGAGAAAATCTTGGTCATCATCCTACACGGCATGGATGCTTCGGTCTCTGACAGGAATGAGCTGAGGAAGCTGATGGCCGAGCGGGGCGGTATAATAGTGGGCGGCGTAAAAAACCAACCAAACTTCCATGTACGCTTCCCATCCGCAGAAGCTGCTGAGGCAGTTCTTAAAGCTTACGTCCACGGCAAGGGCAACCCGTCCATCATGGTGGGCCCCAAGGTCTTCCGGCTTCACAAGTACCAGCCCGAGTACAGTGGTGCCGAATTCACCCTCACTCTGTCGCACTTACCGGCAGAAACACGCGACATTGCGGTGATACCTATGCTTATCAGACCCTGGGGCACGCCGTCGAACCCGGCGCTCTACGAGGAATCCGTCAAGGCAAAGCATCACGGGCCGCAAAAGAAGAAATCAAGGTGAACTCCGCAGCCATGGGGTTCACACCCAACTTCGACCCGGCACGTGGGCTTACAGGAGACGGTCTAAACCTGATCTACGGCATGCCGGGCGGCTACTCGGAGGATGGGCCCCGCTGCATTCCGGACATCATCACGGTGCAAACTCACGACAACTCCGGCAAGATCGCCAGCAACCACAAGATCACCACGCAGATCGACATGGAGCGCCCGGTGTGCACCAGCTGCATGAGGAGCCGGGAACATGAGCCTAAGGACTGCCCGCACAGGTCCACGGCTAACAGGGCTAAGAAGGACCGCATGGCTCATGCCAACCTCGGCCCCACACCGCGCCCCGATAATGCCCAGGATCCCAACGGCAGCCGGAACACAACCATGGGAGAGGATATCAACCGCTTCCTCTGGAACGGACTGGCCGACTGGAGGGTCTGTCACGACCTGGGTATGCCGGCGGGGGCAAGGATTGCCCTCAAGCTCCACCTTCTCATCACCTCAACCGGCAACGAGGACTCCATTTTCTGCCCGCTCAACGAGGCCAACGAACCCTACCTGTACGTCTGGGAACCTCGTGGGTACAAAACACAACGCCCACTCGACTTCTGGACCGACGCGCAGATGCACATTGACAGCCTGGCGCTGAACCCACTGGTCACACTCAACCCGGAAACCCCCACCCTTCACATGGCCCACGTTGAGAATGGGGGTCCCAGGAGGGGAATTGACCTAGTGAAGATCCTCCTCCCAGGCACATACCAGCCAGATGACACGGGCAAGATACCGGATGCGGCCGGGCGATGGCTACTAACGTCCAAGAAGCAACTTTTCGAGGGCAGCAGCACCCCCTGGCCACAGTACAGGCCTGTCCGCCGCAAGGACCAGCCAACCGCGGACACCGAGCCACCGGGATCGCCGCTGCACATTCCCAACGCCGCCAACGGGGCAGAGCTCAGCCTACCGGAGAATCTTGAGGAGGGGGACGAGATCGGGGAACACATGGACACGGAGGCGCCGGGGCAAGGAACTAAGCGCGCCCGGCCGGCAGCCACCGGGGTCACTCACAACACCGGCCTGGACATCCGTGGCGGCGCCGGACGCAACGGACGTGGCGGCCGCGCCCACCGTGACTAGGTAAGACCTGCCTGATACGCCACTAACATGAGCCAACTCACCATAGTATCATGGAATGTACGTGGTCTCAATAGCTATGGAGTACGTACTGCTAATGGCATTCCCAATACTACTCGTATCAAGCAATTAACCCTTCACCTCGCATCATTACTGCAGGGCTACGGCGGCCCAGCCCATGAGATCTGGCTGGGCCTGCAAGAGCATAAAATTCAAGGCCCCGGGGTCACGGCCAACAAAGCAGTGAGAGCACTAGCTCCTAATAGTGAGAGTCGATGGGCTTGGGCGCGAGGAACCCAGGGGGGCACAGCTTTGATTCAATACCGTAAAACGGCTTCCTCACACCTCACCTGCCACACTTGGTCCCAACCGGTAGATACGGCGGCGGCTCAATGGCAAGGCCGCTGGGTACGACAGCACATCACCTGGGGTAGCAAGCAGGGGTACCTTCTTTCAATTTACGCCCCAACCGACCCAGCTGAACAACATAATTTTTTCAAAGACATGTTTCAGATGATCCACGCCATTATTTCCCACGGCCTGGAGGTCATATTGATGGGTGATTTCAATCTAGACATGGCGGCGCACCCTCAATCACGTACAAACCCCTTTCACGAACAGCTACTAGAGCTTAACCTACACGACCTACTGCGCTCCAGGGACAACGACCACACTTGGCTTGCAACACGCGACGGTCACCGCATCACACGCCGTCTAGACAGAATCTATGCCACGCACGCTTGGGCGGACCTTGTATGTCATGCTAGGGTAGATCGCTCTATCACTCTTTCGGACCACTACCCTTGTATTATCACCTTAACGCACCACACCCCACCGACGCGGGGACCCGGTATCCCCCGCTTCAACCGAGACTTATTGAGGGATCAAACATTCACGGCTCAAGTAAAAGCTTTTTGGCGAGAGTGGGTGGCCAGCATCCCTCACTATACCGATCATTGTCGATGGATGCAAGCCGGCCTACAACATGTACTGCAACTTTCTAAGAAATACACTGCTGAGCTTAGACAACAGAAAGGCCATGAATACCGATGTTACGAACGTATTGTCAATCGTCTACAACTTAAGCAAACACTCACTACTTATGACATGGCGAAAATGCAACAAGCCCAGCTAGCCTTGGACAAACTACGATACGAAAGACACGCTAACGCCATAGATGCGGAAAACCTTTGGTGGCACACAACGGGGGAAAAAATGAATAAAGAATATTTTGCACTCCTCCCGAAGCAACGAACACACACGCTGATAACTGAAATTCACGACGACCAGGGCATCCACACCGACACCCATTCCATACTAAACAGCGGTCATCAATATTTTACGAAGCTATTCCGAAGTAAACCGCACCCTCAAGCACCTCAAGCTATCCACCAAGTCCTTCAGGCGATACCACGGCGCCTCACCACCACGCAGCAGCAAGAACTAGATCAGACACCCACACAAGCTGAGACACAGGCTGCTATGCTCAAAATCAAACTCGGTAGTGCACCCGGAGTGGACGGCATCCCTGTAGAATTTTGGAGGAAGTTTTGGCCCGACCTTTCTGCCGGCTTTTACAAATGCGTCCTCGAAGTATGGCGCACAGGTATCGTCCCTGGCAACTGGGCAGAAACCGCACTAATCCTCATATTTAAAAAGGGGTCTAAAACTCAATGGCAAAACTACCGTCCCATACGACTACTCACGGTTGCGTACAAAATCATCAGTAAAATACTACAACTACGCATTTACACAGTACTCGACGACCTAATCGGTCCGGAACAAGTCGGCTTCCGCGCTAACCTACACATAAACGATAGCATTACCATGCTTATGGACATAGTGGAAAAAGCGTGGCGCCACAACATACTCGGCATCATACTATTCTGGGATTTCAAAAAAGCTTTTGACCGCATGTGTTGGGACTACCTTGAGAAGACATTGCGCGGTTTCGGATTTGGTGGCACTTTCACGCATGTCACCATCGGTATGATTCAATCGCTCTCATGGACCCTACTCCTAAACGGGCACTTCTCACGCACAGGCACTAGCTCTAGGTCACTCCCACAAGGCGACTGCATGTCCCCGCTCCTGTTTCTTCTTGCGCATGCCGGGCTGTTCTTTTTGCACGCTCGCGACAACAGGATCAGGGGCTTCCCCATCCAAGGTAAACCGCGAGGTTTGTTCCAAACTGCTTATGTTGATGACACCACTAATGTCTGCACCTCCACTACCGATGTGCATGCTATCATGGAGAATATCACGACATACTCTATGGCCTCTCAACAGCGGTGTAACGTGCAAAAGTCCACGGGGCTGCACATCGGGAGAGGATCCTCCCCCCGCTTATCACTCCCTAATCTGCCTGTGACATGGGTCCAGCCAGACGGTCACCACCTATTACACAACTGCCCTATCGGTTGCACTATGGATGGACGTCTTGCTGAACACCCCACCTTTTTGTATGACAACACAACACACAGTGGCAAACTCACAGGCATGCTCCAAGCGGCATCAAGATGGGCAGCGGTTCCCCGTCTCAGCCTACGGGGCAGGGTCCTCATCACCAACCAAATGTTATTCTCCAAAGTGCTCTACTACTGCCAAGGTCACCCACCTAACGAGTACACCACCAAGATCATCCAACGAATCGGCAGCAATTTTGTTTGGAAACAGCAGGGTATCATAACACACACGGTGCCGGGATGGATCGATCGGGACATGTCCTATATGCCATGGGTTCAAGGAGGCTTGGGCTTACATAATATGGAGTGGCGCTTATGGTCAGTGTACACCAAACAGATCCTAACCGCTTTCATAGGCGTAAACGCACACCCTGGTTGTATGTTGGCACAAGAAGCTTTCGCCACAACCTATACCCACAACAATGGTACATCATGGCACTTGGGGGCAGCAATACTTACATGTGCGCTCACTTCGTATAAAGGCTTATCATGGTACTGGGCACGTATGTGGAAAGGTTATAAGAACCTAAAACCGGACAGAATTGCTCACCCTACCACGCGGGAAGAGGTGGCACGCCAACCATTATATTTCAATGATTTGCTGCGCGATAGTGAGCATAATGTGTTTGGTGTTTTAAGCGGCCGCAACCCATATGAGGGCTTTTTGACGGCCAACCCGCCGGTTACGCGAATCATCGATTTATACGCGGCTGACGGTGACCGATATCGCCTCCTAACATACACGGAAATCAGTGCGTGGATCGCAAACATGCCCAGCCGACCAGCTTGGGACAACCTTCTACAAGCAATTCCCGCAGGATGGCATACCCTCATGACAACCCCACGCAAACCCCTACAAGTCGGGGAATGGGTGAGCTATTACCCGGATCGCGACACGTCCATACATAAGGGCTGCATCGTTGCGGTCGCGTCGACGGGCGTTACCATACAATTGCTCCAGGAGACACCCGACGGTCAAGGACTTCTCGGCAAATTGATTACATCGTACGCCTACATTCCAGCATTTCAATGTCACCGCATTCGAGTGGTCCCGTGGTCACTGTCACAGGCGTGCATGTTACCCTTGGACCCCACCACAGTGATACGCGACACCACATGGCTACATGTTGGCAAAGGGCGACTGGACACGCTTGCTCTAGACCCGCTAGAATTTGGGTGGGTCCTCACATCTGGCGGCACCCCCATGACGAAGTGCCTTTTCGAGTACACGGCAGACTGGGGATACCGGCTACTTCTACATAAAAATCATAGGATGCACCCGGGTCGCCTGCGCTGGCACCCCGAGTGGCCGGGCTACACCTGGATCAAGAACATTACCTTGGCAGTTGATCACCCATTGGTTGACAAACGGGCCACCGACGTCCAGCACCTGCTTATGCATCGGGCCATCGGGGTCAATTCCCAATTGCACCACCGGTACTCCCACGCGGCGGCGTGCTTATGCAACTTTCCAGATGAAACAATTGAGCACAGATTTCTGGACTGCCAACTCGCCGGGGTTTGGCAATGGCTGCTGGGTATATGGGCCAAGTGGATGGCTATTACAGCTCCCCCCACCACCGTCACACTATCTACGGTTATTTTCGGCATCACGGGATTACGGGACGCGAGCCTCACAGCCAACCAGATGGCATGGATATGGCTACGCACGACGATGCTTCACACCATATGGCAAGTTCGCAACGAGACCGTATTCACGTTACGTGCCGCGTACACGAGAGGTGCCGTGGTCCGCCGGTTTATCTCCTCTTGGAACCTGGCTATGCGTCGTTACTGGCTCCTGGCGACGGAACAACACAAAGTATGGGACCCGGGCCCTAACAATGACACCCCCAGCCCCCTGGAAGTCTTCCATGCACTCATGGGCATGAACCAGGTCTTTACACGTATGCCGGATGACGATATATCTACAGTACAATGGCTACCTTGGTCGCAGGGCGCGCCTTATTAATGCGGGCACCCCAATTTAGGCAAAACTAGGCATTTCAGGCTATTTTTGGCATACCTGGGTCACCTTAACTGTTATATGGAAATAAACCAACACCCATTTCACCGGAAATGTAAACGAACCCCCACAGAAGCACTCTCGTCAGCTCATAATCACTCGGCCGTTCAGTTCTCCCTCTCGCGGCAGCTTATATTTCCCTTTCCTTCTGTTCGCTGCTACTCTCATCCTCCCCCAAGCCCGAGGAGTCTTCCCGTCTCTTCGACAGTTCACTCGATTCGTCGCTACTCCTTTCCCTCCCCTAGCCCTTCTTCCCCTCATTCGCGGTAACTCAGTACGATTCAGTTCAGTCTCTCTTTGTGCCCCTACGTGGCATTTTCGCTTAGTATTCCTTAGTTCTCAGAGGCCTTTCCTTCTGTTCGCTGCTACTCTCATCCTCCCCCAAGCCCGAGGAGTCTTCCCGTCTCTTCGACAGTTCACTCGATTCGTCGCTACTCCTTTCCCTCCCCTAGCCCTTCTTCCCCTCATTCGCGGTAACTCAGTACGATTCAGTTCAGTCTCTCTTTGTGCCCCTACGTGGCATTTTCGCTTAGTATTCCTTAGTTCTCAGAGGCCGCTCCCCCCCCCCGCGCCACTTCCCCTGCGTTTGCCACCGGAACTACCCACCCCGCGCCACTTCCCCTGCGTTTTTCACCGGAACTCCAAGCAGAGAGTTGTTTTTTAATACACTTAAGGATAGGAATATCGTTAGGTTAAGAGGTACCACGTATCGACCGACTGCAGTCTTGAACTAGGTTTCAATACTAGTCAATAGATTTCAACGGACCATATTCACAACACATCAAGTTACAACCGGCGTGGGATCCAACTGAAGTCTGAACTGAACTGGACCTCGAAAGCAGCGTTGCCAGTATAACTGGGGAAGCTTGAGCTCGGCCGGAGGGGGCGGCAAGAGACGGCCAACCTCGGCCAACCTCCAGTCCCCCACGTGACGTTCCCCAGCTGCCGTGAGCACGACAGGTGCCCAACTGCCCAAATAGTGCCCATACACTGGGTGTGCTTCCACGTGTTGCCCCGCTGTTGTTATCGGCGTCCGAATTGCAGGATCGTGTTGCACAAAGTGAAGCAGGGAAATCGTAGCATCGCGCATGGAAATATTCCCCTTTGCCAGATTTGACGCGAGCTGTCCGTGGAACAATGCGCTGAATGCACAAGACCTACCTGATGCTAAACCCAATAATTCCCCGCGCCCGAATTTCCAAGGGCGCGCACGGCAGGCCTCCCAAATTTTCGCCGGCTCTTTAGTGGCTTGGGGCAGACGCTTGTCGCTAAGGTCGCCGTTGCTTTCCCGGGTAGGCGCAAGCGCGATCGCCTTGAACGCTATCCCATTGGGAGTGTCCGCCGAGCATTTGCTTGGGGGCGCCATCGGGGCCATATCCAAGGACGGAGCCCTCGCCAATTGGGCCACGCACGTGCTTTTTACGGGTGCCCCCCCGGGCTTCGCGGTGCCAGCCATGGCGGGATCCCTGCTCGGGCTATTCGGATTAGACCTCGCAATCCAGTTCGTGGGTTTCCTCGTATCGGTTACCTGGAAGGTAGGGCGCTATACAGCCAGCGGGCAAGGAGCGGGAGTGACAGTTGGGGCGTCTTCCTGTTGGTCTGGTGGTGGTGGCGCACCTTTCGCTGAAAATAACACTTTTCTTTTTCAAAAGGGGCAAAGCACCCGTGTTTACTGCTTCGCGTTCCTTTTAGGATGATGTCGCTGCGACTTACCGGTGTACTTGTTGTCTTGCCATAAAACCCTCCGTGTCGCCGCGCCATCTGCACCTCGTGGCATTGCCTGACCGCCACGTCCCCGTCAGACCGAGAGGCACTATGACCTGACGGGCAGCCTCACCTTTGGGACGCTATCCCTCCTGTCCCTGGCATCTCAAAGTCTGCCCTCGTGGCGCCAAGTAAGCGCATCACAGTGCACTATGTTCCCTCCGCTCCACCTCTCATGCCTACCCAATGGCATCCACGATTGGAGGATGCAGCTAACTTCAAACTTCCCAAATGCACTCGCCCACTCATACGGCACGGCACCATCTGTATCCACGCCTCACAGTGCCTTGACTAGGCGAATAGCTCTCAATGCCGTGACCTGCTTACTCTCTGCCAGTGCGTTATCGTAAAACCTGGCCCCCTGCGTGCTCTTTTGACTCTTCTCAAACCTTGCTGGCTCCTATCCTCTTGAGCGACACACCCGTCGGCCAGCGCTTCCATGCGTATCCAACCATTGACAAGGCACGGAACCCATTTACCCATTTACCCATTTACCCATTTACCCATTTACCCATTTACCCATTTACCCATTTAGGTGCGCCAGGTTCGAAGGTATCCAACCATTTGCACATGGTTCGCTGCCTTGCAAAGTGGTCGGCGTTTTGTCGTGTGGCGTTTTGTCGTGTGCCCCTCCCCCGCCGCGCTCACGGCGCACCTGCCCCCATGCGCATGCAGCTGGGATCAACCTGGGTATGCCCCTAAAAACTCTCAGGGTCCAGGAGAGGACCTCATATTCTCCCAAACCCGCCTAGGAGGCGGCACCGTAGCATCCGCTGTGCGTCTGCAGACTTCTTGTTGTGTTGCACCCACAGTTAGGCCTGCACCATGATGCAGAGAGAGTCCTCTGTGGCCTGCCCACTCGAGGCAGTGAGAGAAGCTAGGGCGCCCTCCCTCCTCGTTGCGTCTCGGGGCGGAGGGATCCCATGCGATATCGGCACCCATGCGATGCAGTCACGTTCTTTCAGTTAATCCGCATCCTCCTGGATGCCCGTCCCGTACCTCTGCTCCGCACCCCGTGCCATCTGGGCGATGCGACATCCATCGTTTCCTGCGTCACGTCATCCTTTGCTGCGTGGGCCACATTCCGCCTCCCCGTCGCAAGACAACACGTTGACGTGTGCGAGGCAACACGCTGACATCAGTGAGACATCATGCTGACATGTGTGTGATGTATGCGGCATACGCCATCATGCTGCCACACGATGGACGATGCACGTGCGACACTTGTCCCATTGGAGCCACGCTGTGCTTGTCTTATTCGCTGCACCAATGGATTCCCCGCCCACACGTTCCCGTGCCCCGTTGGAGCGACCCACCAGCGGCTCCTCAGCGGCATGCAGGTGACGTGGGCTGCCCGGTTGGGCAGCTTCCTCTTCTACCGCATCCTCAAGGTACGCCAGTTAGATATTAAAGGTTAATTGGTAGGGATAAAAAGCTTCCTCTTCTACCGCATCCTCAAGGTACGCCAGTTAGATATTAAAGGTTAATAGGTAGTGATAAACAGCTTCCTCTTCTACCGCATCCTCAAGGTACGCCAGTTAGATATTAAAGGTTAATAGGTAGGGATAAAAAGCTTCCTCTTCTACCGCATCCTCAAGGTACACCGCGGTGGCTCCCATCCGCACTGCCATGACCAGCTGTCGTGCCATTAATAGCGGCCGTGGCCTTGGGGTGGGGTGTGAATGCTGCGGGTGCAGCAGGGCCCGTTTCCGTTGGAAGCCTCGACCGGCCTCCTCTTGCTTGCTTGTCATGCACCAATGCTAAATTGATGTACGTCTCTGCTGCACTGCCATTGCTGGACACCTTATGCGGTGCCCCCTTGTCCCTTTTCCCTCCCTTGGAATCCCCTTTCCTGCGCCTACTTTCCTTTCCTTGGTTCCAACATGGTTCCAACATGGACCTGCCTGCTGCGGCCATGAACGCTCTGTGTAACGACACCAATCCCCTCCCTTTATCCACGTTGAATAGTCGATTGCCCACGTCCCCAAATCCGTGTCCCCGTATGTGGCTCCCCCCTGCATTCTTGTGCCTGACGTCCTCATCTCCGCATGCCTCTGTCTCCTGATTTATACTACCATGATGCCATCCGCCACAGGACCGGTCGGACCGTCGCTTTGATGACGCCAAGAAGAAGCCTGCGAAGATGTTCGTCTTCTGGTTGGTGCAGGTGAGGGATCGTGCGGTTGCTGCGATGGTGCAGGTGATGGTTCGTGCGGTTGCTGCGATGGTGCAGGTGATGGTTCGTGCGGTTGCTGCGATGGTGCAGGTGATGGTTCGTGCGGTTGCTGCGATGGTGCAGGTGATGGTTCGTGCGGTTGCTGCGATGGTGCAGGTGATGGTTCATGCGGTTGCTGCGATGGTGCAGGTGATGGTTCGTGCGGTTGCTGCGATGGTGCAGGTGATGGTTCGTGCGGTTGCTGCGATGGTGCAGGTGATGGTTCGTGCGGTTGCTGCGATGGTGCAGGTGAGGGTTCGTGCGGTTGCTGCGATGGTGCAGGTGATGGTTCGTGCGGTTGCTGCGATGGTGCAGGTGATGGTTCGTGCGGTTGCTGCGATGGTGCAGGTAGGGGGGGGGGGGGGAGTACGATAGATACAGGGATGGATGGTGTCGGTGTCTCATTAGATGGTGCCGGTAGCGAAGGGTGCAGGGAGGGAGTACTGCTGGTATGAGTAAGGGCATGGCGCAGATCATGTGCTCCTGTGATGTTGCCGGCGATGGATGGCGAGAGTGGGTCATGGACAGGATCGTGAGAGTGGGTCATGGACAGGATCGTGAGAGTGGGTCATGGACAGGATCGTGAGAGTGAGTCATGGACAGGTAAGGCCTGGTGCTGGATGGTGCTGGTAGGGGGTGGTGCTGGATGGTGTGGGGGGGATGTTGAGGTCGGGGATGGTACAGGTAGGGAGTCGCGTGTGCAGGTACTGAGGCCTCTTCCGGTAGAAAAATTCAAGCACTTGATGGTGGGGTCTGATGCAGGCACAGTGTTACAGTGCTACTGTGCTACTGTGCAACTGTGACATGGCAGGTAGGGGGCGTTGAGGTAGGGGATGATGGGGGGCGGTGCAGGTGTAGCTCATGTCACTGGACCCGAGTGGGACCAGCGCTTTGTGGTCACAAGGGCCAACTTGTAGTCATGAGGGCCGCATGGCCCGAGTGACTACACGTCGTCCAGAGTGGCCACACAGCGCTGCGTCCCACGAGTGGACAGTGATACAAGCGGCTTGTCCACGAGTGGGACAAGGGCGGAACTTGTAGCACTGCAGTGGGACAAGTACGAACTGGTAGATTTCGTCAGATTTGGTGGCCTTGAAGCACTTGGCACCGAGTGATTTGGTCAGACGGGTCGATTTGGTCAGATTTGGTGCCCAAAACGAGGAATTTTTTATTTCTCGGACCATCATATCCGTAGGTGGACATCCCATAAAGACGTTACGGAATCTACACCCTGCGCGTGCCGCGACTGCGTCGGTAAGGGTTCAGTTTCCAGGGAGGCGCGGAAGCCAATTTTTATACCAGGGTGCAGTACCTACCTGTTGTTTGTCCGCGTGAAAAGTTCAGTGATCCGCTTTAATAGTAGGCCAGCGTATACTGCAGGCCTATGGCTATGACCGGCGTGGGATCTGACTGACTGACTGACTGACTGACTGCAGGCCTACCAGTGTTAAAAAGCAGAGTGGTCGGCTGATGGCCAGGTGGAAAAGTGCAAGCCAGCAGTATGTCCACTGTCCAGGAGTGGAGAAATCCGCCTCGCGGTGATTAAAAAAGAAGAATGCACCATGTAACTTCCGGAGTCGTGATAGAATATTCAGGCTGACATTTAGTAGAGTTTGTCTCACGGAGCCAGAGTGGGCCAGATTCCGACCCAAAAAATAGAAAGTGTCCAGGACCGGACAAGTCCGATGAGTAAAAAAGCAGAGAGCAGGCTGCCGGTAGTATATTCTTGCTGAATGGCAACTGGTCCAGGCTGACAAGTCCAGACCGAATGCAAGCGCCGCACAGTAAAAAAAGAGGGCGCACCAGTTTCAAAGGCACCAGTGTTGACAGCGCGTAGTACAAGTAGCGCGTCGTAGTTGTGCCGCCCCTCCAACCCCACCCAGCCCCTTACGGCTTTGAGCGCTGAATACATGGTTTCCCCCGACCGACCTCACGTTCTGGGTTTCCGCTCATACGGATTTACCGTCCGATCATTGATCTACGGCCACGAATACGACCGCGCCAGGGCGCCACCTTTTCAGCAGTTTCCCAAAAACTTCCCCACGTTTCAAAAGTGTCATACTTTGTTTCGAAACTATGATCATACGGCTCAGTTCGCCGGGCCAAATATCTGACAGGCATATGTGCTAGTGGGACCAGGCAATATGCAATCACCGTGATCACATGGGAATTGGCTGGGCACTTGTCCCATGCTGGGGGCAAGCACAAGAGGATGCAGCTTCACTCTGGTCTCCAGTCCCCTCGCACCCCACCTTCCACTCTGGAAGCTGCTGCGCAAGCCTAGCGGGGCAGCACATGGCAGCGCGCAGTTCTCCCCTGAAGCTGCACTTGTCTGCTGACCGGTGATGTGTTTGCTTTTCTTGTTGGACATTTGCCTGTCATTTTTGGGCCTTACTTTTTGGGCCTCACTTTTGGGGGCTTACTTTTTGGGCCTTTACTTCTTGCGCCTTTTGTGGTCGTTGCACGCCAGGGACTCTGGGTGTTCATGACCGCACTGCCGGTCCTGTTGCTCAACAACGTCGAGGACAAGACGGCGACCAACCTGGAGTGGTCGGACGCACTGGGTGAGTGTTCGACCTGGGATAGCAGAGACATGCCAGGTGGCGATAAAGCCATGGAGGGCAGAGCTGGGATGTCATGGTAGGATGCCGTGATGGATTTGGTGACAGGATGTGGTTGTACGATTGATGCAAGTGATCTAGTTTACTTTCCAGTTATTGTGTGTTGCTGGCTGGGGCACTGAATAGGAGAAGTGCTGAATATTAACAGCTTGTCTGTGTGACGTTGGAAGCTGAACGTGCTACCGTGGCGGGGGGGGGGGGGAGAGATGATGCTCTGATCCTGTGGTAGGAATGTGAGATCCATCTTCGGCAACCATCCTGTAAACGCATGGCGGGCAGCCATCTGTCAGCCACACGTTGAGGCATTCCCCTTTGCAGCCACCTGCCCAAGTGTCAGGGGCCTTTGCGTCCTCCAGGAAGCACGGCTAGTGGAGGGGCCGTTTGGAGGAACTGCTCTGCTCGTATCGATAGTGGTGGCAAGGCACTACTCATGTCTGGCACATGCTACTACGTCTGCACGCATTACTTATCAAGTTTACCTATGTTGTTGTTTGTATGCCGCTGTCCCTGGCAGGTGTCGCCATGTGGCTCGTCGGCATCGCCCTGGAGACGACGGCCGACATCCAGAAGATGCGGTGGGTGGTCAAGGGTTGCTGATTCTTGAACGACAAGGCATCACCACCCATGCCTTTTGTGTGGCGATGAAGGCATGGGTTATGGAGGCGGGAAGACGTGTGGAACAAGTGCATGATGCGTTGCATTGGATACGCATTGGATGCGGTGCTTGTGTAGGATGACGTGTTTGTGTAGGATGACACCAGGTGTGCCAGTAGTGAGTTTGTGACGGCAGCTTTCACCTGTACACGGTGCCGCACATGACAGGCGGCGCATGCTGTTCTCCGGCAGTTCTGACGGGAGCAGTGGAAAAGGTGCCGCGCATATCCAGTGTCAGCTCAACTTTTTCCTAATCCAACCCCCCCGTAGCTGCCACTAGGGGAACGCAGGGGCGGAGCGTGACAGATAAGACACGAAGCGCTTGTGAGGGCAAGGCCTGGTGGCATGCCGCCTGGAGCTGTGTGGCATCGCCGATAAGCTTTGGATGCTTTGACTTTGACGTGATACTGGCAGCTGACTTGTCATTTAGGAGCGAATGCCATCCATGGGTAGGGGCTGGGGTTCAGCTGGATGGATAGAGTGTGCGCCCTCCACAGCACCTGAAAGAGCAGAGGGCGGAGGAGGGTGTACCGGGATCGAGTGTGCATCTCATGTAGTAGGCCATGGCTGCACAGGGGCGCTGGCTGCGGTAAGACGGAGTCATAGAACTCCATTCCACTCCTGTGTTTGCTTTTTTTTTCCCCCCTGGATGCCTAGCTTGGCACCATGGAGCCTTGTTCAGTGCCAATGAGTTGCCTCAGCCTTTGTCAACCATGCCTCGTGCTTCAAGTAGATTTGCCCATGTGTCTGTCTAGTGGCCCTCATGGTCATCCGGTTCAAAAGGCATGCACACCTTCAAACATTGTTGATGGCGGAATGATCGGCCTGGCACCAACTCTCTGTTGTCTACGTTGTGCGTGGTCGGTCCTGGGGGCCTCTGCTTCTTTGTTGAAACAGGTTCAAGGACAACCCTGCGAACAAAGGGAAGTGGATCGACTCGGGTCTGTGGAGGTGGGTGGCATGCACCCACCGCGTTCCTTGGGTGGCTGTTTGGGTCAGAGGAGCTGCACTTGTCCCGAGATCAGTAGAGTGTCCTGAGCGTGTGCATCCCTCCATCCCTTCATCCCTTCATCCCTTCATCCCTTCATCCCTTCATCCCTTCATCCCTTCATCCCTTCATCCCTTCATCCCTTCATCCCTTCATCCCTTCATCCCTTCATCCCTTCATCCCTTCATCCCTTCATCCCTTCATCCCTTCATCCCTTCATCCCTTCATCCCTTCATCCCTTCATCCCTTCATCCCTTCATCCCTTCATCACTTCATCACTTCATCACTTCATCACTTCATCACTTCATCACTTCATTACTTCATTACTTGCTTCCATTCACCCATTCATTTGCCTCCCTTTGGCGCAGCCGCTAGACACAATTCCAGAGTTCAAGTAGGTATGGCTGGCCTAGGACCACATCAAGCATGGCCACCGTGAAACCTTGTCCATTTCTATGTGTGGCCGTTGAACGTTTTGGCTGTTGTTGGTGCGTACGCCTGGCGTAACGACGTGCCTTAGGGAAGGGGAGGGGAGTTCATGTTATGACCACGGGCATGTTGCATCCATTGATGTGGGCCAGACGTACTGGGGAAGGGGAATATCCCTCCTTTTGTGCCCTCAGCTCCTCGTGTGTAAGTCCCCCATACAACCCCTGCAGGGATACTTGCTGGATTACGGCGGAGTCATTATTTTGGTGGCCTAGGCATGCGCATAGACTGCGCATTCTGGTGTGGTAGCATGGCCCCTGACCTTGTGTGCCAAGATCCACCCCATCCCTGCAGGCTGTCCCGCCACCCGAACTACTTCGGGGAGATGCTGCTGCAAGCGGGCATGTGCGTGACCGCCGCTGCAGCACTGCGCAGCCGACCAGAGCTGTTGGCGGCCTCCGCGGCGGGTCCAGCCTTCGTGACATTCCTGCTGCTGTTTGTGAGCGGGGTATGTTTTTATATCGTAAGCAGCTGTTTGTGAGGGAAGCGCGTTTCCATCTGGAGGTGTCATGCAAGCTAGTGTGGTGGATGGCTGGATCTTACGCCAAGCTTACGCCAAGTTGGACGGTCACAAGTTGTGTGGTCGCCGCGGATGTGATGGTTAGATGGCGGATGCTGCATCGCTTTCGGCATGCCAAAAAGTAGATTAAGAAATGCCATTTCTGTCATGTTGGGACGGGTAAGGGCGTCGGAGGGAACAGAAGGTTGTGAGGTTGGCGGGGCACCTTGCCAACGGGGGGAGTAGCGCCAAGACAGGACACCCATGCCCACAGAGTCCCGCGGGGGTGTCTGTTGCTAAGGTCATTCAACTTGCCATGGCCTTGCCTTCTACTCGTCAGCTCATCGTCTGTCCCTGGTCCTCTATGGAGGACTGAGTCAGGTCTCAGTCCTCTACCGAGGACCGAGTTTTTGAGGTTTGTAGAAAATTCCCCCCGGTCAGAATATTTGAAATGGAAAAAATTTCCCTCAAATTTTCTTCAAATACTACGTAAAAAGATCTTTCTTAGACATGTTTTCGGGATTATTTTTGGATTTGGTTTGAGCGGCTACATGTACGGTCAAACTACAGTTGAGAAGGGTACTTTTTCACGGGCAACGTGAGTTTTGGAAATGCACGACCTAGCCATGGCGGCTCGCGCCCATGCATGCAGTTTACGTTTGCGGACAAGTTAGCTGGCCAAACTATATGTGCCCTAGAGATGATACAACTCAACTTTTTGCTCGCGGGGATACGATTTACCAGGTGGTGGCACTGTTCTTTCTGGTAAAAACTGCGATAAGGCAGGTCGACAGAATTGATGACTGCCATTGCTTTCCGGCGCAAGTTCAAGGGTTTATAGGTTTCTTTCTACAGTTTATCATCCATGGTCGTAGAATAAATTGAGTGAAAGTATATATTTGATGATTTCGACCACTCCGTCACGTCATGGTTTGTGTGCCGTAAAGTGCCACTTTTGCGGGCACCGCCTGGGCCAAGGTAACGCCAGCCGTACCAGGTAAAGCCGGAGTATCGTCGCCTCATCGTTTCTTGATGTTCGTACATGAGTTTAAGCTTGCAAGGCGTTATCAGGTTCAAGTCTTGATGCTCTTTCTTGACCGTTGCCTGCCCCTCTCTAAAACCCCCTTTTCAGATGATGTTAGCAGGCATTTGCCTTAACCCAGAGTAGTTGTGCAGGGTTTGACGATCTGTGCGGGTTTAATCACCTTCATAGATGTTGGTTATTCTTTTGCTACGTTCATACTGCATGGTTGTGTGGCCACGGGCTGCGTCAAGGGTGCTTTCAAGCTTCTACGGGTGAGTGAAAAGTCTTGGTGACAAACCACTGCCATCATGTGCCAGCAACTATGTTGGCCATACCATGGCAAGGCAAAACAGTTATAGTCATATCTATTCGTGTCAGAAACAATGGAAATATGCTTAACCTACCCATTATATTGGTGGTTGACACTTGTAATAACCTTTTGTTGGTAGGTATCCAAGCCCATTCCCTACGTGCATGCATAGGCTCTCGCTACATGATAAGGTATGATATAACTGCATTATGATTATTCAAGTGTGTTGTCCTGTTATCAGTGTTATGCTTGAAGGGAAATGAGTTGATTGGGATGGTTGGTGGCCACGGTGGTGTGTAGTATGACCGCACTTACATGCTAGCAAAGCCCCGGTCCTCTCCTGAGGACTGAGAGTTTTTTAATTGTTTCAGGCAGTGGCAGTGGCCAAATTGAGCCAGTTTTTTGCCACGTTTCAAGAACTATATTGTTTACATGCCTATATTTTTCTAACATGCACCAGGATTCGATTAAAATTTCCCCACTCGCTTTTATCCCAAAAAATGCAAATTCGCCGAGGGTGCCCAACGTCCGTGTAATTTTCAGGTGTTTGGGTCAAAATTCAAATGGTCATTTATGTAGTATATTTGTCAGCAAAATGACATCAACTACACCCCCGATCCACATCAAAACATTTGGGATGGACCCCCCACCTAGTTCCTACACGCGGTTGAAAATTGCCAACTAAGTACTCCTGTGAGGACTGAGTTGGGACAGAAGATGAGGTAGGACCCCAGCTAGGATGCCAGCTGATGCCATGTTTGTTACTTGCGTAAGCCATGCATCATTGGCATGCCTGCATGGAGCCATGGACACAGACGCCTGGAGCCTGTTAGCTGAGAGATGATCCCTGTTGGAACTCCTGGAGCTGGAAGAGCTTCTAGCAGTGAAGATTTTTTTATACACAGAAATCGTCCTAGCCCCCCATACTAAACCTTCAGGTACATTAGAGGGACAAGTAATCCATGGCGTGCGACCTGCGATGAGGGCGCAGGGGACCATGTGATGGACCCGCCAGTTCCTTCTGCGATATCTGTAGTGGCCAGCGTCGCACGAGGAGAATACCCCCTCCATTTGCGGTCCATCTGTGCCTCCCTAAAAGTTTACATATCTAAGTTTTGCAGACATGAAATCTACTCTGGCATCGCCGCGTACAGCATGATATTTGTCTCTCACCACTGCTATTTTCGAAATGCATTTACCATCCATGGGCCGTCTTGTCGGTCCATGTCTTTCGCCGGTGCCCAGGTGCCGTTGCTGGAGGAGGCTGCAGATAAGAAGTGGGGCGGGGACGCCGCTTACCAAGCGTACAAACGCCGCACTCCTTGTATCGTCCCATGGCTCCGATGACGCGTTGTCAAGGACGCGGCGAACTTCCCTGCCGCAAAGGGCAAGAAACTCCTAGTTGTATAACTAGTGCAGAAGTGGTATGCCAATGACGAGGGCATTAGAAACATGTGTGGGACACATCGCGTAGGTCCGTGCGTAGTACTCCTGCACACTTAGGTCTAGTGGTGAGTCATCTTCTATAGATTCAGCAATATCGGACATATTGGCACCCCTCTCCAGAAAAGATCGGGGTTTTCACAGTTGGGCTGTTACGAAACGTTAAGTGAGATGCCTTCGGATCAGGAGACTCACACAGCCGCGAAATCATGCCAAAGGTCCTATGTTTGATTCCTTGCTGGTAGCTTCTAGGCTTTCTTACTTTCTGTGTTCCGCGGAATCTCACATTTGGGCAGAGCTCTAGCGTATTCACGTTTGTTGCTTTCTGACGACAATGTGTGGGACACTGTTTGGTTGAACCCATGCAGTAGGCTGCCCAGTAGCGCATGTCGCCAGATCATGATAGTAGGGGTGCGATCATAGAAGCAGGGTTTATTTTTGTTTTCAGGAAAGCGCAGTGTACATAGTTTTATGATCAGTTTTATGATCAGAATAGTTTTAAAGCAGCCAGGACTGGTCTGTATCCTTTCCCGCATGCATATGCAATGCTGTGGACATGGTCGTACGGACAATTACTTATAACTTAATTATGAACACACGCATGAACATCGCATGGAGAGGTACTTTCTGATCGACATGCATACATGCACATTGAACTCTCAATTTTCAACCAAGCGACTGTTTGCATTCATGAGATCGAATTCAACAGTGGGTAGTAATGTTACTAGTGTGACAACTATTCCTGTACCCATGGCGGCCCAATGTCGAGTGTGAGGAATATAGAGTAGTCGTCTGAGAGGAAAGGCGCGAAGATCAGATCGAATAATATGTTGTACAAAGCATGTGCCTAGCTCCGGCCGGCTGGCATGGGTCGAGGTCATATAGGGCGCATGAAACGGCGACTGAAAGCATAAGTCTCGAACCGCCACTGGCCGGCCCACCCCCATCACCACCCTGCTCCATCTCCGCCCCCACTCCCGCTCGCACTCTGCTTTTCGGTCAACGCGCACCAATGGTCATCGCCGCCTTCATCGCCCGCACGCTCCAGACCGACGCTGACCGAGCTGTCACCACCTGCGCATGTGACGAAGTCCTGTCAGTTAGTGCCACCGAGTCTCCAATCTTATTAATTTGGTTTCTGCATCGACAATAACATAGCCATCAATCCGGCCGGCCCAGGAATCCAAGAACACCGAGAAACTACACCTGCTCTGGGTGCACAAAGTCCGAGAAACTACACCTGCTCTGGGTGCACAAAGTGCACCTGCACACCGCTAACATGTATATTCCAGCACCTAGGGCGGGACATAGGCCTGGACAAGTGGACATAATAGGGGGGAAAATCAGAATAGGGGGGAATTAAGGTCATCATGGCTATACAATGGCTAGGGCATGGCTTCTCAGCAGATGAGTGACAGAGCTCTGCAATCTGCATGGGCGGCGCTTGGCTAGAGTCTTCATGCATCATCCATGGGGAGTCCCATTATAGGCAGAGCGTGGCTAAATTCTCAATTGCATCATCCATGGGGGGGGGCACTATTGGTGCACATGCGCGTAGGCTTGTGCCACGTGCTAAGCTAAGCCTGACTAATCTACACTACTGCTATATTCCCTAGACTGGGGTTGCTGGGGTGGCAGGGGGCGCCTGCCAGGGCTTGTGGTCGACGTGGATGACGTCCCCCCTCCAGTATACCGGGTTTCCCCCCCTGCGCTCTAGCTGCCGGAGCTGGAGGTAGGTCGGCCATAGCTCCCGTCGCCGCTGTTGCCATGCCGGGCCAGGGTCAAGCAAGTCGTCGTCCAGCGTGTAGGAAGTCCCCGAGAACTTCTTCCGGCATTTAAGAAACGACAGCTTATCCACGCCATGTACTTAAAGGTGAGGAGCAGGGGAGCCGGGCCAGCCTTATACCCCGCGCGGGGAAGGCGGACAGCCGATATCCGCAGCTCACCAGTGAGTTGCCGCATGGGGGTAAGAATGTCGCGCTTAAATGCCATGAGAAGAGACTCCGAGTTCTCCCCTGCCGGCTGATCGAAGTGCTTGACGATGACATATTGTGGCTGCGCTTGGTGAGGTCGGCCTCCTCGCGGATCGAGGTCGAGCGGTCAGTGTTGCTTGAGCTGTGCCGCAATTGATGGTGGAGGTGGTGGAGGTGGTGTGGTGCTTCAGCATGTCCGCCCAGGTCTGGGTGGGAGGAGCATCCGGCTGGCCAGGCCAGCAGATGCCCGGAGGCTGTGCGGCGATGTCCTTCACCGCCTGGGCGGTGAGGACTGAGGCCTGCGGTGTTTTGCAGGCACTCAATGGCGATGGCGTTTCCTTGAGGCGCTGGTCGATGTCGACCTGAGCTGGGCTTTGATGTCGGCGGTGGAGGTAAAGGCGGCAGTGGAGGTGGAGGCGAGGAGCCGGTACGTGGAGGTGGAGGTGGCGGTGGTGGAAAGGTGGGGGACTGCTCTGTCAACAGTAGCCAGCGTGCCTCCCGATTGCTGCCACACCTGCAGCGAGGGGACTATTGTATTAGTACGTGACGGTCAGTGACAATTGTATGTAGTGACGGTCGCGTGCTTCCGTAAGGATGGAGCGGATGTGGGTGCGGAAATGGATGGAGCCCAGATCTCGCCATCAGAGCGCGCGCATGAGAATGGAGTTGAGAATGATGTGCTGGAGTTAGGGGCCCGCGGGCGCACCCGAACAGAGACCTGGCTGGGGTAAATAAACCACCCCCCGCCACGTGGCAAAATATTGCGCGAGCGCCGCGCCACTTTTGACGGATGTCAGATGTCCGGTGGGTCTGGGAACACTTAGGGACGAAGGTGATGCATAGGTTTGGGGGGTATATTTGCCATAGCCTGGTAAGTGGTAATTACAACGTGCATTGAGAAAGTATCACGTGACTTTGGCGGGAAATTTTCACTCGCGCGCGCGCGTAGCGAGAAATGGCTGTCAACGTGCCGTTATCACGGAAATGTTGCACCTCGCGGCATGAAACGGTTCAGAATGTTGCTCAGAATGACGATGCGTGTTTTTCGTAGGTCACTGAGGCGTGGCCAGATCTACAGGATTGGGAAAATACAGGTAGGAAAATACTGCCTTCATGGTTGCCAGTGCCAGATGAGTCATAGCTTATCATAGTTCGATTTTCTCCTTATGGCCCCGGGGCAGTCTGCGCCAGCCCGAGCATCCAGGTTTGATACGGGACAACCGCTGCAGCGTTTGCTGGGATTGCGGACGCGTTTATAAGTCATCTGCGCACGGAATATCATCTTAGTAATCATGGAGGAAGCATGCTTGCTTCGGCTATGACGGCATATGCATGTATATCATTAGTATGTGTGAGATATGAGGGTCTTGGCCAGCGGAATCCGGTAAGGTCGTAATCGAGCCTGGTACGGCAACGTTTTTGCATGTCGTTTGCACAGGAATCTGTCGTTTATACATCTTTGTTTGACGAGTATATCATGCCACTTGCAGCAGGTTTTCATGCCTGCTGTATGAGCGGTAACAGCCTCATATCTGCTCAGTTTATGGTGTTTCTTTGGGGGATACCATCCTGTCAATGCAGGTTTGGCAACTTCTTTGTATTCCAGCAGTGGACCCCAAACTTGCACGTATAAATGGTGTCTTGGCGAAAGACGAGCCACGAGCCACGAGCGGACATGGCTGACGGCGGAGCTCAGAACTTTTGCGTCTGAGCCCCAAACTGATTCAGTCAGTCTACTTGCATCAGATGCGTCTTTTCAAGACGCATCTGCTAGTATAATCGGTTACGGCTGTAACGCAATAGTTTGAAAATGCCACAAAAACGCAGCCTTGACAAGCAAATTCAGCTGTCGTCGGCATTCCCGTCGCCAGCAGCACGTGCGACATCAACTCCTGCGGACGCCAACCTTTTCGCGCTGATCGAAGCTCTCCCCCCCGGTCTGCCTCCCTCGACGCAATGCTCTACACCAAATTCGTCGCCCATTCCCAAGAAAACCCGAACTTCCCATACCAAATGGGATGTCCGCCGCTTCGGCGCCGGCCAGCGGGATTTTTGCATCTAGGAAATCTTTACGCTCACGAAGGAACAATGTGACGATGTTATCAAGTTCCTGGCCCGCCATGACGAACTTTTCCTGCCTACCCCTGGCGACAAGGTCACCAAGCCCGCCTGGGAATGGCTGCTTCAAGAACCGGAGGCGTACTTGAAGGCAGTCATCATGTGCAGCTACCTGCGCTGCGACGCCCAGGACATCACCCAGATTGGCTACGCTGGCCTTAGGAGCCTCCTGCATGAGCGCAGACGGGCAGCCACAGCAGATGCAGCATCCCCGCAGAGCATGCAGCACCTCCCCCAGCACGGACTCCATCCGAGCTGCAGTGGCGGAGCACCTGGCGCCGATGGCTGAGCAGCTCGCCGCCCTGAACGCGCCTGACGGCCCACTCAACACTCTCTCGGCCAAGGTCAACAACATTGAAGCCAGAGTCGCACTTAAGGCTCCAGCCTCAGTTTCACTGCTACGAAAGAGCACATTGCCACCAAAGTTTCCGAGGCCACAGCCACTGTGACCACCCGCCTTAACCAGGTGGAAGGCCGAGTCGGCCAAGGCACCGTGAAACTTGAGGCAGTTGCTACCAAGGTAGACGCCCTGGCCATGCACGCAGGTCCCCGAGATCGCCGAGCGGCGAACGGCCACCATCGCCGCCCAACCTGCTGGTAGGGCTAGCGATGACCCCTCGACTCGCGCCTCCTGGGCGGACCTGCTCAAGAGCCAGGCATCCTCTACCACAACCGCCATCACCACCAAGCTCCAGGAGCTGGAAGACACGCGCCGCGAGGCCGCTGACCGCGACCGTCGCCGCTGCCGGGTCATCCTCAGGCGCTTCGACATATGCCGCCGGAGGAGACCCCAGAATCTCTTCTCGACGAGCTGAAGAAACAGCTCTTGGCGTGAATGCAGCTGCCAGGTGCGGCACTGCAGGGCGCCTACCGCCTGCCCCATCCACGGGCCAAGGCTGGGCCCCCTCCAGTGGTCCTCACCTTTAGCGACATCACAGCCCGAGTTTGGTTCCTCTCTCGCCGCAAGAAGCTGGTGGACACCTCCTGGTCGCTTGACGACGACCTGACGCCAGCCCAGCAGCAGCAACGCCGCGATCAGTGGCCCGACTACATCCGCCACAAGACCAACCCCCAGAAGCCCCAAGTGTACTGGCGGGGCGGGGACCTCTATGTCAACAAGAAACTGTGGAAGCCCCCCCGGGCTTCCCCGGGATAGAACACTCCAGCTAGTTGTCTAGATGGGGGCAATCGATGATGGGATAGCTTAGGCATTACAGCACTTGAAACGATATTAGCGCACAGCGTTATGGTACCTTCAATTAGCTCTGGCACCTTGTGGCCATCAGCTTGCGCCTTAATTAGCCAATCGACGTCTTGAGCCCACCTCACATTTGTAGCATAAGCTATGCGTTAGCCTACCTATGGTATTGCACTGCATGGTTGTATTGCACCCACAGTGTTGCGCCCCGGCATGATGCACCATGCCGTGGAGAGAGCGCTGTGTGGCCTGCCCACCTGCGGCAGTGAGAGAAGCTAGGGCGCCCTCCCTCCTTCTCGCTGTGTATATAGGGTTGAAGGTTCCTTTACTCTGTATTGGCACCCACGTGACGCGCAGTCACGTGCTTTATATTAATTAATTAATTAATTAATTGTATTCCAGCACCTTTGGCAGTCTATTGTGGCTGTTTATAACCCCTAAACCGTCCTCGTGCCGATTTTCGACTGCGAGTTTTTCTCATGCCTCACATTCGGCATGAGTTTGTGCGCCCTGTAGGGATTTGGCGGGAAGGTTTTGGCGGGAACCAACTAGACCACCGAAAAGATCTAGATTCACTCTATCCGTAGGACACTTGTCTGACCGTATTTGACCACCGTATCAGGGTGGAAACCCTGGTCAAAGTCAACAGGGTACCCTGGTTGCAGGTTTGGGCGGTAAAAAAAATTGACAAAAACGTACGAAAACGAAGGATGCGAAAAAAGGGGGGAGCGCGGACGTAGACATGGCGGACGAAATGCAGGCAGATATACGGACTTTCAAGGTAAAGAAGGGCATTTTCATGGCAGTGCCTGTGGAAAAATTCGGACTAGACTGGGCGATAGAGCAGTATGGGGAAAAACACAGCGAGGTACGTTTGCCGGGCAAGGTAGTGACAGTGAACAGTCCGGAGATGGTGCACGGTGCTATTTCCCGGACGACAAGCTCACGTACCCATTCACCCGTGAGCAGATTTTCATATATTCGTGCAGCTCAGATGAGTACGAAGCTCTAGTGAAAGAATGCGCAGCCAGGAAGGTCCCAACGGCAGGTAGCAGTGACGATGATAGCGAGCAGGGCCAGGATAGCGATTCTGACGCCGGCGAGGACGACGACGACAAATCCGAGGATATCGAGCTGCCCACACCGGTCAAGCGACGCGAGCCGGGGAAGCGCGCTGTCGGCAACCCGAAGAAGAACCCAGCCATCAGCCACGCCCCGAAAAGGCGCCGTCAGACCAAGGCGGCGGCCAGCGAGAGCGTTGTCTCGGACGCTTCCGATGACGACTTTGTTTACCAGAAGGGTGCGGAGGGTCCGGTGCCGAGCGGTGAGGCTGAGCTCGATGATTCGTTTTTCCTAACGACACGCCTGCCACTGAGGAGCCAGCCGAGACTGTCTGGAAATCTGGTTTCGGCAAGCCAGGTGTGTTTCCTTTTCCCGATACTCCGGTGCTGTCGCCGATGACGGGTACCGCCTGCTATCAAAACCTTTCCCCTGCCAGCTCAAGTTTGGGCCCCTCGGGCTGTTCTCCCTTTTCTGGTCCCAACGTGATGTCGTGGCCAAGATTGTCAAGGAGACCAACGACTATGCTGAGCTCAAGGGGGCGGGCAAGCCAGGTGAGCGTGAGTGGCACCCCTTAACAATGCATGAGATGGGCAAATTTCTGGGTGGAGCAGGTGCTGTGCCAACTGTGCTGCGCGCAAGGCAGGAAGCACAAGACCTCGGTCATGTGCGAGCACTGTGACATGGCGTTCTGCAGCAACAGCGAGCGGAACTGCTTCGGCCTCTTCCACTCCGGGCAGGTGGAGGGGCTGGACTTCAACGTGACGAAGCAGCGGGTATGGCAGCGCCTCTCCCAGCGTGGCGAATGCGCCAAGAATTTCAAGGGCGCCACTACCACGAGGGGGGCAGCAGCCACCACCCGGAAGCTCAAGGGGGTGGCGCGGCGCCGCCATCTCAGGGCGGAGCATGTCCGCCTGGGATATAGTCCTACGGAGGCTGACTAAGAATGCTAGCATTTGTTGCCTACGTGGCATGGCATTTGGCCTTTCCTGCCCGCGCTCATGCGCGCCGTGTATCACCATGGGCCGGCATGGTTTGAAGTGTGTGTTATTGTTTCATGGACCCACCTGTGCATGTGTTATTTGGTTTCATGTTGTTAGCCTGCATGGGTTATTGTTTCATGGTCATGTCTTATTAGCTTTCATGTTTATGCATAACTTGTGCAGTTTGAAAATCTGCTCCGTGATGGTCACAGTGCCACCTATTTCTAGTTGGCAATTTTCAGTGTTACTGCATGCATGGTCCCTTGGTCACTAATTTATCTAGGAGTGCTGGGATGTTTTGACTTTGTGTGCAAGGTCCATCATGCATGTAAAAATAAGTACCACAGTATCAGCGGGTCTGCAAGCATTTACGCTTATTGTGGCATATATTTGTGCCACATAGGCTGGAATAAACATAATCATGCATGTTTCATGCTTACCTATCATTTCCATGTTCAAAACTGCACTAGGATGTTTATTCTAGCCCCCCCAAACTGGTGACTCAAAATAGTCACCAGCTATTTTTAGCATTATCTTGTGGGTCCCTGGGTGAAACAAGACATGTAAGTGTTTGGATGTAGTGCTTGGGTACAGTTGCAGTCCCCCCTGAAATACTAGGGTGAAATCCAAGGTATACGTGCTCCATCATGCATGATAAGGTTGTGAACCCCGTACTCGCGGCCCGCGCGTAGTCGTCTCCAATCATATCCGGCAGGGACCTGCAGTGGTTATGGCAGGTATTGGTGGCACACAGGTTGGAATAAGTGTTAGCATGCATGTTTGCCCATTCTCCATGCTTACCTATCGTTTCCATGTTCAAAACTGCACTAGGATGCCTATTTTAGCCCCCCAAAAACTCGCGACTCAAAATAGTCACCAGTTATTTTTAGCACCAGCTGATGGGTCCCTGGGGTAGTTACAATTTTTAGTGTTTGTATCCCATCCTAACTAAAAAATTTATCTACAAAACCAACCCCAGGGTCAATTCATCGAGGAAAGGGGTCTATCATCCATTATAAGGGTGTCACCGCGCGCACTCACCGTACCCCCCTGAGGGGGGGGGCTATTTATAGAGCAGGGGGGGCTAGCACTGGGACCACCCACTATACCCCCAGGTGGGCCCTAATATGGTTATGCTTGGTTCCTAGTATGGTCTAGAAAAAATAATTAGGCTGAATGGGGGCACCTGTGGCATACTGTGCAACTCGTGACTCATTTTAGTCACGAGTCAAAGACGGTTGAGGGCACAAACACATTGCCTGGCATAGATGGCTGCTTATGCGCGCGTAACCCACACATGTAAGTGAGCAGATTATATAGGTCCGATGGGCTATCCGTGCGGTCTGACCCAAGGAAACCACCATTGGACTATCCAACTAAGTCGCCCAATGTTGGTATTGAGGTTCCTGACCCTGTCCTAGAAATTAGGGGGGGGTCAACTTTTTTTTTAGGTGAAACGATCGTCTTTTGGCCAACTTTGACTGAAGATATCATCCAATCGCCTTGATAAACCCATGATGTTATTGCATATTCTCAAAGCCCTTGAAGTGTACATATTAAAAAAGGTTGGTTGAGGTCATTTGGAGTTGTGGTCTATTATGTGTTATGATTTTTTCATTTTCAGGGGTATATGAAACTGACAAAAATGGCTGCACGGGGGGGGGGTATTAAACCAGGTGCCGTCGATTTGATGATCGGCGGTTGATACTGATGAGATGGATGCACAGGTCGTGAAGCGAGGCGCGCAGTCCCCGAAGAAGATGCATTGCATAGCACTTGCCGGGGCCAGGTTAGTCTGCCAGTCGTGATCGTCGACCTTAAATTAAGGTTGGGGCCGAAAGCGCCGCCGGCTATGTTGGGCGCAATTCTGCTGGGCGACTGCGTTTGGGATCAGGCGATGCCGAGCTAGGGCAAGGCCGCAGGAGCCGAGTGCACTACTAACGCTTGAGTAGTGTCCTCGCTGGGCCTGGCAGGCCGGGCGGAACTACAGCCGGAGCTGCAGGCGAATTTTCTTCGGGCTCGTCGTGCATGCAGCCGCCAGGCTGCGTTGCGTATAGTCGAGCGTTTGCTCGCCATAATATTGCGTTTCAGTTTCGGGAAAATATATCAGCGTGTGCGTCTTAGAAAGACGAAGCGATTGTGATATTCACGGCCGATCTTGGTGCCCAAATGTAAAAGTTATGAGCTCTGCCGTCAGCCATGGCTACCTCGTGGTATGCATGTGCATGCATCAAGCTGTATCACATGCACGACTGAGGTCAATATAAATGCATGCACGCACAATTTTATTACTAGCATGCATCCTCAGTATGGTCATCTGATCAGTCATGCATGCACATGACGTACACATTAATAAACCAATTGCCGGAATGAATTGAACCTCTGACCCAAAATCCAACGTCACCGATGCCTCACCATCCCAGCAATGGCCACTTTCTTGTTTAATTTTTCTTTATTATCACTATACTTCTCATTTTTCTCAGTGTTCACCCTGGCTTCTTATTTTCCCTTTTTTTTTTTTCTTCGGCCATGTACACTTTTCAACTGTTTACACCACACACCTTGTTCTTGTTTGTTTACTATCTGTTTCCCGCCATGCATGTCTTGTTGGACTACAGATAGCTGTATGCACGCGGCTTTTGCGCGATCGTCGCGCCTTTCATCTCAGACAACTGCTCTAGGACTTCCTCAAACAGCGTTGGAACGCCATATATGCCCCCAGGAGTATACTGACTTGGCGGCCCCCTTCCCCTCGATATGGTATACTACTAGTGTGTAGTATACTGCTAGTGCGACTATGTGGCTAATCAAGTACACTTTAGTTATTGTATAAAAGGATTTGATACACGTTGGTATATATGCAGAAGGTAGAATATATAAAGGAGACAACCAGTGCAGGCCAGAAATCGGGAGAATCCGGACCATGGTAGCTTGAGCCTGCCGTTATCTTTTCTGCGTGTTTGAGTCGTTCATGCAGGATGATGAATATGAATGGAGATGGAAATGTGTACCAGGTTGTGCATGCATTGAAATTATGGCTGCATGGCTTACGTGTACAGCAACTAGATGCCCTAGACGGTGGGGCCGGAAACAGCTTGCTTGATCAGGGCGTGTGTTTCGAGCCTAACTGGCCGGGAGTGCCGGTCTAGTGGTGAGCACCATTAATTGCTGCGATCGACAATATATGTTAAAATTTATGATACATCATCTGGAGTGAAAGCACCCAATCAAACATGAACAAAGCCGGCAACGCTAACAATGTATGTACATGCATGCCACTGCGGCACTGCCGCAACTGATGGCCAGCCGGCCAGCGATTGCACACATACTGGTGCCCATCAGCTTCTCTGAATTGCAGTACATGACTCATCACCACAGTCCATTCTGCATTTGTGTATGTGACGCAACTACAAGTGTTGAATTAATTGATGTCCATGCATGACTTGCATGCACCATGCAGACAAGACTTCCATTATAGTATCCTAACACCATTACATAATTAATACATCGTACATGGTGACTGGTGGTTGCAAAATTCATGCATGATGCAAAATTCCACGTGATTGGGGCATACTACACGTGCGAAGCGCCAGGCACGCGGCCGCTTCAGCGGCCTCCTCTCCGGAGCGTGCAGCGAGGTAGCACGTTACTTGGAAAAAAAGGACGGACAGGAGCTTCAGCGGCGACAGGCGACGGGTAACTAGCCACGGGCAAGGGACGGAAGGAATTTCAGAGCCGACAGGCCACTAGCTAGCACCGGGCGATTTCAGCGAGGGACGGAAGGAGTTTCAGCGGTGCCGGGTAAGGGGCGACGGGAAAAGCATGGCATTACCGAAAGCCAAGCCTTGACCCCCAAGACGTCCGGCTTTCAAGTTGGAGTGTACCCCCGCGGCATCTAGCAATGCCGACTAGTTTCAAGTGCGCACCAGTCAAAGTAGTTACCCTTCGCACAAACTCCAGCCACACATTTTCGTAACCGCCCTTTTGGCACCGCAGGAACTATTCTGTCTGATTCGGCCAGATTTCATCCAAGGAATCGGGAAGGAAAAACGGTGGAATCAGAAAAGGAAAACGGTGGAATCATTTTCAGCCTGAACTAGTACAACACTATCGTCCGTTCAAGTCCGGCCTCACGGCCCATGCGACGCCATGTCGACCCGCCCATGCTTAGCCTTTTGCGCTAGACTAAAGAAAAATGGTCCCGTTCTTGCCTAACCCCTAAATGGGCAGAAATACTGCCGATGCATCGGCTGTAACTTCACAATTTTGCAAACCAAATGCCATCCAACCCACCCATATCCAATGGCTGTCCTTGGGGGCCAAGCATGTCCATGAGTTGCCCTTCGGGTTGGTATATCACAACCTTACATATATGCAGGGTAGGCCATGTATAACTGCCGTCAAAGTCAGGGGGGTCAAGACGAGCGTTTTCATTTTTGGTAGAATGTGCATTTTGAATTAGGTTGTAAGAGCTAGGCACCAACCACTTCAGGGATGATAAACAATTAGTTGCTGAACAGTTTGAGCCATTGGGGTCATCATTTGGGTGGGTATACCAGCAGTTACACCCAATACAGCCCATAGGGGTACCGTTGGTAAAAAGCAACCAAGGGGGTAGGAGTGGGCATACTACCTACTAATACCTACTAATATGGCCCCCAACCATGCCACACAATACATTTCCCTTCCACAATGATGGGGAAACATAACTGCATCATCACACTGCCCTTACATGGCACCTATGTGCAGGTGCCACCTTGTCCATGCACATAGGTAACGTGGTACGGATACCCTACGCAAGGCATGCATTCTAGGAGGCAGCCACCAACAAACTAGTGATTTTAAGCCTATTTCAGCTTGCCCTAGCAAGGATAAACTAGGCCTAAGCTGCTATAGCTTGCCAGGTGATGGCCAGCACACCTGGTGGCACATGCTGACAATGGGAAGCTTCTACTCACCGGTTACGTGCTTGATGATGCCACAGAGACCAGCCAACTGCCTCACACTCATGCAATATGTGTGTGGGAAATGTATAACAAACATATATGGAGGTATTCAAACCCATACAGCCTCTGAAACTTATCACCATCACCCTGTGGCAGGTCAACTGACTGAGGGAAGCATCTAAGAAGGGTGTTTTAGAAAGGGGCCAGGCCAGGGTCAACAAAGAGCATGAATCATGCAAAAAGAATGTGCTACACAAGATAGAACGTATATATAAACGTCAAACATCGACAAGAAAACGATAACTCAGCTTTACCTGGCATGGCTGGCATTACCTTGGCCCAGGCGGTGGCCGCAAAATGGCGCATTTCGGCACACCAAAGTTGTGCAGCATGGTCGCTGGATTCGGCGATTTCTGGCCACCCTTGCACGTTTACGACTACTATGTATCATAAAAAGTACAAAGAAACCAATATATCCTTTAAAATACGCCGGAAAGGTATTGCTGTCAACGTTTCTATCGTCCGGCCTGATCGCAGTTTTTTCCAGCAAGAACGCTGCCGACACCTATCAAATGGCATTCCCGCGAACCAAAAATTGGCCTGTATCATCTTTAGGACGTATAAAATCAATTTCCTGAGTTTGGTCAGAAAATTCGAACGCAAACGTAAATGCCATGCGTGGGCGCAAGCCGCCATGGCCAGGTCGTCGTTTTCCGGAATGCACGTTGTACGTGAAAAAGTACCCTGACCCCTTGTACTTTGACCGGCCAGAACACCTCTATAACTTTGTCAGAAGTATGCAAACCCTAGTACCATGCTGTGAGGAAAATTATAAACTTTCGATCTTCTCAGCTAAACGTTTCCTAATTCTCAATAGTTTTCGCGGCATTTGGTCCCCCGAGAAGGGGCCGACGTGTCGGCTGTAACTCAGTTTTAGGCGGAAAATCGGCAGCCAGACCATTTAGGGGCTAAGCAAAAAAATGCACCTCAGCACCTGCTAGCCATGGTAAATTTGCTAGCGATGGCAGTCTGGGAAACTTACTAACCAAACGGCAAATCAATCCAATCTCACGTTCAAAATGCCGCTTCCGTAGACATGTGTCGACTACTTTGTTCCGAGTATGCGTGTGATTCAAACAAGCCAATTGTGAATTCCAGATTAGGAGTTAAGGTTTATGGCTGGCAGGACTGATATATTGCATGACGACACACCCTTTTTTGGCTTGAGACAGAAAGCTGTATATAAATTTCGTACAATGATGAGATGTTTGTCATGTTCATTTTGATTTTAACGCACAGCCCCCCATTCAGCATGTCGAATGGCATGCGCATGTGCTGGCCGGCAGCCACTGCCATGTCGCCGGATCAGACTGGCGTACAAACCACACAATCTTCTTGTTCACGCATGCTAACCACAACCATCGGTAAGCCGACGTTGTGCAGGAATTTTTTTTCATATTATGCCTTGGTTTAATAGTGGACGCTGCATCCCTGATTCGGCCGTGAAGCTTGTTGTCAGCTAGAGGTTAGCAGCTGTCAGAGTGCCGGGCCGCCCTATGTGGAATAACTTTCACATTGTCCATCGGCATTAAAAGTTGAAAATTCCCTCCGATCGACCATGCCATAACAGGAAAATGCCATCATCTGTTGCAGTCCAGGCTTATATTTGCCACGATGTGGTGTGTGCCAGTTGTGCCACCTGTAATTTATATTACTACGCTTGGTGTTCCTAGGGATTCCATTCATGGTGTTCCACTTAACTAGTAGCCATACCAGCATGCCTTGCAGTTTTCACAATAGATAGCCTGCAGGCCATATCAAACCCAACTCCCAAGTTGTCCAGTAATGCATGTGGTACCAATGAACCTTACCTTGTACAGTAAAATAAGTTATGATATTGGTTGATGCTGTGCGCCCGTGCTTTCAATTTGTTTCATAATCCATGTGCCGTTCAGGCATGCACGTGTGAAACATCCAGGTATGCCTGTCATCTTCCCCCCCCCCCGTATGCATGATTCAATATCTCAGAGCCCAGATTGTTGTGGCACTGCGATAATGCATTATATAGCGTTGAAGAAAATGTGGGGCAGGTATTTGTGCAATTAACGTGCCATACGAACATTCCGGACGGTACATTCCGGTGATGTCGGGCAGTTGGGGGGTTCGCTTGGTCCCTTGGTTGCTTCCTCGCTTGGCTGCCACTGCGGGGGTGTAAGGACAGGTGCTCAAATGGAGAGACACTAGACGTGCATGCATGTTTGATGGATGGGTGGGTGGGTGGGTGGGTGGGTGGGTGGGTGGGTGGGTGGGTGGGTGGGTGGGTGGGTGGGTGGGTGGGTGGGTGGGGGTGGGTGGGTGGGTGGGTGGGTGGGTGGGTGGGTGGGTGGGTGGGTGGGTGGGTGGGTGGGTGGTGGGTGGTGGGTGGGTGGGTGGGTGGGTGGGTGGGTGGGTGGGTGGGTGGGTGGGTGGGTGGGTGGGTGGGTGGGTGGGTGGGTGGGTGGGTGGGTGGGTGGGTGGGTGGGTGGGTGGGTGGGTGGGTGGGTGGGTGGGTGGGTGGGTGGGTGGGTGGGTGGGTGGGTGGGTGGGTGGGTGGGTGGGTGGGTGGGTGGTGGGTGGGTGGGTGGGTGGGTGGGTGGGTGGCCGGTGGGTGGGTGGGTGGGTGGGTGGGTGGATGGGTGCCGTGGGTGGGTGGGTGGGTGGGTGGGTGGGTGGGTGGGTGGGTGGGTGGGTGGGTGGGTGGGTGGGTGGGTGGGTGGGTGGGTGGGTGGGTGGGTGGGTGGGTGGGTGGGTGGGTGGGTGGGTGGGGGTGGAGGGAGAGAGAGAGAGAGAGAGAGAGAGAGAGAGAGAGAGAGAGAGAGAGAGAGAGAGAGAGAGAGAGAGAGAGAGAGAGAGAGAGAGAGAGAGAGACATGTGTGTGTGTGTCTGGCTGTCTGGGTGGCGTGCTTGGGTGTGTGGGACAGTGTGGATGTGGGTGTGCTTGCTTGCGTGGGTGCGTGAGGGAGGGAGTGGCTGGGTGAGCGAGTCAAGCATGCACGTGTCAAACAGCCAGGTAGAATTGTCATCCTTTCCCCCCATCATGACAAATCATTGGCATGGATTGTTGTGGCACTGCCATCATGCACTACAGCGCTGAAGAAAACGACGATGGGCAAATATATGTGAAAGCGACACAACATAGCCCATGGCGGTGGCTGCTATCAACAAGCAGCTCTTGCCTCCATGCACAGTCAAACACCTGCATCTTCTTCAATGCAGATTATTGACATCTCTTTTGTATATTATATACAGATTATTTGCATTTGTAATATTATTTGTATACCAATGCAGTTTGCAACATGTAACCAGTGTTGCTAGTAATCTGGTAATGTGAGCCGTGTTGATATCAAAGTGCTGCGATGCAAGTCATACATCAGAACTAAAGTGGCAACACTGACACAAAGAGTCATACACACGCACACACACACACACACACACACACACACGCACACACACCGTGCTTCGTGCATCGCGACCCAGGGCCTGACAAGCTGCGGCCGAGACCAATGCCGAACACACCCATGCTCAGAGCACATTGCGTATGCCAGGCACACCGCGTTTGCCATGGAACACATGGGTAGACGCTTCGTAAACGTGACAACGAATGACCCGCTGAGATCCCCACACTTGAGCACGGGAAAGGCGGCACACTTACGTTTCATAGATTAGCCGGGGCGAGATAGTAGCTCGTTTGCCTAGCCGTCATTAAGCCTATAGGCGTTCCAAGAAACGCATGAAATTTCTCTACCACTACCGGTGGCGCACTATCGGTCTATGATCGCAGAAACTTCTCTTGAAGGGGCCTTACACTGTCGTGCATGTAACCACGGAGCTTGAATGGTGGCATGACAACGAAAGAAAGTTTTCCTTAAGCCCGACCTCCCCTCCCGCATTCCACTGGTGATATTACAGCTGTTATAACTCCTGGAGCTAAAAACATGCGGAAAACATGCTGGGCGAGTCCTGTCAAAATTAAAAACCAACAGACTTGATTGACAGCGCCGTTTAAACGACAGCAAGAGCTTCCATGCCATCGAACACTGCCCGAGGTTGGTCTAATTTAAAGACTAAGCCTGCCGTCTCAGAAAAAAATGTTCTATGCTCGGAGTCCACGGAATCAGGAAGTCGGCCCGCAGTTGCCGTACAGATCCGGTAGTGACTCGTGAAGTGAAAGATTTGGTGGGCAGATTTGGGCAGATTTGGGCAGATCGGGTTTGGTCGATCCGGTCCTGGATCAGTTTGTACGCTGAAATTTGCGCGCCGTCCGTTGTACTTGAATTTTCAAGGGAAACGAATGTTGCCTCTTTCGGTAATGCAATGGGAAACTACCACAGGCCAATAGCCCCGGGCAACTAGCCCAGGCAACTAACCACGGGAAATCTCAGCAAGGGACGGTAGGAATGACGGGCGACGGGCCACGGGCCACGGCTCTATCCACGTGTTACGTCGCGTAACTTTTGTTGTTGTTACGGACGTAAATTAGGTCCTTTGTGCCTCAGCCATTTCGAGACAGTCCGTTGACTTTCCTAAGCTTACGTGTAGTTAGGACCTTTTTGGCCGGTTGGTACCGGGCCTTGTGACGTGGCAATCGTACCGAGTATGGTGGCTTGGTGCAGTCGCGCCGCGCTGCGTACTTAAGTAGTGGTCCTTTATCCTCCGTCTGAACCTTGTGGACATGCGTTGGTCCTGTAGGCGAGGGTCGGTGTCGGCCCGAGCATACACGCATGTCGGCGATCATTTATGCAGCGGTTGTCCTTCGTGAATCGCACTCGGCGTGTATTATGGAATTGTAATACATCGTTTTGGGTCGTGAATTTACCAGTGTTTACTTCGTAGTGTCCCGGCATTATTGGGTATATGGCGTACAGTAACCGCATGTATCGGAATGCATTGAGAGCAGAGTCGTCGCGTCCTAGGTCTTATAGCCAATACAGCTCCTCATCGCTAGGGGAGGTGTTACGTCGCGTAACTTTTGTTGTTGTTACGGACGTAAATTAGGTCCTTTGTGCCTCAGCCATTTCGAGACAGTCCGTTGACTTTCCTAAGCTTACGTGTAGTTAGGACCTTTTTGGGTGCTTTAGATCCTCCTTCTCCTTTGGTTTCCTCCGTGTACGTAGGGCGAGGGCTCCCTACCTTTGTGGGGGGGAGGTGTTACGTCGTGTAACTTTTGTTGTTGTTACGGACGTAAATTAGGTCCTTTGTGCCTCAGCCATTTCGAGACAGTCCGTTGACTTTCCTAAGCTTACGTGTAGTTAGGACCTTTTTGGCCGGTTGGTACCGGGCCTTGTGACGTGGCAATCGTACAGTATGGTGGCTTGGTGCAGTCGCGCCGCGCTGCGTACTTTAGTAGTGGTCCTTTATCCTCCGTTTGAACCTTGTGGACATGCGTTGGTCCTGTAGGCGAGGGTCGGTGTCGGCCCGAGCATACACGCATGTCGGCGATCATTTATGCAGCGGTTGTCCTTCGTGAATCGCACTCGGCGTGTATTATGGAATTGTAATACATCGTTTTGGGTCGTGAATTTACCAGTGTTTACTTCGTAGTGTCCCGGCATTATTGGGTATATGGCGTACAGTAACCGCATGTATCGGAATGCATTGAGAGCAGAGTCGTCGCGTCCTAGGTCTTATAGCCAATACAGCTCCTCATCGCTAGGGGAGGTGTTACGTCGCGTAACTTTTGTTGTTGTTACGGACGTAAATTAGGTCCTTTGTGCCTCAGCCATTTCGAGACAGTCCGTTGACTTTCCTAAGCTTACGTGTAGTTAGGACCTTTTTGGGTGCTTTAGATCCTCCTTCTCCTTTGGTTTCCTCCGTGTACGTAGGGCGAGGGCTCCCTACCTTTGTGGGGGGGAGGTGTTACGTCGCGTAACTTTTGTTGTTGTTACGGACGTAAATTAGGTCCTTTGTGCCTCAGCCATTTCGAGACAGTCCGTTGACTTTCCTAAGCTTACGTGTAGTTAGGACCTTTTTGGCCGGTTGGTACCGGGCCTTGTGACGTGGCAATCGTACAGTATGGTGGCTTGGTGCAGTCGCGCCGCGCTGCGTACTTTAGTAGTGGTCCTTTATCCTCCGTTTGAACCTTGTGGACATGCGTTGGTCCTGTAGGCGAGGGTCGGTGTCGGCCCGAGCATACACGCATGTCGGCGATCATTTATGCAGCGGTTGTCCTTCGTGAATCGCACTCGGCGTGTATTATGGAATTGTAATACATCGTTTTGGGTCGTGAATTTACCAGTGTTTACTTCGTAGTGTCCCGGCATTATTGGGTATATGGCGTACAGTAACCGCATGTATCGGAATGCATTGAGAGCAGAGTCGTCGCGTCCTAGGTCTTATAGCCAATACAGCTCCTCATCGCTAGGTACCCTCACTAGTTTAGGTAAGGTTAGGCGCGGGGTTTGGGATCGAGTAGAGCCTGGGCGTAACAATGGTAGCGGAGGTTTAGGTAGACGCGACGAAGCTCCCTTGCAGCACTATACGCCAGAGGCCTTCCGCGGCCAGGGCACAGAAGAAGACATCCTCTTGACAGGTAAGGGGCGGGTCGCCTGCAAGCTAGGGGGGTAGTGCTGCCCGATCCGGGACACGCCCTGCTTAGAAGTTAGACCTGCTCAAAGCGGATAACTCCTCACGTAGATAGTTTCTTTTCCTCTTCCTTCTGTGTGTGCATTTCCTTGCTGGGTGCTGTTTGACGTTAGATAGTGGGTTGGCCGGTTCCGTTGTGCCGGTTAGCGAGACGATTAGCGTCTCGGAAGACTCCACCTCTTTTCCGTGCTTGCTGCTGCGTTTCTTTAGATGATTTCTCGTGCAGAGCCTTGAGCCGCCTGCTCACATACAAACCGGTGCTGGCTTCCTCGTCTACTTTCTGGATTCTGCCTTCAGATCCGGCAACGACAGCCGAGCCTACACCTACTGTAAAGTCTAGTCCCTCAGAGTCACCTAAACAAGGTACGTACCATGCAGGGTGCTGGGCGCCAGCGTTTTTCTAACCGTCCTCGTTCCAGTTCCTCTAGTAATAATAGCCGTGCTAAATACTATGCGGTCATCACCTCTTCTTGGTCTTGTATTTTCCTTTCTTGGGCAGATGCCCGTTCCGTGATTAATAATTCCTCTGTTCCTGTTCTTAGATATAGGAAGTTTCACCTCTTTGAAGAAGCACAACAATTTTGCCTTTGGTATAGTCAAACCGACATAGGACTCCATTCTCGCCCTACACGTCCTCCTCCTGAAATTCCCACTGCAGATAATTCTCCTCCTCATATCCCTGACAGCTTCCTTACTCCTTTACCTTCTCCTACCCGTGAACGTGGGTCTTCTTCCTCCTCTATTGAAACCCCTCTTAATTACCGTGGAATTTGGTTCCTTGTCAATCACCTTGACCAAGAAGGAGTGAGCTAGATTGTTCTTTCCTTTTTCCTTGCTAAAGTGGATGCCACTTCCCTTTGTTTTTTGTCCATGTTACCAAGAAAAGTCCTTATTTTAGGACCAGTTTGAATTAAAAAATATATGTGCAAACATCAAATTTCGACCCTGGCATTTTTACCACTGACAGATAACACACTTTTTGAATTTTGGACAAAAACCTGGGTTCAAATAATTACATTTAGTGCCTGAATGGACCCTGGCCCATGGCAGGCCTCAAACCGCGAATTTGGTCAAAATGAGAATTTAGGACCAATAGGACCAATTAGTGTCAACGCATGACCTTGCTATCCACACGGTCCCTTGAGCATCTTACAAGCGCTAGGGGACCCTACGAGGCCTTGGGATGGCGGGGCAGCGTATAACAAGGCCATACCCTGCTGTGGCTGCCTCTATATATACGCGTGCTTAACGGTGTCACAGATGGTGCAGGTAATGCAATATACGGTTGCATGGTTGCTGAGGTTGCCCGGCTTGAACATGGCCCACCCCTTGCGGTAAACTTTCTCTAAGCATATGCCAAACCTTCTTTGACATCACGGACATGCTGGCCACCACCCAGCGATGAAAAAACATTGCATTTGCATTGCAACTAACACATGAATGCAGCCAAATCAAGTTACAGAACAACGTTGTGCTAACATGCAACGCTTTGTGAGTGAATTCAGGGTGCATGTAACACGTAAACCATACTGTATATACTGTCTGAGAACACCCTGAACGACTGCAGGCCATAGGACCATGGTTTATAACTAACACATGAGTAAAACTGCTCTTACGCATGTGTGTTTTAGCTGCAGCGGACGACGAAGATAGAGACGTAAAAAATTGTATGACGTAAACCAACTATGTGTGACAGTTATGTGCACAGAGAGCGTCCCCTCTTTTTAGGCATAGCTGGCTGACTCAAAACACCTCGACAGCGTTGCCAGTTACACTCATGATCTAGGGCACCCCGGCACGTACCTGCTACTTACGTCGCCTCATTCCAGATGGTTGCAAAAAAGTCGCTGAAATCCGCAGCGAGGTCAGCTTTCCGAGAGCTGAGCGCACCAAAGCTGGCCAACCGGTTCGAAAATGATATAAACCACGCTTGTGATGCGTTCTAGGTCCAAGAAATACCGAAAGTGAAGACCTATAAGGTGCGCTCGCTGCCCAGCCTGAACGTCCCTAAAACATGGTCGACAATGGAAATCGGGCAAGAATATCACAGCCCAGGCGCTCCCATGTCAAATACTCCGTTTCTAAACTCCAGACTATTATCAAAATCGTCCACAAAAATTTCCTGGCTTGATTCGCACCACCATTGCTAATACACTAACATGTTTGTGCCAAAATCGACCCTCCGCGAGCAGGCGATCTGCGACCCATTTGTGATGTGCCGCTGTGCTACAGCGCTACACATAAAAACTTGCGCAGAAAATTTCACAGCCTTTAAGCATAACTAACGACCTTTCGTTTTTGCTACTGGGCGCCCGAAATGATGAACGCACGTGAAAACGCCGGCCACGATTGTCAGGTCGCCATATCCACCTCAAATCATTCCCGCACCCACTTTTTCGCTCCAAAATCGTTTATATTTTTGGTCGAGGTACCTACTTTCCCGCCATTATACCCGGTACCCGGGTACGGAATCCGGGTACCATGTGCCGGTACCACGGGTCGGGTACATCATGCCGGGTACGGTCCACATGGGGTACGGTCCATATAGTGACCCCCCCCCCCGGTACCTCGGTTATAGTAAATTGGTCCTTAATTTAGGACTTTGTCCTAAATTAAGGACCGTGGTATGGCTAACATTTTTTTGGTCATGCCCCATTTGACCTGAATTTATTTTCTTTTTTTACCTGATTTTCTTTTATCCTTGATCTGATTTTATTTTAGTTGTGGTCAGATTTTTATTCGGTCCTTGACCAGATTTTTATCTTATCCTTGTTCAGCTTTTTAACTTTTCCTCGTCCAGTGTATTTCTCTCCTCTGACCTCAAAGATCCCACTTTTTCCTCGGTTCAAATCTCTGAGAACATGATCGTTCTTGCGCACAAGCTTACCTAGACGATATCCTTATTTATTCCCCTGACTTCGAAACCCATCTCGTGGACCTCAAAAAGGTTCTAGATATTATGGCCGCTAATTCCTTGTGGGCTAGGCGAGCTAAAGTGCGGTCTGGTCGTAGTGTTCCCTTCCTCGGTCACGTCCTATCTGATAAAGGTGTTGCTACCGATCCTGATAAAACAAGGTCCATCCAGGATTGGCCAGTGCCTACGGATGTCAAAAGTGTACGCAGTTTCCTCGGTCTTGCCTCCTATTACCGACGTTTTATTCCTCGGTTCGCGACTATCGCGGCTCCTATTAACCACCTGCTGAAGAAGGATATTCCTTTTGTTTGGGGCCTTGAGTGCCAACAAGCTTTTACAACCCTCAAGTCTCTTTTACTCTCGCCTCCGGTCCTCGTCTTGCCCGATACCTCACGACCATTTGTAGTAGCTACTGACGCTAGTAAGGTAGCGATTGGGGGTGTTCTCCTCCAAGACCAGGGTCATGGTTTGCAACCCATCGAATACATCTCTAGGACTATGTTACCTCTAGGACTATGTTACCTGCTGAACGCAACTACCCAGTTCATCAACAAGAGTTATTAGCTGTGGTATATTGCTGTCACTCTTCGGGCAACATTTCCTCAAAGGGGCCCAGTTCGATGTCTGTATCTGCGAACCTTGTGATGCTGACCCTTACCGGTTGATTATTCAAACCGACCATCGTCCTCTGATTCACCTCCTGTCACAACCTAACCTCACTCCTCGGCAAGCGCGGTGGATGGAATTCCTTGCGCGATTCGCCCCATTTAAATTGCAATACGTCAAGGGCGTAGATAATATAGTCCCTGATGCTTTATCCCGACGTCCTGACTATTCCTTTTTCGAGGATCTAGATGTCCTCACTACCACCCTCGTTCCTACTCTTGGTGTTTTCCCCTATGGTGACGTCCCTGATGACGGGCAGTATACCTACCTTTTCCATACCTCTGTCCGTTTTCCCGATCTCCTCTCCCATGTAGGCCTTTCTCTGCGGTGTGAGGGCACACCTGTCACCTTGGGGGAGGGGGAGGATACTAATAAAATTATTTCTTGTCCCCTAAGTCATGTGTCCACTAGGGCTGGGAAGTCGTATGGTAATGTTGTTCCTTCTGGTCCACCCCTCCTTTTCGGTAAAGCTGTGGGTGACTTGTTCAAACCCTCTGTAGATACCTCGGTAGCCAATCCTACGTCGGATTTAGAGCGTCTCATCAGTAGATTTACGGCCACTGAGCCGGAAGCCTTGACCGCAATCTCCTCACACCCTCAAAAATTTGGGAAGTACCCGTGCAAGTTTGTGGGTGGCTTCTTGTATGTGCTGTTAAAGGATGATCCTCCGCAATGGCGTTTGTATGTTCCTCCGATTTGCCGCTCCTCCTTGTTGTTTGAGTTACATGATCTAGCTGCTCACCAGGGCGGGAAGCGTGTGCGGGATTTGGTAACCCGTTCATACTTCTGGCCCTCCCTCCTCAGTGATGTGGATGAATATGTTAGGACATGTCAGTCATGCCAGGAAATGAAACCTAGTAATGTGGGTCAGATAGCAGAACCTCGTACCCTCCCTGATCCTATAATGCCTTGGGATTCCATTATGATGGATTTTGTGGGTCCCTTTAAAAAGAATCCCAAAGGCAATGCGCAGATCCTCGTGTTTGTAGACCGCCTTACTAGACGTTGTCATCTTGTCCCTTGTCCCTTGGAGCTTACTGCTCGTGACTGTGCCCAGCTGTACCTTCAGAATGTTTATCGTTACCATGGGTTGAGCAGGCAGTTTATCTCTGATAAGGACAAGTTGTTTACCTCAGACTTTTGGACAGAGTTCTTTGCTGCTATTGGTACTAAAGTGACGTTTGGCACTGCGTACCATTCCTCCTCCTCACACCTAGTAGAGCGTTTAAATAGAGTGGTAGAAGAAGCCCTCAGACATTATGTAAATGGGTCTGGTAGTGACTGGGAAGATTACCTATGTTTGGTTGAATTTTCTTTGAACAACTGTCCTCAAGCTGCGCATGGATTGACCCCTTTCTTCCTTGACACTGGTCGTCAACCCTTAACCCCCACCTCTCTTTTAGCTAGTCCTCTCCGTGATAAGGATACTGTGTCTCGTGAAACGATTGCTGGTGTTCATGAATTGCTGTCTAAGATGAAAAACGCTCATGACCAGGCCATCGCAGGATACCACAAGGCACAGGCCAAATACTTAGATAGGCTGCGTTCCTCTCTGGATAGAAGGGCCCCAGAGATAGAAGTAGGCGACCTCGTATTGGTAGAAGGCCCTCGTGTGGGGCGCTTCGCCCATAAGTTTGAGGCGGAGCTGAAGGTGAAGCTTAGGCCCGCTTTCCTTGGCCCTTTCCGTGTGCTTTCTAGAGTAGGCAATTTCCTCTATGAAATAGATATTCCCTCCTCTTGGCAGACCCACTCTCGCTCTTTCCATAGGAGTCAGCTCAAACTGTATCATCAGAGTACGTTTGCTGGTAGAGAGTTAGCTCCTGCTCCCTTGGAACATAACCCTGACACTGGTGAAGTAGAGGATGAGGTAGAGAGTATCGTGGCCCACAGAGATGTAAAAAGGGGCCGCGGTACTCAACGCCAGTACAAGGTTAAGTGGTTGTATGCCCGTGGGGAGGTAGATAGAGTATGGTACTCCGAGTCGGAGTTAGATGGGTGTAGTCGCCTCTTGAGGGAGTACAAAAACCTGCACCATCTCTAGTTGTTTGTCCTCCTTGCCTTATGTTCTTCCTTTTGTGTATGGGGCGGATGGTTGTCCCCCCCCTCCACAGCCTTCATGGCGACGCTTACTCCTCACGAGGAGCGCCTGGCTGCTCCTCCGTCTCCAGATCCTCAGTTATTCCACGAGGTGCTCCCAGGCCGATGGGTCTCGCGGAGCTGCTTCCCGGGCGGCCGCGTGCATGCGGCCCTCACGCCTGACCGAGCGGCCTTAGTCCGGACAGCGCTGTGCGGTATTTCGTGGCATGCCTCCGACCCTCTGGGCCAACATCTAGCTGTGCATAGCTTCGATGACGCTGGCCGTTGTGTCCTCGGGTGTGGCTCACGCTGTCCTGCGCTTGCACAGATAGAGGCCGTGCTGCAGGGCCCGCGCATTTTTTCATACCTATCGACTCCGGATGGGCGTGCGCGCATTAGGGATATTTTTCCCTGGCTTCCGGCTGAGGGGGATGCGGAGCTCGATGAGTTCCCTTGTGACCTCGTGAGGGCTGTTGAATTCATGGAGCGTGAAGATGAGGCAACCTCAGCTCCACCAGCCGTGGCTGCGCGGAGGTTCTAGCTTCCATGCCCCTCACGGATCTTCCTCCGGACCTCGGGCGGCCGGGTTCCTCTGGTCCAGGGTCGTCGGTGACGGTCTCCTCGGTCGGCAGAGCCCTTCGTGCGACAGTTTCAGTGTGGGTTCCTTGACTGGGCCCGTGGACAGGTGGTCCTGACACAGCATCGTTACTACTGGGCTTTCCTCGGCATGTATCCTGATGGCGTCTGGGAGGATGTGTTCCTCCATGTAGACAGGCATGATAACCCTGCTGATGTTGCTCATCACCGGGCGTACCTGGATGTGCTTTTGGCCACCCGTGGTACTTTTCAGGCTACTGGTGTGTAGACAGAGGGCTCTAGGCCCGACCTGAGGGTGTTGTCCCTCCGGTATATAGAGTCGCCCTCATATTCTGGCCAGTTGATTGGTCGTTCTTGGTCCTTGGTACTGATTTGTTTACTCTGTGTGTCCTGCCCAGTGCCGTCCCCCCCGGCAAGGACTCTGTTCCAGGCAGTTAGGGGAACCTCCCACCAGGCTTGGTGCTGGCTAACCCTACACCACCCGGCGTGGTGGTGGAGACCGAGTTAACATGTTGGTGCTTTGTACCTTGGATGGCCTGTCGATTGTGTTAGGCTTTGTTGGGTGCTTTAGATCCTCCTTCTCCTTTGGTTTCCTCCGTGTACGTAGGGCGAGGGCTCCCTACCTTTGTGTGGGGGGAGGTGTTACGTCGCGTAACTTTTGTTGTTGTTACGGACGTAAATTAGGTGCTTTGTGCCTCAGCCATTTCGAGACAGTCCGTTGACTTTCCTAAGCTTACGTGTAGTTAGGACCTTTTTGGCCGGTTGGTACCGGGCCTTGTGACGTGGCAATCGTACAGTATGGTGGCTTGGTGCAGTCGCGCCGCGCTGCGTACTTTAGTAGTGGTCCTTTATCCTCCGTTTGAACCTTGTGGACATGCGTTGGTCCTGTAGGCGAGGGTCGGTGTCGGCCCGAGCATACACGCATGTCGGCGATCATTTATGCAGCGGTTGTCCTTCGTGAATCGCACTCGGCGTGTATTATGGAATTGTAATACATCGTTTTGGGTCGTGAATTTACCAGTGTTTACTTCGTAGTGTCCCGGCATTATTGGGTATATGGCGTACAGTAACCGCATGTATCGGAATGCATTGAGAGCAGAGTCGTCGCGTCCTAGGTCTTATAGCCAATACAGCTCCTCATCGCTAGGTACCCTCACTAGTTTAGGTAAGGTTAGGCGCGGGGTTTGGGATCGAGTAGAGCCTGGGCGTAACACCACGGCCCACTAGCCACGGGCAACGTGCCACGGCCACCGGGCCATGAACGACGCGACGAGCCACAACTTAGATAGCAGCTGGACTTGAATAGGAGTCTCTAATAGGAGAGTCTAAATTAATGGGGGGCTTAGCCCCCACCGGGTGTACTTGTTCACAACACAGTCTTAGAAAAGATGCAAACCTGCTCAGGCTGTGCATCGGCATGTGCACACGTTAGGTAAGATGTATCATCATCAGTATTCCCCAAGCCGTGCTGTGGCAAATACATCCTTGATGCCTGCAGGGATGGTGTCATCCAGGATGGCGTTGATGGCTGCGGATGCTACTGTGTCCACATGCAGCGGTGGTGCTAGCAGCGGTCCGGCCAATGGGATGGACGATACAATGGAGGAGACAGCGCTGCACCGCAGAACCTGCAAGCCCCCGCAATCAAATAAACCAGTTCAACACCATCCAGACCATGTTGTAAAAGAAGTCCCGGTGTAAGAGTCCCGGTGTAAGTCCTGGTGTAGAGAAGTCCTGGTGTAGAGAAGTCCCGGTGTAGAGAAGTCCCGGTGTTAGAGTCCCGGTGTAGAGAAGTCCCGGTGTTAGAGTCCCGGGCATGAAGACACAACAAAATTCCGTGTGATGTCCAGCATAAAGACGATGGACACGCCAAAGGATAGGAATGATGCCCACCATTAACGTGCATCAAGGCAGCCTAGTTGAACCCAAACGTTCACAAGCTCATCTACACATGACATACCCCTCGCGTTATCTTGGTCCACCCATTCTGCCCCGCATGCGAACAATGCCAGACTAGGTGACCGCCCCTGCGACGCTCCGCCAAAGGCAGGCATCACCCCTCAGCGACACCAGAAATAGCCCCGGTGAGGATAGCGGGCACCCTGTCCAAGCAGAGGCTCGCGCCTCCTGGCGTTCATCCCACCAACCCCCCCCCACTAGATGATGAATAAACCAGCCAGCATGCTCTGCATGCTGTCCATGAATGTGTCCGTGCACACGGGAACAACACCAAAGTGTACTCGATTCAATGCCGCGGTTCCACTGCTCATGCCACGCAAGCACCCTCCACCCACCGTCTCAATGGGGGTGAACACCAGCGAGAGGGGCACGTTGATGCCTCCAACGGCACGCGTCCCATGGATCATGGCAGGCCGAAGGATGACGCCTGCGTGCGCACGGAACAACCCAAAATATATTCAGCAAGGTGTATCATGAGGTCCAAATATATTCAGCAAGGTGTATCATGTGGTCCAAAATATATTCAGCAAGGTGTATAGTGTGGTCCAAAATATATTCAGCAAGGTGTATCACGTGGTCCAAAATATATTCAGCAAGGTGTATCATGTGGTCCAAAATATATTCAGCAAGGTGTATCATGTGGTCCAAAATATATTCAGCAAGGTGTATCATGTGGTCCAAAATATATTCAGCAAGGTGTATCATGTGGTCCAAAATATATTCAGCAAGGTGTATCATGTGGTCCAAAATATATTCAGCAAGGTGTATAGTGTGAACCAAAACATACTCAGCGGAGCATTCCCTCGTCTGTCTGACGAGGAACGAGAAGCAATGCGTGGAAATATTGAGACCGGGGCGTAACTTCCCAACATCGCCAGATCAACCTTCAACAAAGGGTGCATGCATGCTAGGTAGGGAGGTACACGGGCCACAATAGCAGGAAACGCGAGCCCCCGGTGCACAGCCTTGTGGATACTCGGCGGCCTTTCCAGCCCGCAGAGCGTGACCGCCAGGTGGCCCATGCAAGCTAGCGCTACCCAAAGGCAGCGATGCGGCCTTTGATGTGGTTGCTTGCGAGATGAACCGCATCAACCACTGCCACGCGCTATAGCGTATCATACAAGTATGGCGCGTGCCATCGCGTGGCGTGCGGTGCGTCCGAGGGATATCAAACTGCTCCCCGCTCCATCAGCATTACAGCACAGCTGTCCCATACCCCAGGGAGTACAGCCTTAAGAGTCAAGCCGATAGAACCGGCCACCGAGACAAAACGGGCCGGGTTGCTCTTCCCGACCGAGCTGCCCGCAGCTTCTCTGATAGTCTACGAGAGCAGAACGTGAGCACTCCAGCGGAAGTGTTAAATCGTCCACTGCCACGTCGCTAAGTCCATCACTTAGCCCCCCATTTTCCTGATTTTCCACCACCACTAGAACTGCTGTGCTGCGAAAACGCACCCACGGCATGCTATATAACGAGGGCAAGCAAGAAATGCCGTGTTCGCTTACTGCTATGGAAAGAAACACAAATGTGAAGCAGAGCTAGGGTTCCAGCGGCACATGCACGCGTATGTGCAAAGGGGCTTTGCGTGCACGTTTGCATGTCCATATGGGCTGAACCATGGCGATTAACCATGCACGCACCTCCATTTGGAAAAAGTTCTTGAACCGCAGCTTCTGCTTTCCTCTGCAATGGGCAGGCCAGGTTGATAGCGTCCAGGTCAGACGTTCCGAGAGACATCCGCGTTGAAAATTCAGGTCCCCACTTGATCAGTCAACACAACACAAAAGACAGGGTTCCGTAAGATGTAAGCCTGAGCCAAACAAGACAGGAGGAAGAGGCTTTTCAGCCCCGCAGAAGGCGGGCAGCCAACAGAAGAGAAGGCATGGATGCCGTGGAGTAATCCACCTGGTCGCAGCCAGTGAGCAAACTCTGCTCGCGGCACGAAGCGCACACAACTGATCTAATTTCTGAGTCCAAGTGACCGAATGAGACGTGGAGCAAAGGGTGCTCAGTGCCTGACACCTGACATGGTGTGGCATCAGCAGTGAAGGGGCCGGGTGACCCTTTCATATTCCAAGTTCCACGCGCCAACGCCACTAATAGAATGTAGAGAAGGGTTCGTCGAAGTCAAATCATCCAAAAACAATCACCTTAACAAGGAAAATTGTTTCCAAACATGGAACGGAGCACCACAAACTCCCTTGCTCATCTTCCCAGCACCCTGCGCGCGAGGTGCTCACAATCTGTGCACGTCTGGCACTAGCCTGGCTGATTGGGCCACCACATCCCTATACACAAATGGCAGGACGCGTCCATGGCCAACTGTGCAGGGCTGCTGTCACAGAGAACATTCATGCCAAGCGGGGGTTTCTGAGCGGCTGTGGGGTTGAGCGGCTGCACGCACCTTCCCCGCAAAGTACCCCCGGAGAAAGAACGAGGGGAGGCCCATGTCCTGTGCAGAGATGAACACAAAGCGCTGGATACCTGGCCAGGGACGCAGAGGGTGGCAGCCAGGACACGGCATTGGTGGTCGGCGGTCACGTCCATACGCCGCGCCGTCAAGGCAGCAATATCCTTGAGACAGCAATATCCTTGAGACAGCAATATCCTTGAGACAGGGCACACAGGCATCCGTGTTTGATCTTTGATTACATGTGTTGGCAACGGGGACGCCCACCATGCCTAAACAGCAGCAATAACGTGGTGACGGTTCACGGACTAAGATTATGAGGCAATGCCCAACGAATTGGAAACTATACACAGATGCTGAGGAAATGCCCTACCAACCGAACATTATTCACAACTGGGAGTATGCGTATGAGGGAATACCCACTCAACTCGCCTTTCTGTGCGCTAATAGTGAAGCTTGCCACGCATTCATTGAAGAAAACATACGACTATGTCAAGGGGATAACCAGCGCAGGCCAGAAATGCGACCAAGTGTGCGCCTGGTGCGTGCAGGAAAACAAAGCGCTACAACAGGCACGCCCAAGCCCCCGTTAGCGCATATCCCATGTGGCTCGCCAACAAGGTGCAACGAGGAAGAAATGAGTAGGCCATGAGTATTTCTTACTGCCATGTCACCATACACTAACAAGCTTAGAGTCCCAAGTTCGCAAAAACACCAAGGCTGCACCCAGGCTCGACTGCACAGGAGAAGGCAGGATCCGTACGCAGCGACCCATGCGGCAGCGCATCCGCAGGCTCCAAGGACGAGCATCGCACATTATCACAAAGCAACGGCTTGCACAACCCAACGAGACGGTGAGCCCCCCGCCCCCACCCCCTCGCCCCCCTTTTCTACCACCTGTCCAATGGCAACATGCCCACCCAACAACCTGTCCCAGCAACGAACCAACTATCTAGGCGATGGCGTGCTCCTCACCCGCTTCCTTGGCTGCCTGGGCCGCGACGATGTTGGCATCGCCGCACATGCGCTCCATGAACGCGTCGGACCCGAACGCGCCGATGCACGACACCTGGCGCGACGGCGTGGTGCATGGTATGGGGCCAGCCAGCCCATGTTGTGCGGCAGGAGTGTGAGAAGAGAGCTCCCATGATACACCCCCTCATGCTCCATGTCAGATGAGCGGAGCTTGCGCGCTCCGCAACCAATGGCGACGCAGTTTCTATTCCCCTACTTCTGCACATAGACACACGCCGTGGCAGAGCTTCACCTGCCCGGTATAGGGACCCTGCAACAGCGAAGCACATGCACACACTCCCCTAAACTATATGATGGGCAATACCACGTCGTGCTGATCAGGTTATCCCTGGCAGCACGAGCCAACGCATTTTCAAAGAAAATAGGCGCTGGCGTGGACCGTGCGAGGCGAAAGCCCTGGGCGCACCCTCGCCACAGGCACTGGGCGCACAGGCGACATTCCGACGAGAAACTATTCTAAACATACTACTAATAGTTTACACTAACATCTAGAACAGGTGTGTGTGTGTGTGGCAGGGCATGATGGGATGCACCGCCTCGGGCGTCCCGCACTCTGCCACGCTCTGTAACTGCGTATGTCGCCCAACATTAGAGCATGTAGGTTCGGACGCCTTCCAACAGCGTAAAGATACGATACGTATGTACCGTGGTTTTCTTCCTGGCCGAAGTACACCCACCAACCAACAAGCTCGTCGCTGGCTGCCCTGGAGCCTCAATATGATCTGCCACCCAACACACTGATACTAATTTACTGCCAGCAGGGCAGAGCGCCCCTCGAAAGTGGGCTGGACCTTGCTGCACATGTGCGCATTCGCCGGCTGGGTGGCCGCATGCCGTTACGAGCCACTGCTGTGACGTGTTTCTAGCAGCAAGCACGAGCGTGACAGGACCGAGAACATCATTTTTGTGTAGGCATCGGTGTGGCTGCACATGTGCTTTATTGCGCATGCATGTGCATGGGTGTGGCTACGCATGTGCGCGATGGGCGCGGCACCCACCACGCCGTGCACGCCCCGCAGCTTGTGCGCCCACTTGTCCACGTCAAAGACGTCCGCTGCGTCCCACGCACGTAATGGCGCGAGGCACGCCAGGGAGAAGACACGAGGGGACGACATGAGGGGACAAGGGACAAGGAGAGACAAGGGGACAAGGGACAAAGTACGAAGGAGGAGGCAAGGAGGACAAGCAACAAGAGGCGTATGAGCAAGTACAAAGGAGACAAATCAGCAAGGGGGGGGGGGTGGCGGGACGAACAATCTAGAGTATGGCAGGGTGGTGAAGGGAGGCAGCAGCCAAGCTATAGGGCCTTGGCAGTTCTGCAAGTTGATGGATGGGTGAGAAGGAGGCATTAACAACGTGTATCGCACACCCATGAGCAGAACACCCATGAGCAGAACGAGCCATGGCCCGTAAGCAGGACAAAGAGAGCATGCGTGAATTGTATGCGCAAACATGATCAGAAGGATGTGTGGCACTTAAGCATTAGCAGAGCAGAGCAGGGCACGCACCGGAGCACCACTCCACCAGAGGAATCCACGGCTCGTCCGCCCTGGGGCCTCCGGGGGGCCCTGACCTGGAATGCCCCACGGCACACCCAGAGAGGCAGAGTGGATGCGCATAGAGAGAAGCTTGTCGTGCTGGTGTTAGAACACAGTTGGCGTGATGGTGTTTGCGCATGCCTGTCGCGATGCCTCTGGGAAAGGTTAAGCGAAAGGCATGCTGGTGTAAAATGGAGAGGCTCGCTGGCCACTGCCATGCCCTGCCCTCGGACTACTGCCGCCGCCGCCGCCCAAGGTTGCCATGGCCATGCTCTTGCAGTGAAAGCCAACACTTAAACGATCCACACCCCTTTTCCCTGGGGGCACATCTTTTGTTAGCGCATGGGGAGTGGAGCACCAATGGGCACATAGTTGGGCCAGGGAGCACAGCAGTACAGTGAATCGTCACGTCATAGTGACCATATCGTATACATATCCAAACGTGAAGGGCGATGTGCATGCAAGATCCAAACATGTCATGTGATGGCTACTCACATGGTGTTTGCCCCATCGCATCAGACAGCCGGCGTCCCTGGCCCTAGCCCAGGGTTGCCATGACCAGCCCAACGACGCAGCAGCCGCCTATGTCAATATAGTGACCCGCGTATAGTAATGCCAGAGCCCTGCTCGCTGCGTTCCGCGTGCTTGTGTATAAAAGTAGCCCCGTGTCGCACGCTCCCCAGTCCCGGTGAAAAAGCAAACAGCGAACATGGGATCGCGTGGCCGCGAGCACGGGCGTCCCATCGCGGCATCCAGCAGGCGATCACAGGCCCCAGTCTAGATGCCCAAAGGACTTGCGATTTGCGTGCACGCGGCAGCCCTGACGGTTGTTCCCATCTGCGCAATCACGCAGGCTTCGCCCCCGTTGGCTCGCATGCTTCATCACGGCGACCCTTGGTCTTCAATCAGCCCATAGTCAGCCCATTCTAGCCCAAGTACTCCCCAAGAATTACCCCAACAGAATGACCCCGTGGCCGCCCCGCTCACCGGTTCACGCTGATCACCTCCAGGCCCCGCTCCAGCCCTTTCTGGCACACGCGTGACCCGAGGAAGCCGTTGCCCCCCACCACCAGGATCTGGCGCCCGCGCACATGTGCATGACAGACACAAGCAGCACGCCCGCCCATGGCACATCACAACCAGCACACCCATGAAATACCGTAGTGGTCATGATAGATTGTCGTACACATGGCCCTCATACACGCCGAAGAAACTTTTTCATTTTGCCGCGTCCAGTCAGGCCTAGCGCACATGTACACCAGAAAGCGCCGCGCGAGATTCTTAGCGGCCAGGCTTTAGAGCTTCAATTGGGCTAGGGAAGGCCTGGACCCCCAGACAAAACCTTGCAATACACGCACAAACGCTCAGAACCATCCCTAAAAGTTCCCCTTGAAGTGGAAGAAATTCGGGAAACTCTTCGTACCACCACTACGCGTGCTTCCCTGATGACCACTGCGGGTACATAAGCGGGGAGCATGGGGCAAGCTCGCCATGGGCATGGGAAGCAGGCCACACCGGACAAATGCGGGAGGATTGAAGGCGGCAGGTGTGGGTGGGAGAGGACTTGGGAGCCCAGGTGGGGGGAAAGAGGAAAGTGTGTGCAAAGAATAATGCGGTGGGCGAAGTTAACTCCATTTGTCGCCACGATGCAAAGGGAAGGTGGCACGCAGACAACCGCCCCAGGCGCATGGGGTGCATGTGGCTTACAACGCTTCAACAGGGCACTCCTCCGCCACAGGAAAAGCCTAAGGGATGCCAGGTACCCAGGACCGTCCAGGAAATGTGGGCACCAGCTGCTGCTGGTGCCACGGAGCCACGGTGGCGTGGCGGGCTGGTGGGCTGGTGGGCTAGTCTCCTCTATACAGGCTATTATGCGCTGTAGGGTCTGGGAAGGCAAGTCTTACAAGTACTAGGCACACAAAGCTCCCACACAAAGGTCCAGCTTGTGCCAACAAAGCGAGTGATGGTGACAACATAGTGTAGCTTGAGTATGAAATTACCACGATTATAGTTTTTGTTCCTTCAATGTAACCAACCTTTTGTTTCGGCGCCTCCCCGGCCGGTGGTGGCCCCGCTTGGCTGCTCTCATGGGAGGGTGGTGCGCTGCCGGGTGTCGCATCCATAGAGCTCATGCCACTCCTGCGCGCACACCGTGTAAAAGGCAGAGCATGGCAGGTCACATTAAAGTAATGATGTCGCTCTTGTAAGAAGTTGGATGCCTCAGGAAAGGCTGTGGGTATGCGTTACCCTTCCTTTCCTATTAACAACACGGCCAGCAGCTTCGTGACCTCGTAATTGCATCGCCCGCAAATGTGAACTAAGTTCTAGCAATGCCTCGTTAGTCCATGGATGAAATATTCACGCACGTATGGTCCGGCCTAGCATCGGCCAAAGGAGCGAGCGCTGAGTGGGTTGTGCCATCGAGGATCAGGCTTGTATGAATAACACTATCTATTGCCACTCCCTAAAGCCGGTGATGAGACTCTTCAAAGCCGATGACGAAACTCTCCCTAAGTTTGAGCGTCTTAATGGCACACTAAACTGCCGCGCACTAAACAGGTGTGCGGTCCATCAATAGGAGACGAAGGCCTTTAACTTGATTTAATACAGAAGCGCACGATGTTGAATAGACAGGGTTTGGACGAGCATGCAGATACGTGGCCTGATTGAAATCAATTTTACTAACACACTGTCGAAATGGACTTTCTAGAGAATCAGGCCGCTACGGCATTGCCTTGTGTGAAACATAACAAACACCGGACGACTAGCTACCCGGCGAGGTGCGTGAACTACGCCTGCACCTAGAAGCGATGGTAGTACGCTTGCAGCCACGTACATGGAGCCTCCGATCGTTGGACCCATAAACGCCGCCATGGTTCCATGTAGCGACCGCAGGCTACCTCTCGCGTTTGTCCAGCTGAAGTTGACACTTCCCTGTTTGATACCAGCCGCCTGGCGGATTTCGTGCACGAGACACCGAAGAAAAGCCATCGGAATTTTAGTCCTTGCCCACGAGGTAACTGCAGAATTACGCCCTTATGACAGTCGATGTGCGTCCGTCGTCCACCAACCGAGAGACGAGCAATGATTGCCAACGTGTAGTGCGCTCAACGTGTTGCAACCATGGCGTAGAGGCCAGGCGAAGCAATGTAAACCCACGCGCCCCGTAAAATGCTAATGGTTGCCAGCCATGTGGGCTGTGCTTATGACGACACGTGTGGCATGGCTCATGGTCGCCTGCATGCGGGTGCACAGATTCGCCCTAACGGTTCGGCATCCTAGGCGGGGTCAACTTCTTCATATGTACGGTCAAACTTAGGCATGAACAGATGGCACGCTGCGGTGTTTCGTGCCACTCTTATAATGTTCGCCACGGTCAGGCCATGGGTAATATATCTCGTTCTACTTTCAAGTCGCGCAACCGGGTCACAGCGCACGTCACACCAGCCATACCTTGGGTCGCCGTTGCTCCGTCGTCATCGACTCCGCCAGCATGAATAGCACATTCACGTGAGGCGACGCGACAGCGGCATCAAGCAATGGCCAATCCGCCGTGTCGCTTGTGCTTGCCATGAATTCCGGGAAAACTTTTGGGAAGGCCCGCTTGTAAGCCATCCGAAGCATGGAAGGCAACTTCCCATTTCATTCGTCGATTCTTTTTGACAAAATTGGTAAGATATGTAGCCTGACGTATGCGCAGCGACACATCTGAAGCCGTAGACCAGCCAAAAGCAATGACGAATGCGCTAACCATTGATCGTTCAGCGGGACTCGCCAGTCTGGACGCCGCCACTGGTGACGCCTGGCCTGAGCCCCCCCACGTGGCGCCGGGCATCGTCTTCCTAGAACGCCTGCGAGGAGGCAAGCCGCTTTCACCTGTCGTGTATCAGGGCATTGCTCTGTCCACCTCTTTCATCGCATACACCACGTACCATCTCGCGCGGAAAGCTCCCAGCATTGTAAAAGGCCCGCTCCATTCCGGTTCCCTCCCGGACGGGCTCAACGACGGCAGTGGAGGATGGGCGCCATTTACCGGCGAGAACGGGAAGAGTCGTCTGGGCGAGCTGGACTTGGCATTCCTCTTGTCCTACTCGGTGGGCATGCTGGTGATGGGCCACATCGCCGACCGGCACGACCTGCGCAAGTTCCTCACGCTGGGCATGCTGGCCACCACCGTGTTTACCGTGCTCTTCGGCTGCGGCTATTTCTGGAACATCCATAGCTTCCTCTTCTTCGTGGTCATGCAGGTACGCTGCACCCGCCGTTGTGGGCTTGCCTCACCTTGTCAAGTGCACCCCTGCCCATCCTCCCTGCCCATCCATGCTGCCCGTCCTCACTGCCCATCCTCACTGCCCATCCTCACTGCCATCCTAACTTTCCATGCATGTCAAGTTTCCTTGCTCGTGCATGTTTGGTCGCAGGCAGCTCGACAGACTAGCAGCAGGCAGCTTTACAGACTGGTCGCAAGCAGCTAGACTGACTAGTCGCAAGCAGCTAGACGGACGAGTCACAGGCAGCTAGACGGACGAGTCGCAGGCAGCTAGACGAACGAGTTGCAGGCAGCTAGACGGACTAGTCACAGGCAGCTAGACGAACGAGTTGCAGGCAGCTAGACGGACGAGTTGCAGGCAGCTAGACGGACTAGTCACAGGCAGCAGGGGGGGGGACATACCCCCCCCATTTTCCTACTTGAGCCCACACACTTTTTTGCCGTCCAGCGCCGTCCGACCCCAGCCAAAGTGAAAAATGGCTGAGCGCACACCTTTGCCAAAATGGGTCTGTCGGGGGGAAACGGAGTGCACGTTGGACGTGTGACACTTGGCATTTATACGCTAGGGAGGTAGTCGGCACAGTCAGGACTTGTATCTGACGACACCAAGATCACTCCTAGTTTCGCCACGTGTCCTATAAATTATTACCGTGTAGTTTCCGTAGTACGTATATGTGCGTTAGTCCTCCACGAGTACCTCACTCCGGGATGTAAGCCAAAGCGCCGGACCAATACCTAGTCTCACGGTGAGCGCGCACCTTTCCTGAAAACCAGGCGCAGGGTGTGTTTGCCGAGCGCACTCTGGTTCTATTTTACTCGCGCCGTCCTCAAAAAGCCAACTTGAGCGCACTCCTTTTTAATAAATCTGGCGGCGGGGCGGTTTTGGAGCTCGCTCCACGTCTGTCAGAGCCCGACGGACCAAACTTGGAGTGGGCAGTTTTGCCGTGACGTTCCCCCCCCCCTAAGGCAGCTAGACGGAATAGTCACAGGCAGTTAGACGGGCCAGTCGTTGTCTACTGCGGACCTTCCTTGGTGAACTACGTCGTAAGTAGTAAATCCCATGGTTGAAGTCACAGTGACACTTACTTTGTGGCGATGGCGCGCTTTAGCGGTGCCCCTGGTTCAGCCTCGGAGGCAACGACTCGCCAGCAAGCGGAGCGCAGCCTCATCAGACACCGGCTGCGACTAGACACCGGCTGCGATGATGACTTCTGGCGCAGCGGTGTGGCGCCCTTTTCTACCTTATCGAGGATCGCGCTACGAGGGATGAATGGCGGACCGTGCAGGCCTGCCACCTTTGGTGCCTTGCTCGTGGCGAACCGGCCGGCTCTCTTCCCCAGGCTCCCTGTCCACTATTTCACCCCCACCCACAACCGCCCAACCCCGGCATGGCCACCCTCGTACTCACAAAACTCTTACCCGCCCTGCCACCCACCCGCCACTCACCCGCCACCCACCCGCCAAGCTCGGCTCAACGCCTCCCCGTCCCCCCCCCCCAACACACACACCTAAATGTCTTCCTTCATCTGCCTGCCCCCCCCCATCCCCCCCCTCCCCCCCTTCTTGCGCCCCCAGGTCATGGCGGGCCTTGGCCAGTCCACCGGCTGGCCCGTTGTGGTGCCGGCCGCTAGCAACTGGTGCCCCAAGCGCGCGCGCGGGCTCTACATGGCCGTCTGGAACATCAACACCTCCCTGGGCAACATCCTGGGCTCCCTGGTCGCCGCCGCCCTGCTGCACGCCGGCTGGGGGTGGTCCATCGTCGTGCCGGGCCTCACCGTGCTCGGCGCCAGCATCATCGTGTGGTTGTTCATGCTGCCGTCACCAGAGGTCGTCGGCCTGCCCTCCATGCAGCTCGAGGTGGAGACGGACGCGGCGCCAGGGTCTCTGTCCCGCGTTGTGCGGCGTGGCAAGCGCAAGGGGTACCAGCGGCTGGGAGATGACATCAGCGAGGGGTCTGAGATGGGGGAGTTGGTGGATGGTGCGCACGGGAGCAACCGCGGGATGGCGGTAGCCAGCGGGCCGCTAGGGGAGGAGGGGAGCCTGCCGGGCGCGGCCAAGGGGGGGGATTCGGAGGATGTTAAAAGTTCTGGTGTTGGCGGCAGCAGTAGTAACCGTTGTATTGGTGGCATTCTTCGGAGTGCGGCCAAGCCGGGCCCTGGCTACTCGCGCCTGCCACCGAGCGATGGCGAGATCGCGATCCCCTCGGCAGGCGCGGTCGCCAGTAGTACCACGGGTGGGAGCTCCCATGGTGGCAGCAAGCATGGGACTGTGGTCAATGGGGGCAGCGGGCAGGAAGGAGGTGGCACGCGGGCCGCCGGTGTGGCATCTGTCAGCATCACGTCCAAGTCACCGAAGACGGGCCAAAAGGAGGGGGTCGCGCCGGGGGGCGGCACCCACATCGGTTTCTGGGAGGCGTGCTGCATACCCGGCATCTTCGAGTTTGCGCTCTGCTTGTTCTTCAGCAAGCTGGTCGCGTACACATTCATGTACTGGCTGCCCTATTTCGTGCGGCAGAGGAGTGAGTGCCCTGCACGCACACACCTTTTTAGAAAGTGTTTGCTTCCTGATTGCTGCTGACCACATAGAGGATGTCTCTTTCTGCTTCTTCCTGTGTGACCTCCCCTTTCCCCCTTGGGTCGTGCAATATGCATTCAGCGTATCCTCACTGGCGACACGGCTTGCTTGCTAGCTTGCTTACCCCACTCACCATGTCACGTCCCACAGACATGCGTGGCTCATACTTTTCGGCTCTCGTCATGCCCCCGCGTTGGGTGGCTGTCACCTATCGTCGCGATACTTGCGTGCGTACCCACTGTGCACTGCCTGCAGGCGTGGGAGGCCAGTACCTTTCCAACAAGGACGCCGGCTACCTCTCCTCCCTGTTTGACATCGGCGCGGTGCTGGGCGGGCTCGTGTCCGGCGCCGTGAGCGACCGCACGCGCATGCGCGCGGGCACGATTGCTGCCATGTTGCTCCTGTCCATCCCCGCGCTGCATGCCTTCTTTGCGTTCGGGGGCCTGTCCATGGCCGCCAACTCGGCGCTCATGCTGCTCGCGGGCGTGCTTGTGATCGGCCCCTATGGCCTCATCACCACCGCCGTGTGCGCGGACCTGGGCAACCACGAGAGCCTCCGCGGCGACGCCCGCGCGCTGTCCACCGTCACCGCCATCATCGACGGGATCGGGTCCCTGGGGGGCGCGGTCGGGCCGCTCATCACAGGCTACCTGGCCGACAGCGACAGCGGCAACCCCTGGCTGCGCGTCTTTGTCATGATGTACGCGTCCCTGCTGATCGCCGCACTAATGCTGGCGCGGGCGGTGAAGCACGAGCTGGCGGCGCGCGCCGCGAGGATCAAGGCGCTGGCCGAGGCAAGGGAGGAGGAGGAATTTCCTGACACGCGCGACGACTGGGATGGGGACGACGCTGTGGCGGTCGTCAGTAAGCAGGAGATAAAGATAGACGCGGTGGCCCGGCAACCGCACGCGAATCGGGGGGCGGACAGTGCGGTCGTGGAGCTCTCTTCCCACGCGCCTTGACATGCGGGCACTTGGATGTCGCGCGGAGTAGGGTGAATAGGTGCGTGGTGTTTTCCCGAGTTTTTGTAGCGGTGGGGTAATGGCAGAGGCTTGCCTGGAGGGACGGGCTGCTGGTATGCGTCAAGGAGGACGATTGCCCCCTTGTCGGGTGCTTGTTGTTGCGTTCGATACCCCGGGGCGTCTGTGACAGGTGGCCGGCCGCGCAAGGAGTTTTGGAGAGTCTGGATACACCCAGGTGCTTGCGGTTTTAGTCTGTCAACTCAGGGTGCAAACCTGGGGGCAGCCTTGGCGAGTCGCGGGGATACGTGTTTTTGATACCTATGTTGCGGTGTGTCCGTCACCGCAGGGATGTAGGCCGTAATCGTGGGTGAGCACTGTCCTGGCTTTCTTTCGCTGCTCTTCCTTCTGCAATTTAACCAATTCTAAGTAAGTATAAGACAACTATTATATTTTAAGTGTCAACAATCTTCCCCTCATACATTGGGAAGTCACCTGGCCAACAACCACTGCTTTAACCAAGTTGACAACTCATCAAAACATATAGAATCAGCCTCGATCGATCGGTGAACAACACTGGTGGTCGCTGTGCATTTCGATTGAAAAATGAGAGGGACATATATGAGACAACTATTATAGAGAGCTATTATAGAGAGCTATATGCATAGGTGTAAGTTGGCGATGCCATGGTAACCGGAGACGTCCGTCCTTTAGTCAGCAAAATTGGTGCGAGAGGTCCCCAGTTCGATTCCGGTCGGATTCATTTGCAGATCGCGTTTTCCGCGTTTTCCGCGGCCTGGCACTGAACGCAAAGGTTTTCACCTTTGCGGAGTGTCTGATCAGAATATGCATAGGGGCCACAGCTAATTATGAAACTTCAAACATCTCATGCCAGGCCGTTTCCAAACTACCATGGCACCACTTCCTGCATTGAATTGTAACATAACTCCGTTGGGAGTATATGTAGCACATAGCCCAGAGAAGGGGCATATGGCCTATCATACATTCTAGGCTACTTCATGCAAGGGTGGGAATGTAAGCTACCCCTGCTCTAGGTGCACCAGGGCACCTGCACCCTCATGGTCTATCACGCTATGCCCGGGTAAGGGGGGAGCATGCCTGTGAGGGAGGAAGATCATCATGGCTATACAAGAGCTAGGACATGGCTTCTCGACAGAGAGCATCTCTCTGCATGGCATAGCATGGCTCAATTCTTAATGCAACATCCATGGGGGTCCCGTTATAGGCAGGGCTTGGCTAAATTCTGTAGACAACATCCATGGGGGCCATTATGGGCACACTTCCTGCATGTAATTAGTTAATTAATTAATTAGGAACATAACTCCGTTGGGAATATATGTAGCACATAGCCCAGAGAAGGGGCATATGAGCCTATACTACATTCTAAGCTACTTCCTGCAAGAGTGGGAATGTAAACAACACTTGCTCTAGGTGCACCAGGGCACCTGCATCCCCATGATCTATCAAGCTATGCCCAGCTAAGGGGGAGCCTGTCATGGGGGGGAAGATCATCATAGCTATACAAAAGCTAGAGCGTGACATCTCAGCAGAGAGCAGCTCTCTGCATGGGCACAGCATAACTAAATAATGCTAGGCATCATCTGGAGTGTGGCACATCATCGGCACGCATGTACATGGTTAAATAAAGCGCGTGGCTTAGCTAGTATAGTGCCTGTAGGAGGCGTACATGTACATGGCCACTGTCTATAGTATTCTACACTACTACTGCTGTATTCCCCTAGGCTGGGGCTTTTGGAGTCGCTGGGGCCGCGGTGGTCGAGGGGGTCGCGTGCCAGGGCTTGTGGCCGACGTAGATGGCCGCCCCCTTCCAGTACACCGGCTGCCCCGCCTATAGGTCTGCCGGAGCTGGAGGTAGGTCGGCCATAGCTCCCGTCGCCGTACTTGTTGCTGCGCCAGGGTCAAGTCGTCATCAAGGGTGAAGAGAGTCTTCTCGAGCCGCTTGCGGCGTCTGAGAAAAGAAATCTTGTCCGCCGGGGTCTTAAAGGTGAGAAGGAGCGGGGGCGCCCCTGCCTTACCCCGCGCGCGGGGAAGGCTGTGGGCGACCAGGTCGATCTCACCAGTAAGGCCCATGCGACCAAGGATTTCTCTCTCAAAAGCACGCGAAAGCTTCTCGGAAGTCTCACCTTCCTCCATGGTGAAGTTCTTGACAATGACGTTGAGGCTGCGCTTGGCGAGCTCGGCCTCCTCGCGGAGGTCAAGCGTCTGCCGTTGAAGCTGGGCTGCGACGGCGGAGGTGGTGGAGGTGGTATGTTGCTTAAGCATGTCCGCCCAGGTGGTGATGGGAGGAGCATCGCCGGCCAGGCCAGCCGGGGCTGGCTTGGCGGCAATGTCCTTCACCGCCTGGGCGGTGAGGCCTGCGGTGTTCTGCAGAACCTCGATAGCGATGGCGTTGTCCTTAAGACGCTGGTCGATGTCACGGAGCTGGGCGGTGATGGCGTCGGAGGTGGGGGTGGTGGCGGTGGAGGAGGCGAGGAGAGTGGAGGTGGCGGTGGAGATGGTTGAGAGGAGGGGGAGCTCGGCAGCCAGCGTGCTGCCCATGGCCGCCACATCTGCAACGATGGGGGCCACGTGCTGCTCGAGGGCCTCCTTGAGGAGTGAGCGGATGGAGGATTCGGGTCAGTGGTGAGGGGCTTTGGGGGCCAAAGCTCCTCGAGGGAGCGGCCAAGGAGGGAGAAAAGGACGCGTTGCTGAAGGTGGGGGCGGCGGCATTTGAGGATGGTGTCGAAGTTGTGGGCGCGCCTCTGGAAAGAATCGGTGAGGCGGCCCTGATGGAAGAGTTGCTTGCACATTTCGAGAAGCGAGGCATACGATCCGAAAAACACGTAGCCCAGGATCTTGTCGGGGTTGAGCTTGTCAAAAAAGCCGGGCTGGCTGGCGTCAAAGTCAAACGTTTCCCAGGTCGGCTCGGCAGGGCGACTAGCTGCGCTTGGGTTCAGGCGACGCTGCTGGCGAGGCGGGCTCAGCAGGGGGCTGGACGACCACTAGAGCTTGGCTAGTGGTGCCGCTGCCTTCTGGGCCGGTTGGCAAAGCTGCAGCCGGAGCTGCAGACGTATTTTCATTGCTGAGCGCAGCCGCCAGGCTGCGTTGCGTCGAGAGGCGTTTGCTCATCCTATTTTGCGTAATAGCTTTGGAAAATTATATCAGCATGTGCGTCGTAGAAAGACGCGTCGATTGTGATATTCACGGCTAAATTCGGTGCTCAAGCGTGAAAGTTATGAGCTCCGCCGTCAGCCATGGCTATCTCGTGGCTCGTGGCTCGTGGCTCGTGGCTCGTGGCTCGTGGCTCGTGGCTCGTGGCTCGTGGCTCGTGGCTCGTGGCATGTAATTCTTAAGAGTTTTTCCGCAGTTGGGTTATATAGTTCGCATGGCCGATGCCAATGGATCATGCAGGAGATCGATAGACTGGCCTTGCTGCGGAATCTATGCCAGAGGTCCAAGTTTTGAACTATTTTGGAGCTATGCTGAGTTTTCGCACTTTTTCTTTCGCCGACCGGCACTAGACAGAATTCGTTTACCATTTTCTGCCTAGCTGCCTCGTCGACCACATACACTTGCATCCATCCAGAGCAAAATTACCAATTATTATCGACGATCGATCTGCTTATCTACGAAAAATTTTCTCACTGAATACGGGGGCTGATCTAAATAATTAATTAAGCGGTGGGGCCCAGTACTAGTCAGTGGGGCCTCCGGCCTCCGCATGAATGTGACCAAATTTGGCATGCATGCATGCATGCATGCATGCATGCATATAGCGATTCGGGCCGTGGTGCCCGGCGCAACCCTGTAACTAAGTAATTAACCCTTAGTCCGCTATCCCCCCGACCTGTCGGGGGGTTTGACTAACGGTCGAATTTCGCGCCGCGCCGCAAGCGCCGCGCCACTTGTGACGGAGGACAGCTGTCCGGTGGGTCCGGGAACACTTAGGGACGATTAGGTGATGCATAGGTTTGGGGGTAATATTCGCCATAGCCTGGTAATTACAACGTGCATTGAGAATGTATCACGTGACTTACTTACTTACTTTAATACTTACTTACTTCCTTACTTACTTGCTTACTTACCTACTTCTTACTTACTTACTTACTTCTTACTTACTTACTTATTTACTTACTTACTTACTTACTTACTTACTTACTTACTTACTTACTTACTTACTTACTTACTTACTTACTTTTTTACTTACTTGCTTACTTACTTACTTACTTACTTACTTGTAACTTACTTACTTACTTACTTACTTACTTACTTACTTACTTACTTACTTACTTACTAGCGCTTTATACATACATGCTCCAGACGCCCAAGCTTAGAAGAGTACAGCAGTAGTAGTGTAGAATAGATAGACCGTGGCCATCTACATGTACGCCTTCTACACTCATGAGGCAAGTGCTATACCAGCTGATTCACAAGCATTATTTAGCCATGTACATGTGTGCCTATGATGTGCCACACTCCAGATGCTGCCTAGCTTTATTTAGTTATGCTGTGCCCATGCAGAGAGCTGCTCTCTGCTGAGATGCCACGCTCTAGCTCTTGTATAGCCATGATGATCTTCCCCCCCCATGGCGGGCTTCCCTTAGTTGGGTTGAGCTCGAGACTCTGGGGGGTGCAGGTGCCCTTGGTGCACCTAGAGCAAGTGTTGTTTACATTCCCACCCTTGCAGGAAGTAGCTTAGTAGAATTAATTAATTAATTAATTAATAGACACGTGACTGCGTCACGTGAGCAGTCCTGGTTGTCTCTTTGATAAGTCCTCAGTGGGACGGGAACATGGGATGGAATGCTCCTGTTTCCTCCCCATCCGAGGGGTATGCTCCTGTTTTCTCCCCACGGGCCCCGCGGCCCGTTGCTAGCCAGGGTAGAAGTCCGCAGGTCGAGGTTATTGGTCCTGAGGATAGCCGCTACACGACCGTCTGCCATTACAGTAGAGGATAGCCCGGATGAGGATTACATCCCCATCTAGTGCGGTTGGGGGATGATGCAGACGATATTTGTTTAAACTTTTGTGTAATTATTTTTCTAATGAGATTAGCCGTCTGTGGCCTGCCCACCTGCGGCAGTGAGAGAAGCTAGGGCGCCCTCCCTCCTTCTCACTGTGTATATAGGGTTGAAGGTTCCTTTACTCTGTATTGGCACCCACGTGACGCAGTCACGTGCTTATTAATTAATTAAGCCGTAGTACTCCGTGGCATGCCTTAGCGCATGACACGCAAGTACTTACTTACTAACTTACTTACTTACTTATGGGATGGAATGGATTAATTAATTAATTAATTAAACTCGTGCTCCCGTTGGGGAGTCACGGAGCACCGAAGTGCTTTTAATCCCTGTGTGTGCACTACAGGAGAAAGGGCAGAGACCCCCAGTCTCCTTCATGCCGAAGGCATGCCACAGCTGCAATCGGGCGCGGCTAGCTAAAAGGACAGGCTAACGATCCGGCAAACTGTGGGTGCAATAAGACCCATGTGAGCATATCATAGCAAGGAGCGTGGGCAAGTAATCTGAACATAGCCAGGGCGTAGCATGGCTGTACTAGGACTAGGCTAAGGCTATGGCTGGTTGTGTACCGTGCGTTGGCGGCACGTGACTAGGTGTGTTGGCACAGCTAGGCAACATTCTAGGCATGGCTGCCTTAGCGGCAGTGACGCCAATGGTTACAAGCTAGGGCTATTGCTATTCTAGCCCGCTGGGGGCGTCCACATCTTGTGGTTGATCATCAGGTCCCCGCCCCTCCAGTACACCTTGGGCTTCTGGGGGTCCTGCTTATGGCGGAGGTATTCCGGATGGAATGGATGGTGTAGGCTATCTAGGTCTAGTAGAATGTATCATAGGCAATAGGCCCCTTCTCTCGGCTATGTGCTACATCATGTATACTCCCAGCGGAGTTATGTCCCTAATTAACTAATTAATTAATACATACAGTACATACTTTAACTTGTAAGCTTACTTACTTATATACTTACTTATATACTTACTTACTACGTACTTATTTACTTATACCTTACTTATAAGCACAACGATCCCGCCCCCCCCAGTGGGGAAGAGGCCGGCGCGTCACCCGTCATGGGAAGTACGCCCGGCGTGACCGCGAGAGCCAATGCCAATACAGCTGCTATGTGGCATGCCCCTTGGTTTGTTAGTTTAGGCATACGATAGATAGAATAGAACCGGTATTATTGTTTGTCCATCCATGCATCCCTCCATCCAATGGAGAGCTTAATTAATTAAACTCGTCCTCCCGTTGGGGAGTCACGGAGCATTAACCCCGATGTCGATGGATGGATGGATGGCCGGTATACACGCAATCGGCTACCGGTCTAAGCTATCTACAGCTAGGCTATCTACAAAACAATCCTATTCTATATAGATCTATGGTGCTCGCGACCCTACTAGGGGTCTTGTCGATCTAGCATGCCGGGCCCCACGTGTGCAAACGCGCGGCTTCCCCACTGCAGGGTGTTGTTGTCCTCTATGACCTGCGCCCACTTGGCCTTGTCCATAATCTTTTTCCAAATCGCGGAGAGGCCTAGGCCCCCTGGATTAATTAATTAATTAATTAATTAATTAACTAATTAATTAATTAATAGATACGTGACTGCGTCACGTGAGCGTAAGGCCCCCTGGATGTCCTCTACTTGCTGTTCTTTGAAGCTTCAAACCTAGGTGCGGGCCTTGCGGCGTCCAACCTGGCTGGGCCCGGCCCATGTGAGGAGGTGCCGGCCCGGCTGGACGGGGCGCAGCCCTGCAGAGGGGCCACGGGAGGTGTCTCAGTACCTGGTTGGTGCGAGCTAAGTGCCCTACTAGCATGCATCAGGCGCCGCTGCTTGATGGTGCTGGTGATATAAGTGGCATGCCGAGATACAAACTTGTCCTCCTTGCGGACATGAGCAGCGAAGAGAGCTGGTTGTCTCCTTGATATCCTACACAAAAAATTAATGTCCGCAGCATGTTGGCGACCGCGCCATCCAGCTTGTTGGCAAGGTCAGCAGTGAGAGTCCACGTCTCGGCCCCGTACGTAAGAACAGGGAGGACCTGTTCTGAATTGGGGTTGATACTCCGCGCGACTCCCCAACCGGAGCACGCGTACGTGTTTAATAAATTATATAATTAGTAATGCAAGCATGCATGTCAGATGAATAATGATCGTGCAGCCTGCACATGCATGAACTAAAAGAAACACAATTCATGACACAAAAGATACGCTGTAACTCAAAAACTGATTGATAAATTCAACTAATCATGATACCAAACAGACTGCATATTCACGAGAGCATGACACTCAATAAAATTTATGCATGGGTGGAAAATAATGGATGCCGATTGATCCAACTTCTATAACTTGAAGATACATGAGCTAGGCACAGCACCTTGAGCTTACACGAGACCAAAATATAATGTAATGTCCCCTAGTATCAGCAGTGATTCCATGGGTGACGTTGCTTTGAAGGATCTGCAATAGCCTGCATGATCCTAGGATTATCAAGGAGACAACCAGCGCAGGCCAGAAATTAATCGGGAGAATCATTATAGTTGTCTTACATAATGTAGTCAACCTACTGGTCAGTCGTCAGCCAGCGCAGTATCGAGGTCGCCTTGGTCGTCGTCAGCATGATCCCAAAGCCCGAGTTCGGCCGGTCGGACCGCGCGTACGAGTGCACCGCCTGGATGTGGTACGAGCTGTTCCTCAGCAGGAAGGGATCCATGGAGTACCAGGGGCCCCCGCTGGAGCCCCCCACGGTGATCGCGTGCATCTCCACGACGCCCAGGTCGCCGGTCTCCAGGTACTGCTCCACCCGTGCGTTGGGCCACTGGTACTGGTTGGCATTCCCCTCGGGGATCCCGAGCGCCTCGTCACCACCTGCAGCAGCCTCATATCATGGGGGCATAGTGTAGAATGCATGCATGGGGGATGAATGCATAGTAAGTATAGTACATGCATGACATAAGTATAGAGCACATGGGGAATGGATGTGTAGTATACATCGTAATCATAGAATGCATCCAGGGAAATGATGTGTAATTCGTTTATTGTATTCAATGTAAGTATAGAGCGCGCAGTGCATGGGGATCTGAAAAATGGATCGTACTGTGACGCGTGCTAGAAAAATGTCGCACATGAGTGAACTCAAATACAGTCCTAACTGCAAGAGAGCCTCGAGCAGGTTAGGAAGAGGGTGAAAGCCAGTACTGCTGGAAAGATGTCGCAACCTCCATGAGAGCGGCTAGTTCGGACGAAGAGCCTTTCGCCTGCACATGATCAAAGACCCTTGAATTCATGATGCAAAAACGCAGCTGCGTTTTGCATCGTGGGCAGGCCTAGGCAGGCCATCCATGGCTGGGGTCCCATGCCCACCCTGGATCCGCATCCGATCATGTACCACAATTAGGTTATAAGGATGGTGCAGCGATAGGAAGCAAGCATGCGTGTTATGCATGCTCACCGGACTGAAAGTCGTCAGACGCCAAGGTGCAGGCCTACATGCACCGTCACAGGTCTCTCTATCCTATACACGATCGATGGCATGAAACGTTACCACGTAGTTCGTTATTGCACCGTCACAGGTCTCTCCTATCCTATACACGATCGATGACATGAAACGTTACCACGTAGTTCGTTATTGCACCGTCACAGGTCTCTCCATCCTATACACGATCGATGACATGAAACGTTACCACGTAGTTCGTTATTGCACCGTCACAGGTCTCTCTATCCTATACACGATGACATGAAACGTTACCACGTAGTTCGTTATTGCACCGTCACAGGTCTCTCTATCCTATACACGATGACATGAAACGTTGCCACGTAGTTCGTTATTGCACCGTCACAGGTCTCTCTATCCTATACACGATGACATGAAACGTTGCCACGTAGTACGTTATTGCACCGTCACAGGTCTCTCCATCCTATACACGATCGATGACATGAAACGTTACCACGTAGTTCGTTATTGCACCGTCACAGGTCTCTCTATCCTATACACGATCGATGACATGAAACGTTTCCACGTAGTACGTTATTGCACCGTCACAGGTCTCTCCATCCTATACACGATCGATGGCATTAAACGTTACCACGTAGTTCGTTATTGCACCGTCACAGGTCTCTCCATCCTATACACGATCGATGACATGAAACGTTACCACGTAGTTCGTTATTGCACCGTCACAGGTCTCTCCATCCTATACACGATCGATGGCATTAAACGTTACCACGTAGTTCGTTATTGCACCGTCACAGGTCTCTCCATCCTATACACGATCGATGGCATGAAACGTTACCACGTAGTACGTTATTGCACCGTCACAGGTCTCTCTATCCTATACACGATGACATGAAACGTTACCACGTAGTACGTTATTGCACCGTCACAGGTCTCTCCATCCTATACACGATCGATGACATGAAACGTTTCCACGTAGTACGTTATTGCACCGTCACAGGTCTCTCCATCCTATACACGATCGATGGCATTAAACGTTACCACGTAGTTCGTTATTGCACCGTCACAGGTCTCTCCATCCTATACACGATCGATGACATGAAACGTTACCACGTAGTTCGTTATTGCACCGTCACAGGTCTCTCCATCCTATACACGATGACATGAAACGTTACCACGTAGTTCGTTATTGCACCGTCACAGGTCTCTCCATCCTATACACGATCGATGACATGAAACGTTACCACGTAGTTCGTTATTGCACCGTCACAGGTCTCTCCATCCTATACACGATCGATGACATGAAACGTTACCACGTAGTTCGTTATTGCACCGTCACAGGTCTCTCCATCCTATACACGATGACATGAAACGTTACCACGTAGTTCGTTATTGCACCGTCACAGGTCTCTCCATCCTATACACGATCGATGACATGAAACGTTACCACGTAGTTCGTTATTGCACCGTCACAGGTCTCTCCATCCTATACACGATCGATGACATGAAACGTTACCACGTAGTTCGATATTGCACCGTCACAGGTCTCTCCATCCTATACACGATCGATGACATGAAACGTTACCACGTAGTGCGATATTGCACCGTCACAGGTCTCTCCATCCTATACACGATCGATGACATGAAACGTTACCACGTAGTGCGATATTGCACCGTCACAGGTCTCTCCATCCTATACACGATCGATGACATGAAACGTTACCACGTAGTTCGTTATTGCACCGTCACAGGTCTCTCCATCCTATACACGATCGATGACATGAAACGTTACCACGTAGTTCGTTATTGCACCGTCACAGGTCTCTCCATCCTATACACGATCGATGACATGAAACGTTACCACGTAGTTCGTTATTGCACCGTCACAGGTCTCTCCATCCTATACACGATCGATGACATGAAACGTTTCCACGTAGTACGTTCATGAGGGATCACGCACCGGGGTAGCCGGCGAGGGAGAGCACTTTGGACTTGGTGACGGGCACAGAGAGACCCATCCAGCCCACGGTCAGCCCGATGTCGCGATCCAGCGTGATGACCGCCATGTCGTATGCAAAGTCCCCATCCAGCCAGCCGCGGAAGGAGCGCACACGCACCGCCTGCATGGTGGCCGACACGATCGGTCCCATTACATGGTTATACACACGGTTGGTGACGGATGTGACCCGCGCGAGCATGTACACCAGGCTGTGATTCAATACCAGGCCATGCAGATGGGTGGGTGGTGTTAGGAGTGATCTATCATGGGTGCATGGTGGACGCACGAGCCATTCAAATGGCCACACCTGTGCACGATTGGGCAGTAGCCGGCACCGCCGCCATTTGCACGCAATGTCTTGCATCAGAATGGGCGAGGCAGCAAGTCATCCGTGTGCTATGTCGTACAAATTATTGTTACGCCATATCGCTGATTGCATACTGCGTTCACACAAAGTAGTGCCATGAATACTGTCGTTCAACACTAGCATCCAATATAACAACAAAAATAAGTCAGTGCTGTTTGTGCCTACAGCTTAATCAATAGATTGGTACCAGCTCTTTCGGCACAACCCATGGGAGAGCATTGCACACCTGGGCCCCGCCGAAGGGCAGCGAGATCTTGCCGTTTGTCCCGGTGGTCTGGCCAGGGACGACGATGACCTCCCTGGTCCATCCCTGCGATGAGTCTCCCCCTCCCTTGGCGATGTCATGGTTGTACACGCAGTGGCCCGCGGTCAGCACGTGGTGAGGGCCTGCACGCGGGTCAACACATGCGGCGGGTGGCAGAATGGCCATGCGTATGAGACTGAGTTTGCGAGAATGCGTAGATGAGCATCCCGGCATGTGCAACCACTCGAGGCAGCACATGTGCGCACTCATGGGGAAGAAAGGGAGCACGGTACTTGTTACTACACCCATACAATATCGTATTATACCCCACCCACGCGTTACCAAAATATGCTATACCCATGCATGCAACGTCATGCACTACCAGCGGAAAGAAGCGGGGATTTTGTGGGAGACTGGGACAACCACGGTTCTGTGCATGCTGCGCAGTCCGTCAGTCAGCACTGCAATGGGCAGCCAAGACTGTCTCCGTAATGCGTAGTGATAACAGATTTCCTACGATTGGCAAAACAACGAACTGAGGCTGAGATACAGCCAAGGTGGTTGCCCTAACGCACGCACCGAGCAGGGTGCCTGAGCACAGGAAGTATGCGTCCACGCCCGCCACATCCACAAACTTGACCAACAGCGCGGTGACGGCGCGCCAGGGAAAGGAGAGGGGGTCGGGCACGCGCGACGGCAGGACGGGGCCCTCGCCTGCGCCAAGGGTGTGATCATATGGGCTCCAGCAAGCGGCACAGCAAACAAAAAGGGTGTGGCGGGGGGGGGGGAAGCCAGGGGGTACCCACATAGAGCATGCATGGGTGCATGGGTGGGCCATCCACTAGCGCCCGCGTTGGGGGGTCAGTTTTTGAGCCATACATCCCGAGGGTTTGGTCTCAAACAAGAAACACGGGGCGCAAAGAGGCTTAAATAGGGGTTGGTCTCAAACAAGAAACACGGGGCGCAAAGAGGCTTAAAGACTGTCTTCACTGCGTCCTTGAGCCGCGTAATGCACTGCAGCGTGTCCACGCCCAGATGCCAGTCACCAACCTCCAGCTGATGAATTGATGGGTGACACGGCTCAGGCTGCCGGTGCGCGATGCGAGCTGGCGAGGGTATGTGCTGTGGGCCTTTCAGGAAAGAAGAATCTGGGAGCCGCCTGGGTGAAGCCACGTGGCGAAAGTCTATGACCATGCAGTATCGAGTGGCAGCAGGGGACGGAGGTGTGTCCCGTCCCTTCCCTGTGAACAGTTTGCAGGACCGCGGCAGTAGAAGTGTTGCTCCGTGTCGGCATCCCCTGCCGCGCAAGGCATTGTCGTCCATGCAATATGAACATTCACAGCAACGATATCCCCCCCTCCCCCCCCCAAAGAAAGGCAGGGCCAGGCATTGCCTGATGGCCCGGTGCACCCGACATCACACGCAAGGTATACACATCACCCCCCGGGCTGAAGATGGTACATGATGTGCAGCTGCTGATGTCATATCAGTGGCCTTGGTGCACATCATGGCATCATCCGCGCACCTGGGGACAGGCTGGGCAGGTCGCACGAGGAGGAGGTGGGCGTCGGCTCGCGTGCTGACTGTGTGTCGCTTGACCCCAACTGGCAGCCCCACACAGGACGCCCCGGGTATTGGCATGCCATACAGACAAGTAGGCACTGATGAGCATTATTAGGCTGGTTAGCAAAAAGCGCCAGTGATCACGGCATGGCATGAGGACAAATAATTGATAAGCAAGGCAGTCATGAGCATGCAGGGAGCCAAGCCCTAGTAGTGGTGGGGCACTGGTCACAGACATATACCCGAGACTAAGGCTAATGATATCACACACGTGAGTCTCCGTTGGGAGGTTACATGCCAGCACGACAGAAACTAACGATATGCGGCCTTAGCCCAAGCGGCTGTCCGGGAGATGTGTGACTGACTGCTACATAGGGGGGAGACTGAATTAAAGCCTACGATTCCCGTGAAGGGCTTAAGCACGTTTAGGGTTAGACAACTGCCAACGCCAGGTGCCTCCACCAGCCTGCAAGCACCAGCATTTACCATAAGGGCCACCATTACCCTGGGTGAGGAAAATTAAACTTGACAGAGTGCAAGCAATTAAGTAGAAAAGGGAAGCGTGCAGACGGTAGCGGGGGTGACGGCGGGTGGCCCCCAATATCGGTAAAGAAAACATAATCGACACGTGGGCGCGCCGCATATATAATAGCAGACACGCGAACGGTCAGAAGCGAGTGCGCAGAGAGTGGACCTAGGAGCGACCAATTAACGGCGTGGTTGGCTGGTGGCCCCAAGGACCACGAGAGCTGGATGTACTGCAGCCCAAGGCCGGAGTAGTACGCGTACGTGGCAAGTCAAACAATGGTTGCCGTTAAGAATTGGCCGACATAATTAAATCCCGGCCCGGGATGGGACCCACGTCCATGCAGAACGTGAGCGTACGTAATAGAACTCACAAACTTACCCAGCCTTGAAATGAGACGCCGATGTCAACGAATTCCGGAATATCAGCCTGCGCTTGAGGGATAACGGGAGCCGGAATGCTTATTTCCGACCGGGTGACGATGTCCCAGGCAACCGTCTCCAGCGGCGTTGAGAAGTCAAACGTAGGGTCGCTCTGAAGCTGATAGCCCTTATCGTAGGCATCTGGATTTATTAACAAACCCGGCATGGGCTTTGATCTCCGGAATCTGTCCTCTAAGTTGGCAAATTCTGCAGTCTGGAATTGGTTCGGCAGCCATGACTTTTTGCGCAAATATCTACCATCGACCCTGCAGCCACACAACAGTAAGCTGCCGACAAATACAATGCTAATGGCCGAGGTGGTAAAAGTGCTAGTTTTGACCATTTTTTAGGCTGGGGGAGGGGAAGTGGTTTGCCCGCGCTATTGCAAGCGTTCTTCCATGGGTTTCCGCAGGCGGGGATCGCGGTCATGACCTCGCGGGCGGGTGATCGACGTCACGCCATTCCTGAGGCAACTTCAGCTTGTGCCGACGCGATGTAATTACCGTATTTAGTGCCGAGTGCCGACCCGATGAATCTTGCTGCCGCAGGACTATCCAGACTGCTGCCACTTGCAAAAACCACGCGGCGACAAGGATGCAGGATCTTTGTAAAGCACCCCGGTGCTCAAGGTTCAGTGCAGTTTCAGTTTATTTCCCACGCCGGCCGTGCTCGAAGTAACTCCTCACGTGTCCGCTCACGCATGCTGATATTAGGTACGGGGTTTCGTCAGTGACGTGCTGACCTTGGCTGACAGCTCCTCCCTTGCAGAGGCTCAGTGGACAGAATGGCACAACCGAAATGCGGAACTGTAAACGGAAGTTACCCCTTATCCAGATAACCTGTACTACGCCTGTCTCGGTCTGCTGCTGCTGCACTTGACGCTGACAGGGCAGCCGAAGCCGCACAAAATTGGGGTCGTGAGTCGTGACCCCCGTTGCGTGCCGCTTGTCACACCGTGATGGCCCTCGTGAGTGGTGCTTTTCAACTTTTGCTCTACGCCACAAGCGAGCCGTGGTTTGCTGCTGCTTGTCCGTAGTCTGAACTCCCGGGATCCAAAATCGGATCTCCAGCCTGCAGCAACATTTTTCTCAATTCCGTACCCAAGTGGAGTATCATCCAACTAGAAACTATAGACACAATTTTACGAAATCATTAAGTCATTGCGACGTCTGGATAAACGGAGTGTGTGCATTTTGCCAGTCCAACCGTCACATCATGCATATGACGTGGAAATTGGATATGTTTCCAACGACGTTGTACGGATAAAGAATAATACCATGATCTTGCAATGATTGCACGACTCGAAGCGTTCGCTTTGCCCATGTGACGGGCCCACAGACATGGCTTCCACTACGCCATCAAACCGTATAACAAAGCCGGAGGTATGTTCGTGCCTTTTGGTTATTTTAACGGAGTCGTGTTGAAGTTTTCAGATTTTTTTTTAAATATTTTTTTTACGGCATTACCCTTCCGACTGCAATGTGTGCATCACACTGAATCGCACATTTGCTACTTTGTACTTCATTCTTTAGTGCTTTGTAGCTGACTCCTATAAATGACCGTGTCATCGTGTCCTATGCCGCGATGGCTTCTTCCCTGCTTTTTCTCGTCAGATTGCGAAAAGAGCACGCTCAAACCTCCAAACGTCGCCTGCCAAAGCCGGCACGATGTTGTCAGCGAGGCAATGGCAGGCGTACCTCAGCCACTCGAGCCGCGATGCGGAGATGGCACGCTCATTGAAGAAAATTTTGAACTCCTCGTACTTCAGGGTTAAAGTAAGCATCTAGCCATGTCCGGGGATGTCATTGTAAGAGAGCGCCTTGCCTTATGAGGGCGTGAGGGTGCAAAACTACCTTCGTTTCAGGTTGCACCCACCTGCATTGAAGAAAATTTTTTACGCTTATGCGCCTTCTGGTAGAGCTGTGTAATTCTGATGTGAAGACAAGAAATTTGAGGCCGAGCCTGTTCGCTGATTGTTCGACGTTGATATCGTTCTGAAAATCGCAGGTGTGCGAAACGGAGGATAAGCACGCAGCAGGGACGCAAAGCCCGGACAGCGGCGTAGCTGCTTCGCAGGTTTTTCTTCTATTGCTCACTGAAGTGGCTCTTCGGGATCCAACGGTTCAGTCCCAGGTAAGCAGCTGTTTTTGCGGAATTTTCTGAGTCGGAGGTCACCGGCAGTTGATTAGCACGGAACAACCTGCAATGTGCAAGAACCTGCGCACGGACCATTACTATGACCTGTTTATTATTAACAAAGGTTCTGTTGTCGTGTTAGGGTTTTACATTGATGTACAACTAGGCCACCTGGGGATCTCCCTTGGCCACCAGGCGCATGTGCAGTGCGGGTGCTCGTGCTCAATCCTTTGTTTACTCAGCGGCGAACTGACCCAGCAGCAAATTGACACTGATGCAACTTTTTTTTCAAATGCGCCCGCAGCATTCTCTGAGCCAAATATTTTATTTTAAAGATCATGTGCCCTGCAAAAGCATGATTTTTGCAGAGTTTCATTCCTGCTCGTCGGCCTTGAGGATATGCACGTGCTTTCTATGGGTGGCACGATAACGGAAAAAAAGAAAAGAACTGTCCCATAAACTCGGGTGGTTTGCTGACAACTAAGACGATCTATGTTGACCCCCTATCGCTCCGTCATGCAGGTGATGGAAGCCCTTCACCAGAACAAAGCGTTCGTTGTGGTGCAGGAGCAGGCACAGGCTGAGAGGTGAGCTTTCATGTGGCGCGGGGACGCGGGCGGTGGGTGTTTCCTACTGGAAGGCACATGCCAGCGCAGTATACCTGGGCGCACGGGATGCGGCAAGGGTTATCTCCCCGTCCCTACTGGCAAGGGGTCGAAATTGGATGCCACTATAGATGTATGCTGGTTGCCGATGCCCGTGCCAGCATCATAGAATTTTTTCCTTCCATTTTAGAGACTATTTTGAAGACAATACGGCAGTATAGTTTCTTATTAAAATATTCATGGCTTTCCTGTTGCATGCCGCGCGCCGCATGGCGCATCCCACTGTGTTTGCACAAAAAGCAAGGCAAGCAAGGCGTGTGCACCGCTTGCTGCCCACACGTTGCACCCCCAATGTGTGCACGCTTATGTAACCAAAGACGCACTTGGCCCCCACCTCCCGACACTCACCTATGCACACATGTGCTCACTCACCCGCCTCTTCTGTCCAATTGTATGGCTGCATCGCCTGCCTGGTGGCCACGACTACCGCACACAGGTTGGGCACCACGGGCCTGTTGGAAGCCATCCAATCAAATGGAGGCAGCTCCCAGGCAGAGGGGGCCGTGGCCCACGCCATCCTGCAGCGCGCCAGCCACAACTCTTCTGCCTGCGCCACCACCACCACCACCGCTGCCATGACTTGCGCGGCGGGAGGCCCGTCACCCACCTCCTCTCTGCCCGCCTCTTGCTCCTCCCCCTCGGCATGCTCCACCTCCTCCTTCAGCGGGTCGGCCACCACCACGCTTGGCGGGGACTCGCCCAATCTGACTGGTGAGCAGGGACCCTCCGCAACCATGGGTGGCCAAACCCATGACTGGGAGGTGACCCGTGCGGATGGCGGCGCCCCCTTTGCATTTCTGACGGTGGCAATTCCCTTATCCCCGCTGCGGGCAGGCCACTCAAACCCCTCAGCGGACGTCCTGGTCAACGCCGTGCGACAGTTCTGCGCGGTGACCACCTCGCATGGCTCCCTCAGCAGCAACAGCGATGGCTCCCTGTGTGCGTCCACCTCCCTGTCCCCTTCCTCCTCGCCCTGCTCCAGCAAAGGAGGCCGCAGCGTCCGCTCGAGGGTGCTTGCTTCGGCCATCCCTGATGCTGCGGCGCTCCATGGATCGTCCACCAGGGGGGTTGCATCTGACCAGGGGGCAGATGCTCGCGATGCCACGTCAGGGGCGGGGGCGGTAGTTGCGCCGTCACCCCCGGCCGCCTCGGCGACGGCTCTGCGCAGTGACAGCGGGTGCCCCCCCGATGACAAGGGCGCGGTAATCGAGGCGTGGCTGCACCAGGCATACCCGGACACGCACGATGGATTCTGTGACAAGGCGCTCGCGGGGGAGGACGCGCTCCAGGAGGTGGGAAGGAGGGACAAGGCATGAATGCCCTTGTGTCATTTACATTCTGTAAAAGTATTATACTACTATCTAGTTAGTAATATCTAGGCTACCCCGACCTGGGTATCTACATGCCATGCGTAGTTGAGGAGGCAACGCATTCAGATGGTGTAGGCCATCTTTACTGGGATGTTGGGGGAATGCTGTGCTCTAGTTGTTCGCTACAAGGCAGTCAGGCAGTGGTCCTGGGAACGGGCCCAACTAACAAACCATTTCTGCCCACGTGCGCCCGCTTCCTTTCCCGCCAGGTGCTAGACTTGGACGGCGGCTTCATAGACGTGGACGTGCAGCCCCGCGCGACGCCCCCAAAGGCGAGCGCAGTTTCACAGGGCACAGCGACGTGCGACGCGCCCCGCCGCTTATCCACGGGGCCAGCGGCGGCCAAGGGCCAAACACCATCACAGGAGAACTCTGTGCGAGGAGACCACCACCTTTCGGGCACCTCTGGGGCAGCTCCTATGACCCGGGGCGCCGCACAAGGCACCCCGCAGGAGACGGCAGGCACGGCCGCTGCTGCCCTGCAGCACTTTGACATGATCCACACGGACGACCTGCACGGGGGTGGCCATGCCCCTGCGACCAATCCCCAGCTGGCCTACCTGGACATTCTGGACACCCCGATGATGCTGGAGGACGACGACGACATCCTGCTGGCACCCGCGCTATCCCTCCCCTTGGCCGGTGGCCACATGTTCACCCGCAGCAGCAGCAGGAGCGGCAGCGAGGCGTACAATTTCCTTGACTATGACGACCTCCCGGCGGGTCCTGGTCTCGCTGGCAACGGAGCCCACTCCGGCGCCCAGTACGACCTGGGCCTCCCACTCTCATGGGAGGGTGTCCCCCCCCCGCCGGCATCCAGCATGTCGCTGAGCACCGAAGCCGATGAGGATTACTGGGACGATGAGCTCGCGGATGATGCCGAGGGGGAGGAGGAGGGGAGGGGGCACAGCAACGGGGGGCTGGATGGCCGCAGGTGGGGGTGCATGGACGAGGGGTTTAATAACGTGTTTGGCGTGCAGGGTGGCTGCGGGGCGCTCGGGTCGGCCCTGGGTGTCTGGGGGGGCCAGGCGCGGTACCCGGGGGGGGAGATGCAGCGCAAGGCGAGAAGCCGGCGGGGGGGCCGGCAGCTGCAGGTATGAGCATGGTCATACAGGTTGCACGTGATCATGGTTTTCAGGGTTAGAAAGCGCGCATGAGGCTTACCTACAAGGCCAGGGACTACACCATCAAAGGACTCTCTTACGAAATGGCATCTAAACCACAGAGAGCTCGCCCTCCGCCTGGACGGTGTACAAGGTCAGGAATGCACACACCTTTTGTGTTTGGGTTGAACTCGCGTAGTGCAAGCTCCTTACCCACTGAACCCCCCCTCCCCGTCCCCTTGTCGGTTCCTGCCCTTGCCGGTTTCTTCCCTCGTCGATGGAATTTCCGTTGTTCCTGGTGCCAGGCATCCCATGCCATGGTGGGCCGCAGCGACGCCATGCCCTGCAGCAGCGGGTCCTCCTATTCCTTTGCCGGTGCCGAGCCAACGGGCATGGACCGCCCCTCGGACGGCGACAAGGAGATGGAGGACGAGAACGAGGCGGTGGACTGCGCTGGCGCTGGCGCTCGCAACCGCCACACCATCGGGCTCACCCTCAACATTGCGTCGGTGCTGGATTCGTGGCAGGGGCCAATGTGGTCCACGCTGACAGGTGGCGGCATCGCAGGGGCGGATGTCGACACCCGTGCGGCGACGGTGCCAGATGCAAGCTGCTACCCTGCTATTGTGGTACGTGTGCGCTTCAAGCAGCCATGGTTGCCGCACCCACCAGCACTTGGTATGTGTTGGGCATGAGTACGATTCATGTGATCTTGGTTTAAGACATCCCTTTAATGGCTTCGCCCCCTCTGGTCCCTTCCCCTCCTTTTGAGCCGACTTTGCCCTGTTTTCCATTACCCCTCTCACTTTTTGAATCAAACATGTCCTGTTCTGCTTCCCTTTCAGTGCCACTTCCCTGCCTTTTCTTGTCGCCATTCCCTGGTGTTCAGGGCCCCCCGCTCCAAACCAAACGCGTTCATCGATTCATCGATTCCATTTTGACATGATCTCATCCTTTCCTTGTGACCTCCTGTCACCCCACACAGGCCGACCTGGAGGCCTACCTGGGCCTCACGCCGTGTGCGCGCGAGGACCCGGAGGCCCGCGGCGCGCGCATCCTGCGCTACCGGGAGAAGCGGCGCACGCGGTGTTTCAACACGGGCGTGCACTCGGAGATGCGCCGGGCCAACGCACTCAAGCGACCCCGCGTCAAGGTGAGCCACCAGGGGGGCAAGAGGAGGTGGGAAGGTGTTTGCCGTTGGCTTGTTTCTCCCTGTGGCTCTCACCCGGTCAATCTGTTAGCGAAGCAAGCAAACCACGTCTGTGCGCGTGTCTGACTGCCTAGCTGGAAGACCTTGTCATGGTTACTTGGTACCACTGTGTATGTTAGGGGAAAGCATGCACCAACAAGCGGACCGGATTGTCTCGTTGATGGGTGCAGATGAGCACGCAAAGATAGGTCGCCTTTTGCACACGCAAAGACAATCTAGCCCAAGATAACTTGCCTTGCTTGTCTGGTGTCATCCATGGGCTGCCCTTGCGATGTCCGAGAGCTGGGGAACGCGTACCTCAATAAAGGTCCATGGCATGGATTCCGTGCGTTGGGGGAAACTTTCCTTATGAAGCTTTGTACATTCTTGGTCTAACCGGGCTGTGCTTGGCCTTGTAAATTTGCTTCTTTCGTGGGCTCAATGATATGCAGGGCCGTTTTGTGAAGGTGGAGGCTTGCTAAGCTGACGTTCACGCATGCCTGAGGGCATGCTGCATCCAGGTGCTCACATGGCGATAATAGTTGCCCCATCTATTCCTTTCTGGGAGGCCTGGGGGGTGTTTCATTAGGAGTGCTTCAAACCCCGAAGCTGAAATCTCGACCAACTATCAATGTCATCATTTTTCGCTGTCAAATACCTTGGGCTGATAAAATGGCTGCTTGCCTTGCCCATACTGTGGAGCCTTCGGGTTGCTTCACACGTGCTATTTTTAAAACCCGGCACAACTGCGGGGCAGACATACGAAATCTTTTCGTTGAGACCCCGTGCCGCACTTGCGGCAATCTTAATAAATTAGGTCAGTGCTTAGGTAGTGGAGATGTGACCTATGTTCATTTTCTTCTGGCCAGTTACCATTCTCGTCAGTTGCTTGCAACGTCTTTTGACCGCATGAGTGGTGGGAAGTGGCTTTTTTGCAAAGCCATAATCTTGTTGGGGTCCGAGGATTGACAAGGCAGCTTGCTATTTGGAGGTTTACAAGTACGGGCTTCCATACCAGTTGGGGGAAGCGATGGCCCATTCTAACAACTCAACCGGCTCAGTGGTGCACCGGCAACTTCTTGGGGATTTAATCACCTAAGATGTGCTCACATGCACTCTTTTGGATTGTCAAAAATAGCGATAGAACAGCAGCTGAGAACCTGAAACGGCACAGACGGAGGTGTATGCCAAGAAATCTGTCAGCCAGCCCAGAGGCGTGAAGGGATACCTGGCTGTTGTGCACATATCCAGAGCAATGTCTTACTGCCTGTGTATGATTAGGGACGTCTGATCCAGAATGCATTTCATACGATAGCTTGGGTTTTATTGGTTGTTATACCTACAGAAAGAACAAAACCAAATAATAGGTATGTACACTGTTAGCTAGAAGGGCCATGGAAAGCAATACCAAAATTGGGATTCAATCGGTTGTGTAATATGACGCATTGATGTATGCGGCTGTTGATGAAAGCATGTATAGCAACAATGAAAGATTTATTAGAAAGTCCATTCATTTAATCATAATTAGTAAGTTACGCTCTCCCGTTGGGGAGTCCCGGAGCGCAATAACAACCATATTGGAGTCGATCCCTGTTTGTTGCACATTGCACAACGAGAGTGGGGGCAGAGGCTCCCTTGTGATCCTTCATGCCCAAATGCAAGCCACAGCTGCAGCTAGCACTATTCTGATCAGATTAGCACTATTGCATAACCTAAAAATCCTAACTGCCCTACTCGTCAAAACGCCTCCTCCTCTTGGGGGGAGGGGGCTTGCCCACAGGGTCGGGCGTGTGAGCCTTGACAATCTTCTGCCACCGCGTCTTGTTCTGCATGGCAGTCCAAAGAAGGGAGAGAGAGCTAGTGGATGCGGTATTCAAACTGGGCTGGGACCAGTAGGTCATCCAGCAACATCTGTACGTAGTTCGTGACATGTTTCCCTACCCTTTTGGGAATGCCCTTGGGGCCAGGCCAGGTCAGAATGTGCTGCCCTGGCTGGCCAAGCCGCTGGGGGCCTGCCAGACCAAGGGCGGTGTCGACCTGGCTAGTGCGAGCAAGGCGTCCTACAAATGCTATCCTACGCTGTCTAATCTCGTCCGAAATACGAGGCATGCCCTGATACAAAGACTCTGATGACGGGCGCTTGGAAAACCCTACGTTCAGGACCTGTCGGAGCATCCTGTAAACTGTGCCGTCTAGCCTAGATGCCAGTGTGGGTGTGAGTGTCCATGCCTCGGCGCCATACGTGAGCACCGTGAGGACGAGGACCTTGAAGAGCATGCGCTTGCGGTGGTCGCCCAGGCCCTTGGAGCGCCAGTAGGTGTTGTCGCCTAGGGTGTATTGAAAACCATATGCCCCTTCTCAGGGATATGTGTTACATATCCTCCCTTCTTTGGACTGCCATGCAGAACAAGAAGAGGTGGCAGAAGATTGTCCAGGCCCACACGCCAGCCCCTGTGGGCAAGCCACCTCCCCGCAAGAGGAAGGGGCGTTTTGCTGAGTAGTGTAGTTAGGATTTTCTAGACTAGAAAGCTTAGAGTTAGGTTAGTTCGATTACGCGGCTTCGTCCACCTCCACCCATCCAGCAAGGATATGTGCTACATGATCTCCCAACGGAGGTATGTTATAATTTAATTTAATTTTTTAATCCTCCCCACGGGGGTATGTTAATTAATTAATTAATTAACATACCTCCGTGGGGAGGATTAAAATTACTGAGACAGGGACAGTAAATTAATTTATTTAAATTAAGAACATACCTGCGTGGGGAGGATTAAATTAAAATTTAATTAACTTATAACATGCCTCCGTTGGGAGATCATGTAGCACATATTCCTTGATGGATGGGTGGAGTGGAGGAAGCCGCGTAATCGAACTAACCTAACTCTAAGCTATCTAGTCTAGAAAATCCAAACTACACTACGCATCAAAACGCCTCCTCCTCTTGGGGGGAGGTGGCTTGCCCACAGGGGCTGGCGTGTGAGCCTTGACAATCTTCTGCCACCGCGTCTTGTTCTGCATGGCAGTCCAAAGAAGGGAGAGAGAGTGGATGCGGTGTTCAAACTGGGGCTGGCTGGGAGGATATGTAACACATATCCCTGAGAAGGGGCATATGGTTTTCAATACAAACTAGGTGACAACCTGCAGGTGGAACTTGTGTAAACTGCCACCTACTTGGCCGGGGTGCACAATTGAAGTGCACATGCGCCACCATGTATTCCAGCAGCTGTGCAAAGTTGCAGGCATGGGGTGGAAGATGATCATGGCGCTAGGCAATGGCTTGGGCATGATGGCGTCTCGGCAGAGAGTGGCTCTAAAAACAAAGTAAGGGTGTGGTCAAATACGTAATGATTCAGGCGCGCAAGCGGTTTGCCCGCATTGTGGGTAGGGAACCACGGGTGCAGGTCGATACCCGTTTCTGGCATGGCGGGGCGGAAACGGAGATTCGGCTGGCGGACATCATCTATGCAGACGACACCACCCTCTTCGAGGGCACTGAGCACGTGCAGGCGTGGCTTGACTGCCTGGCAATCGAGGCCCGTGCGGTGGGGCTTGAGGTCAGCAAGAAGACAGAGGCTCTGGCGATTGGGCTCACTCAGCCACCGCCCTGAGGATAGCCGCTACACTACCGCCTCGTCTGCCATTACACTAGAGGACAGCTCGGTTGAGGATTACATCCCCATAGATCTAGTGCTTAATGGTTGGGGAATGATGCAGACGATATTTGTTTTAACTTTTGTGTAATTATTTTTTCCAATGAGATTAGCATAGTACTCCATCCACGGCATGCCTTTGCGCATGACACACAAGTAAGTACTTACTTACTTAATTAGCCACCGCCCGACCTCTTTCTCCTTGACGGCTCTCGAGTACGTCCTGTATATCGGGACCGCGTCAAGTTGCTGGGCAGCCTACTCCCCAGCTGCGAGGTCGATGTGGACCACCGTATCTCCCTCGCCTGGCACGCTTTACGCCAATACCGGGCCCTGTGGCGCAAGCCCTTGGGGCAAGAGAGAGAAACAGGACCTATCTTCCTGGTCCTCCCTGTTCTTACGTACGGGGCCGAGACGTGGACGTACCCTCACAGCCGACCTTGCCAGAAAGCTGGACGGCGGCGGTCACCAACATGCTGCGATCCATTTTTCGTGTAGGATACGCTGCTCATGCATGTTCGCAATGAGGACCTGTACCTCGGCATGCCATATATCACAAGCAGCGGCGCCTGCAGCTAGTAGGGCACTTAGCTTGCCGACATCGCTCCCGCCGCTCACAAGAAGCCGCGTACCACGGAAGCCACTTCCCATGTGGACGCCGAGGCTAACCTTGCGCCTGCCAACCCACCACCTTTACCGTCTGATTTAACCAAATATACAAGCCTTGGCACCCGCCTGCAACCGGCCGACTTTGCGGCATTTTTCACCATACCGGTCGCCGACGTGCTGAAAGTCCTCAAATTCCGATACGACGCCGACGACATCCCAAGACCGGCGCGGCTGTGACAGAAGACCCCCCCTCTGCGTGGCAGCACTGGGAGGACGACCAGCTCCGCACAGCATGCCTCCTAACCTGCTGCCCGGAGCTTTGTAACCCGCTGGCGACCATCGCTGCCGCATCTGACGCCGCGGCCGACGCCGATCGACACCCCTGCCAGCGCAGCCGACCCCGCTGGGCTGCTGCGTGCCATTAATTAGACTCGTGCTCCCGTTGGGGAGTCACGGAGCATTAACCCCGATGGATGGATGGGTGCAGGTGCAAACAGTCCTACCGGTTTATGCTATCTACATCAGCTACCTACGACATGTATCTAACAGCATTACTAACAACAACATCTATCTATACAGCACTGGCGTGCCTGAGTCCCACGGGCTTGCACACGCGGGCGCTTCCCCACAGGGGGGGGCTCGTTGTTCTCCATGACCTGGGCCCACTTGGCCTTGTCCATCATCTTCTTCCAAATCACGGAGAGGCCTAGGCCCCCCATGTCCTCTACTAGCTGTTCTTTGAAGGTGCGGGCCTTGCGGCGTCTAACATTAGGGGGCCCGGCCCACGTCAGGAGGTGCCGCGGCCAGGCTGAGCTGGTCGCAGACCTGCGGGGGGGCCACGTGAGGTGTCTACCTGGTTGGTGCGAGCTAGGTGCCCTACGAGCTGCAGGCGCCGCTGCTTAATGGTGCTGGTGATATATGGCATGCCCTGGTACAGGTCCTCGTTGCGGACATGAGCAGCATATCCTACTCTGAAAATGGAACGCAGCATGTTGGTGACCGCGCCGTCCAGCTTGCGGGCCAGGTCGGCGGTGAGGGTCCACGTCTCGGCCCCATACGTAAGAACAGGAAGGACGAGGACCTTGAACAGGTCCTGTTTCTCGATCTTGCCCAGGGGCTTGCGCCACAGGGCCCGGTACTGGCGTAAAGCGTGCCAGGCCGGCGAGGGAGATGCGGTGGTCCACATCAACCTCGCAGCTGGGGAGCAGGCTGCCCAGCAGCTTGACGCGGTCCCGATACAGGACTCGAGAGCCGTCGAGGAGATAGAGGGGTGGCGGTGAGTGGGTGAGGCCAACCGCCAGGGCCTCTGTCTTCTTGCTGACCTCAAGCCCCACTGCACGGGCCTCGATAGCCAGGCAGTCAAGCCATGTCTGCACGTGCCCAGTGTCCTCGATCGAAGAGGGTGGTGTCGTCTTCGTAGATGATGTCTGCCAGCCGAATCTCCGTGTCCGCTCCGCCATGCCAGAATTCCGCCGCGCCTGCTGCGTGCCATGCAGCAGGCCCTCACCTCTGTGCAAGGTGAGCTCAAGTCCATGGCTGCCGCCTTTGCTGTGCACAACCCAAGCCACCTTGCTGGCGGCCAGGGCCACAACCCCCCCCCCAAGCGGGTCACGTTCGCGGACGTGGCGGGTAAGAATTTGGATGCCATAGTAGCCAAGGCGGCTAAGACAGCTGCCACTGCAGTTGTGTCACAAAATGTGGCTCAGCTCAGACAACGCAATATCATCCTCAAGGTATATATACTTTGAGGTGGGCAAGCATGACACCGCACAAGCGCTTACCGAGGCCTTGCGGGGTCCCTTGTTCCTGGGGGTGCTGCAGCTGCGCCACCACGTGACCATTGACAGCTAGGGCCAATGATTCGCCTGCCAGGCCCAGCTGGCCTGGTTCTGGTCACCATGGTGCCACCGTGAACGACCAGAAACGGGTCATTGGAGCCCGTCGCCTGCTCAAGGACACCCCCATCAGCATGGATGGACAACGACTACGTGTACCCCGGCGCAGCTGGCGGCGAGGAGCAAGTGCTTGAATCACGAGCAGGTGGTGCAGTGGCACGTGCCGGGTACGTAAAGGGAGGAAAGCGTGTGCAGCTGCGTCTGTTGCCGGATGGCCATTTTGGTGCTTACCTGAATGGTGTCCGTGTAGACACCGACGAAGGTAGAGTCTCGTGTAGAGTCTCGTAACAAGCGTGCTGCCCCTGCATGGTGGTTTCCAGTAGGTCAGTAGACAACCCTACTCATCGGCTCGCGGCTAACAGGCTTCGGGGACAGCCTCTAAACAGACGCCCGTTCCACCCTCATGCCTCGACCTAGTCGAGTGATAGACATGGTCACTGGTGCCGGAATTTCGGGTTAGAACGACCGCTCGCGATCAGCAGTCAGATTCGTAGTACACAACGTGTGCTAGATTTAAATACCTACGCCTCGGCGTTGCGCAATCACCCCCGAATACCCAGAGCAGGCGGCAGGCTCGCATCCTACGCCTGCAGGACAAGCAAGCTCCATGCGATGAAAAGCACTATTCCATCCCCCTCCCTCCCCTCCGTTCCATCCCGGCCCACCCCCATCTTCCGCTGCATCCATCCCCATGATTCCCCCATCGTCGTTCTCCCCTGTTGGGCCAGCAGGCATCTCCGGGCCCTCGCGACTTTCAACATACGTACATTGCTAGCAGATGGCGACCATACTGATAGCTACCGGGTGGAGGAGCTCGTTGCCAGTTTTGCATTTCACATCGTGTGTCTATTCTAGGCACGTGCATGAGCATCGTCGCAGGGTGCCATCTGGCACGGTGCGCACTGATCGCCTGGCAGGCGGTTGGCGTTTTTACTTCGCTGGCAGTCACTGGGACGCCAGGCCAAGGTGGCGTTGGCCTTTTGTGTTCGCCGCTGGCAGCTGCCAGCCTCAGCACGCTGGAGTTTCTAACCCCACGCCTTATGGTGCATGGCACATTTCACGTCATGCAGTTGAGGGGCGGTCTAAGCACCACCTCACGGTTGGGGTGGGCCACGCACCCCATAGTGGTCTAACCCAGTTGGAACGCCAGAAGTTCTTCGAGGACTTGCATAACCTTGAGGGCCGGGGGCCACCCTGGCCCGCCACTTCTTGGTTATGCTGCTCGACGCCAATGCCACGCTCCCTGTGGGCACTGCTGTCAGTTGCTTTGCGCCTGCCGGCACGGCTGCTAGGGTGGTTTTACCGGATTAGGATACATTTGCACGGCTTCAAATGTATCCTAAATGCACCATTGGCAAACATGGTTTCTGGACATGGTCGATATCATTCATATGTTTGGCAAGCATGATATGATCATGCTTGCCAAAGATGTTGTCTCTTTTCATATTTCACACATATATTATCGGCCTCGGCGTGCCATGCTTCCACGTTTGTTGTCTCTTTTCATATATTGTAAATATGATCAATAAAATTCCAAACATGACCATGTTGGAGACTTCAAGTGGAGCATCATGATTACTGTTTTCACTATTACGTAACCCATGGTTCATGTTAACATGGCATAATGAGCAATCCTATTGACCCCATGACTAATGGTGAAGTTAATAAAGTTACATCGTGGCACGTCACTATAGCATCAAGTTGCATCATTGTGCATAAAGTAGTTTAGCACTGAGTTGGCATGCCAACACCAGGTACACTAAATAAATTAAAACCAGAATTGATAAACAACCCAGTATCCAAATACAGTATCCATATATATGCAGGTCGTACTACAGGTACAGCCACGGCTGCCACGCGGCTTCTGCAGCGATCACGCTCTTTCTCCTAGACAATTGCTCTACTGGTCCCTACAGGTCGGTCGACTTGGACCATGATGCGTCAAGAACCGTCAATTGACCGACTTAAACAAGATGTTTGTCTACATGCAGCTGTCTGCACCTAACTAACGTGAAACCGCGTGCTACCAAATATAGCGGGAAATGCATGAGTAACACATGTCAACGCACAACCGGTGGAAATCACGCGATACCAACCGCGGCAACAGTGGTGTGAACATAGCGGGCACTGCCATGCAAAAAAGCACCAGCAGCGGCATCAGTAGCAAATTGTAGTAGCGGAACAATAGCCACTACATCAATGCAACAACACATCAGCCCAGCAACACAGCAGCAGCATGACCGTAGCACAGCAGCAGCACAACTGTAGCTCAGCAGCACGGCCGCAATGCAGCAGTGCATCAACACAGCAGCACGGCAGCAGCACGACAGCAATACATCAGCGGCACGGCAGCAATGCAGCAACACATCAGCACAACAGCACAACAGCAGCACGGCAGCAATGCAGCAACAGTAGCATGGCAGCACAGCAGCAGCAGCAGCAGCAGCAGCACATGAGCAGCTCAATGACAACAACCGCTGCTCGCGCTTCAGCAGTCGTCGTCGTCGTCGTCATCGTCATCGGCAAGGATGAGCGCTCGCTTCCGACGCCGGGAGGCGCCTGCGTTGTTGTTCTCCGCCACATCGTCGCTGGGTGGAACCATCTCGCGCAATCGAGCCTCGGCCAGGGTGATATCCGGCGCTTGCAACGCAGGGACGACCACACCGGGGCACCCGCAGATCTGTGCCTCCAGCTCGTGGAGAGGCACGCAAGAAACCGCGTCCTCCTCCCAACGGGCACCCCAGTACATGGCTACCATGTCGTTTTGCGTGTCGACAACAGCGACACGACCATGGTACCTGCCGTCCCGGCTTTCGGTGCGACCGTCCGCGGATGTCACACGCTCCGACGCCCAATGACACACGACTTGCCCTACGAGGTTGCGGCTGCCACTCTTGACCTGCAGCGTTATGCCTTCCCAGCATGCCTTCGCCATGCCGACGATGCCCTTCGAGCATTCAGCATCTTGCCACTTCACGACCGGGTGTTCCGCGTCACAGGGCACCTCCTTCAGCGCCTTTAGGCACTCCTTGGTGAGCTTTTTGTTCGCACCCAAGGAGACTGCATGGGGCGGCTGACCTCGCTTGCCCACCACTTGTGTCAAGACGAGGTCTGACGCGGTGATGATCACCGTGTGCGCCGCAGTGGTTGGCGGATGGGGCCATTGCGCAATGTCTGGGTTCCACGGGTGCCACGTGTCACGCAAATGCTTAGCGCGGTATACAAAGAGCTCAATAGAAGGTTGGCCGCCATCCTCCTTCGCAACCACCTCCTTGATGATGCCAAAGAGGACTGGAGTCCACGTGAGCTTCGAGTTGCAGAGAATACCAGCTGAAGGGTGCCAGTATAGAACAGCGGAGCCTTTCTCAACGCCTTGCATGCGCTTCAAGTAAGCGACCTTGGCTGTCATGGCCCTGTCTTCTGCCGCCCATTCCTGCTGTGTGTGGCCATCATGAAGAACTCGGTCTACCAGCGGGGTGACGCGCACCGCCTCTGCGTCGACCAACGCCATGAAGTGCTCTTCTTGCGTCGGTGGTGGTTCAGGCGCTGCATCGTGCTCACGCAGGGCGGAGATGTCCGCGCGAGATGGCCACGGCAAAGGGCGCCACTCCTCAGGCACCTCCTCAGGGGCATGTGGGACTTTTGCGAAAAAGGCCTCGTTTGGCTTGATGGTGTCGGGCGGAAAGTACCACTGCCAGATGCCATGGGGCAACTTCTGGACCCTTGTTTTGATCGACTCCAGCTCCTTCCCCAGAAACTCCATGTTCAATGGTGCGAAGGCTGGGGTGTCCTGCAACATCGGAATGCGGTCTGGATCCACAAGTCGGACGCCAAACAGCGGCCGCCCCTCCGCATCAAACTTGTAAGGCTGTGTCATCGCCTTCCCGCACCGTGGCGCGCCTTCCTGTCGAGTCCCCGCGGGCTGCCACGGCGTCTTTTGGGACTCCGTGGTCCGGTAGGACAACCAGGTCTCTGCGTTGCCCTGTACCTGGAAGAAGACCGCGTGGTGCACCTTCATTGAGCGACCGCGTTTTTCAGGCACCGGCTGTGCCGCTCCGCCGCCCGCCGGCTGCGCCGCCGGCCCGCCGCGCGCCGGCTGCCCCGCCCCGCCGCCCGTCGACAGCCCCGCCCGCCGCCCACGCGCGCCGGCAGCGCCGCTGGCCCCCGCACGCCGACGGCCCTGCCCCGCCGCCCGTCGACTGCCCCGCCCCGCCGCCCGTCGACAGCCCCGCCCCGCCGCCCGTCGACTGCCCCGCCCCGCCGCCCACGCGCGCCGGCAGCGCCGCTGGCCCCCCGCGCGCCGACTGCCCCGCCCCGCCGCCCGTCGACAGCCCCGCCCGCCGCCCACGCGCGCCGGCAGCGCCGCTGGCCCCCCGCACGCCGACCGCCCTGCCCCGCCGCCCGTCGACTGCCCCGCCCCGCCGCCCGTCGACAGCCCCGCCCCGCCGCATGCCAGCTGCGCCGCCCGCCGCCCACGCGCGCCGGCAGCGCCGCTGGCCCCCGCACGCCGACCGCCCTGCCCCGCCGCCCGTCGACTGCCCCGCCCCGCCGCCCGTCGACAGCCCCGCCCCGCCGCCCACGCGCGCCGGCAGCGCCGCTGGCCCCCGCGCGCCGACTGCCCCGCCCCGCCGCCCGTCGACAGCCCCGCCCGCCGCCCACGCGCGCCGGCAGCGCCGCTGGCCCCCGCACGCCGACCGCCCTGCCCCGCCGCCCGTCGACTGCCCCGCCCCGCCGCCCGTCGACAGCCCCGCCACGCCGCCCACGCGCGCCGGCAGCGCCGCTGGCCCCCCGCACGCCGACCGCCCTGCCCCGCCGCCCGTCGACTGCCCCGCCCCGCCGCCCGTCGACAGCCCCGCCCCGCCGCATGCCAGCTGCGCCGGCCCGCCGCCCACGCGCGCCGGCAGCGCCGCTGGCCCCCCGCACGCCGACCGCCCTGCCCCGCCGCCCGTCGACTGCCCCGCCCCGCCGCCCGTCGACAGCCCCGCCCCGCCGCCCACGCGCGCCGGCAGCGCCGCTGGCCCCCCGCACGCCGACCGCCCTGCCCCGCCGCCCGTCGACTGCCCCGCCCCGCCGCCCGTCGACAGCCCCGCCCCGCCGCCCACGCGCGCCGGCAGCGCCGCTGGCCCCCGCGCGCCGACTGCCCCGCCCCGCCGCCCGTCGACAGCCCCGCCCGCCGCCCACGCGCGCCGGCAGCGCCGCTGGCCCCCCGCACGCCGACCGCCCTGCCCCGCCGCCCGTCGACTGCCCCGCCCCGCCGCCCGTCGACAGCCCCGCCCCGCCGCATGCCAGCTGCGCCGGCCCGCCGCCCACGCGCGCCGGCAGCGCCGCTGGCCCCCCGCACGCCGACGGCCCTGCCCCGCCGCCCGTCGACTGCCCCGCCCCGCCGCCCGTCGACTGCCCCGCCCCGCCGCCCACGCGCGCCGGCAGCACCGCTGGCCCCCGCGCGCCGACTGCCCCGCCCCGCCGCCCGTCGACTGCCCCGCCCCGCCGCCCACGCGCGCCGGCAGCACCGCTGGCCCCCGCACGCCGACCGCCCTGCCCCGCCGCCCGTCGACTGCCCCGCCCCGCCGCCCGTCGACAGCCCCGCCCCGCCGCCCGCGCGCGCCGGCAGCGCCGCTGGCCCCCGCGCGCCGACTGCCCCGCCCCGCCGCCCGTCGACTGCCCCGCCCCGCGCCCACGCGCGCCGGCAGCACCGCTGGCCCCCCGCACGCCGACGGCCCTGCCCCGCCGCCCGTCGACTGCCCCGCCCCGCCGCCCGTCGACAGCCCCGCCCCGCCGCCCGCGCGCGCCGGCAGCACCGCTGGCCCGCCGCCCGTCGACGGCCCTGCCCCGCCGCCCGTCGACTGCCCCGCCCCGCCGCGCACCGGCAGCGCTGCCCCGCTGCCCGCTGACTGCCCCGCCCCGCCGCGTGCCGGCTGCGCCGCCGCTGCCGCCCCGCCGCGCACCGATGGCGCCGCCCCTCCGTGCGCCGGCTGCGCCTCGCTGCACGCAGGCTGCACGACATCACCACGCACCCTGGTGACCTTGATAACCTGATCCTCCCTACCGGTCATCCAATCTACCGTGCTGCACCAACCGGCAAACGACTCGCGCTGCAACGGAGTGAGAAAGTTCCTGACATCGTAAGCGCACCCCAATACCTTGACCTCCGTGCCAGCGGGGACGGTCGAGTTGCAGTTCGCAGCTGCACCACTAGGCTGACGGAATGCCTCTTCTATGGCCGCCACCCAGCTCTCCAAAGTTGGGTACTTGTGCACGAAGCTAGGCCCCCCCGCCACAGCGTGTCTCATGTAGGCCACAAGCACGCCGAATTTCTGATCTGGGTCGGCGTGCGTGTGGCCCACGAGCATGCGGTGCATTTCGACGACGTCGAAGAAGCCAACGTGTACGAGCCACCATGCAAACAGTAAGACGGTGTGATTCCGGTTTTCACTCCCACCGTCCAGTTGCAGGCACAAACACCTGGGCATGTGCGGCAGCCCCGCCCTCCTCCATGGCTGGTCCCTCATCAACTGCGCCAGGATGTGCATCAGCATCGTGACGGTGACACTGCCGGAGAGGTTGTCGGTCATGAGGACCCATGCGAGAACGATGAACCACATCGCCTTGTACCCATGGACGGCCGCACAGAAGAGCGAGAACGGCATCATGCCACCTGCATAGCTGCCCCATGAGTCGGGCCCCCCCACCAGCTTCGGCCAGTATGTCTTGGCGTGATCCAGCTTGTCGAGGTTGATCGACAAAATGGCCGTCAACATAGCGGCCACCATCGCGCAGGCAAGCTCGCGCCTCAACCAATAGTTCTGGCGGGTAAACCAGGCCAGAGCGACATGCTGCTTGATTTGGTTGTCGACGTACTGCCGTTGTGCCTCAGTTGAAGCACCGCGGCGCCGCATGCGCAGTTCCACGCAGTCCGCGCAGTGACCGGTGCTCTTGTTGTGCGGGCATACCACCACCTTCGGGCTCCTCTGCCCTGGGAAGTAGTCGCCTTTGCAGTAGGTGCGCCAGATGCGGTAGAATGCGTTGTAGCCTAGCACCTTGGCCCCTTCCCCCGCTTCTGCCACCACGTCTTCAACGTACATGGCGTGCATCTCCTTGATGGACATGACGTCCATGAAGACAACGCCAGCATGAGTCGGGTCATGGTCTGCGATCTGCTGCACCAACTCGTGCATCCACATTGCTGCGTGTTCGCCAACCTCCGAACGCCCCCGAGCATCACGCTCAGGTGGTGCGTGCTCCAGACCAACACCGAAAGTCGCTAGGTCGTTGGGATGCACAGTCAGGAAATACTCTTTCGCCGACACGACCGACGCCACCAGATTGTTCCAAGTCGCCCGGGTAACGCCGGCCATCTTCCGGATGGCAGATGCACAACCGGTGACGGTGTACATGCACCCCGCAATCACCACGTCCACGTGTAAAGGGCCGGTAATGATGTACTTCTTGTAACGGCCACCGTCGGCAGGGGATTCTACCTCGATGTTGCCCACGCCGGCCGACCGGATCACGTCGCAAAGGGAGGCCATGCGCTGCTGGTCCGTTTGGTTGTACAGGTACTCTCGAAAGGCAGTCCACGACCTGGTATCGGTAAGTAAGGTGCCCACCTTCTCGAGGCAATGCTCCCCACAAGTCGGACCGCACTTCCTGGCCTTGGCGATGTCCTTGTCAACGGACTTCAATTTGGAGGCGAGAAGCCGGGCGCCATCTTTCTTCCCACTGCGCTTCGCTCGAGAGGAAGACGTGCCGGGCCCCATTTCCGTGTGAAGCAGGTCGTCGTCAGAGCCGTCAGAATCCCCGCCCCAACTAGCTTCAGAACTCGCATCCGAATCCACCAGGTCTGGCACATCCCATTCTTCATCCATGTTAATAGGAAATCTACTGTATTACACCCGGTGGTGCTTGGACAGAAGCAAGAAACCCCGCCCACCGCTCAAATGTGGCGCCCAACAAAACCCTAAACTGATTTCTTCAATAAGTCTACTGTTCTACATCCGGTGGTGGATGGACACAAGCAATAAAGGCCCTGCCCACACCTCAGATTTCTTTAGAAAATCTACTGATCTACATTCGATGGCGCCTTCACAGAAGCAGGAAACTCCGCCCACCGGTCAAATGTGACGCCCAACAAAGCCCCAACTGATTTCTTCAAGAAGTATACTGTTTTACAGCCGGTAGTGCTTGGGCAGAAGCACTATCAAAGAGACAACCAGCGCAGGCCAGAAATCGCAGGCCAGAAATCGCAACTATGTAAAGCCCGCCCACACATCGGATTTCTTTACGAAAAACCTGTTTTACATTCGATAGGAATTATAAGATTCAAGCAGCAATACTCGTTTCTACCTGCGTGCGACTGCTGCGGCTGAGTGCTGCATTGAACTTGTCTTCACGTCTTCACGTCTTCCCGTCTTCACGTCTTCACCGCGTCTTCACCTGTCTTCACCACGTCTTCACGTCTTCACGACTTCACCTGAACACCTGAACTTCACCTGAACTTGCCGTATCGTGTCTGAACGTCTTCACGTCTTCACGTCTTCACGTCTTCACGTCTTCACCGCGTCTTCACCTGTCTTCACCACGTCTTCACGGCTTCACGGCTTCACGTCTTCACGGCTTCACCTGAACACCTGAACTTCACCTGAACTTGCCGTATCGTGTCTGAACGTCTTCACGTCTTCACGTCTTCACGTCTTCACCGCGTCTTCACCTGTCTTCACCACGTCTTCACGGCTTCACGGCTTCACGTCTTCACGGCTTCACCTGAACACCTGAACTTCACCTGAACTTGCCGTATCGTGTCTTCACGTCTTCACGTCTTCACGTCTTCACGTCTTCACGTCTTCACCGCGTCTTCACCTGTCTTCACCACGTCTTCACGGCTTCACGGCTTCACGTCTTCACGGCTTCACCTGAACACCTGAACTTCACCTGAACTTGCCGTATCGTGTCTTCACGTCTTCACGTCTTCACGTCTTCACGTCTTCACGTCTTCACCGCGTCTTCACCTGTCTTCACCACGTCTTCACGGCTTCACGGCTTCACGTCTTCACGGCTTCACCTGAACACCTGAACTTCACCTGAACTTGCCGTATCGTGTCTTCACGTCTTCACGTCTTCACGTCTTCACGTCTTCACGTCTTCACCGCGTCTTCACCTGTCTTCACCACGTCTTCACGGCTTCACGGCTTCACGTCTTCACGGCTTCACCTGAACACCTGAACTTTGCGTATCGTATCTTTGATACATTGCATCATTTGCATGCCTTGGAGCTGCACGTCTTCAAGCAGTGTCACCCAGTTCCCGCTGGATTCAAATGCACTTCGCGCTTGAATTCGTGACTTCGCCCCGCTCAAGGTGGAAGGTGATGGGCACTAGCCACGGGAACTATGCCCGATGCTGATAGCCGAAGCGATGACATGGACGAATTGAGTGATTTGTGTTATGCCGGGGACGATTGTAGAAAATGGGTGCTAGGAAAGAAACCTGGTGCCATGAAAGTCGATTTTTTGGCCGGTGCAAACCACCAATGCGCCGGCCGATGTGGCAAGGTCCTGCACGGCATCTGTACGCATATTTTCAGGCACGCAGACGACGGTGACGGCACGGAATGGCAATGCTCTGACTGCGGCGGCCCTCCACGATGCCAGCCGTGCGCCACGCTCGAGCAGCCAGGGCACACTAGCAACATTAAGCCCACGGAGCCTTCCACTATCAGCCCAGAGTGCCCGGATAATTCGTTTCGCACGCCCGTCACCGAGGATGACCTGAATTTCGATGATGATGTCGGTTGTGATGATGAAGCTGCAATGGCAGAGGATGACTTCCATCATGATGGGGCTGCAAATGCGACAAACGAGAAAGATTCCGCGATGTCTCCTCAGCGTCCTGCCGACGAGCATGGTAATTCAAACCCGGGTTCGGGGCTGGACGCCACTAAGGAGGCTCTGTTCTCTTCCCCTCTACCTGAGGCCGGCGTTCCTGAAAAGCGGGACGATGGCACGCCGGTCCCTACTGCAAGGTCTTTTAGCCGCAGTGGACCGATGGCACTGTCTGTCGTGGAAATTTCTGGCTGGGATACCCTCGGGGTGGTGGTGGGGGGCCTCACCATCGACAAACAGCTGCAAGCGGTGCTGGTCGCCCAAACGACCTACACAACAAAGAAAACATTAAAATCGGCATACACAAATGCGGCACGGGGGAGATCCTCTACCATCAAGATGACAGATGTGGTGTGCATGGTCGTCGATCGTGACCCTGCCACTGGGCACATCCCCGGATTCAAGGTAGTTGACACATTTCCGGAGAGTGCGCGAAACGAGCGTATTGAGCGCACTCTCGCCTGGGCCCAGTCGCACCAAGGTGAGCTGGTGTCCCAGATGACATGGGACTTCCTCGCTGAGGTCCCATGCATCTTGACAACAGGATTTCCTAGGGACCCCGCCCTTGCCTTGTATTCAGGTCCTGCTGCAGTGGCGTGGTCTCCGGCGCCTAGCCGGGGGATGCGAGTGCGTGCCTCCCCGCCCACAGTGAAGCCCCCAGAGGCAGCCACGCCTTTGGTGGACGTCACCAACGCACAACAGCGACCCAAGCGGAACAGCAAAGCCAAGTCCTCCCAGCCGGCAGAGAAACGCCGGCAGCCAGAGCGCACCCAGCCAGAGCGTACCCAGCCGCTGCCGCCGCCGACCCCCGTACTGGTGGGCGTGGAACAGACGATGAGAGAGATGCAACGAGCTATGGAGAACCAAAGCAAGAAGGTTGAACAGCTTGGTTTGCAGCTGCGTCAAGAGGTGCAGAAACAAGTGGTCCAGCTGGAGCAGCAACTGCAGCAGCAGCAGCAGCAACTGCAGCAGCAACTGCAGCAGCAGCAGCAGCAGCAGCAGCAGCAGCAGCAGCAGCAGCAGCAGCAGCAGCAGCAGCAGCAGCAGCAGCAGCAGCAGCAGCAGCAGCAGCAGCAGCAGCAGCAGCAGCAGCAGCAGCAGCAGCAGCAGCAGCAGCAGCAGCAGCAGCAGCAGCAGCAGCAGCAGCAGCAGCAGTTCCCGCAGCAGCAGCAGCAGTTCCCGCAGCAGCAGCAGCAGTTCCCGCAGCAGCAGCAGCAGTTCCCGCAGCAGCAGCAGCAGTTCCCGCAGCAGCAGCAGCAGTTCCCGCAGCAGCAGCAGCAGTTCCCGCAGCAGCAGCAGCAGTTCCCGCAGCAGCAGCAGCAGTTCCCGCAGCAGCAGCAGCAGCAGTTCCCGCAGCAGCAGCAGCAGTTCCCGCAGCAGCAGCAGCAGTTCCCGCAGCAGCAGCAGCAGTTCCCGCAGCAGCAGCAGCAGTTCCCGCAGCAGCAGCAGCAGTTCCCGCAGCAGCAGCAGCAGCAGTTCCCGCAGGCATCGTCGGCAGTGCTTCATCTACAGCTGGCGTCACCGGCAACACAGCAGTTCCCGCAGGCATCGTCGGGAGCACTTCAGTTACAGCTGGCGTCACCAGCAGCGCTTCAGTTCCCGCAGGCAGCGTCGGCAATGTGGCAGATTCCACAGGCATGGTCGGCACTGCAGCAGTTTTCGCAGGGACCGTCGGCAGCAGAGCAGTTCCCGCAGGGATCATCGGTGGTGCAGCAGTTCTTTGTGAGTCATTCGTGTAGTGTTGAGTGGGTGGGGTGGGGGGTGGGGTGGGTGGGTGGGGTGGGTGGGTGGGGTGGGTGGGTGGGGTGGGGGGGTGGGGGGGGTGGGGGGGATGGGGGGGTTGACTGTGTGACTGCGTGGCTGCTTGGCTGGAAAGGAGGGTGCGTGGCTGTGTGGCTGCGTGGCTGCGTGGCTGCGCTGCTGCGTGGCTGCGTGGCTGCGTGGCTGGCTGGCTGGGGGGGGTGCCGGGTGCGTGGATGCGTGGATGTGTGGCTGGGTGGGTGCGTCACTGCGTGGCTGGCTGGCTTTGTGGCTGCGTGGGCGGCTGGATGGCCGGGTCAGCGTGGCTGCGTGTTCAATGGGATGCTAATATGTTGTTGCCTTTGGATGCCACAATTCATGGATTCTTTTGTTCACATGCAGGTGCTGCCGTCTTCCCCATCGACGTCGTCAAGACCGATGTCGCCAAGAAGGATGATGCAATCACTCTCGGCCATGTTTAACTCATGTGGGCCTTCATGGCCACGCGGGAAATATGATTGAATCAGTTCTTTGACACTGAGTTGGCACTAGACGCAACACCTTTGATGCACATGAGTGCAGGGCGCATGTGTTGAAACCATGCAACCATGGCGATCCCTCAAAAAGTTTGGTTATGTAATAAGTGAGACAATTATTCCGGACGTATGATGGCCCAACGTCCTGTAAGGTTGAGTTGTCTTATTCAATTGGCATAAGTTGTCTTATTGATGTTGTCTCATTGCCTTAATGGGTCAATTGTCTTAGTTTATATCATGTATATCTTGGGAAACTCATTGCTTCAATAAAATGCATGTTAGGCGCAATCAACCCCCTCAAACACATCTGAAAACTGCACAGTGCATCAAATGTATCCTAAACAAAAAAATGTATCCTAATCCGGTAAAACCACTCCTAACGACAACACCTCCTTGTTTTCTGCCTTTTTGCGGGATAGCGGGATGGTTGTTGTCAATTACTGCCACTTCCAACGCCCCTCACAGGACTTGGTCACTTTTCGGGGCCCTAACGACCGTCAGGCCTGTCTGGACAACGTTGTGGTACGGCAGCCCATGCAGGTGCACTTCGGTTCTGGATACTCGAGTGTTCGACCCACCCAGTCGGTGTGCTCTGACCACCGGTTGGTGCGTGCGACCGTTCGGCTCCGGTTCCACGCCCCCAAGCGCCGCGCCCCAGCTAGTGGCACGTCCTGACTGGTCTGCGCTAGTACGCCCGACCGGTCCGGGGGGATCCTGAGGACCATGGAGGGACGCCGAGCAGGAGCGGAACAGGTGCCGACGGGCGTACCTGGAGGCCTTGGACGCCCAGGCGGACGTCGACGCGCTGGCCCAGGGTGCTCCCAACTGCTGCCATTTTTGCAATGATGCGGGCTTTGCTGCGGCCCGCGCCCCGTTGCTGGCGGCCCGGCACCTGCCGGTCATGCCCTGCCGCCGCCCGGGCCCGCTCTACCGCCAGTACCCCAAGGTCTTGGCCGCCCGGCACCGCCTCAAGCGTATAACCGGGACCCGTTGCTGAAACCGGTGCTCAAGGCCGCCCTTGTGGAGGCCTACGCACATGCTCAGGACGTAGAGGCGGCCCAGTGCATCGCAGATGCCAAGCTGGCCTGCCAAGCTCGCAATTCCAGGGCAAGGACATGTGGTACCACCTCGACCGGCTCGGCGGCCGGCGGCCGGCAGCGCACCCCGGTGGAGCGCACGGCGCCGGTCAGCCTTGACCGTTGGTTGGCCCACAATGTTTCCTTGAGAGGTGGGGCTCGCGCCCCCCCCCGCCGCTTCACCCCGATCGAGACGGCCGCCCGTCTCGGTGTTGCCGGACCCCCTCCGCCGCCTGCGCCCCCCTCCTCAATCGGCCGCGGAGTACCAAGTCCCCGCCTTGCAGGAGGGCTGCCTCAAGTGCATGCCACCAACGGCGTCGTCCACCCCTTCACTTTGAAGGAATTGGACGGCGCCCTTGCTCAAGCCTGCGGTACGACGCGGCGGTCGGTGCTGACGTACCTTTCGGCTGAGCTGCTGAAGACCCCTGACCTGGCGGTGAGGGAGCTTCTGCTAGCGTTCTGCAACTGTGTCCTGCTCTCTAATGAGCCTTCGCCTGCTGAGTGGCAGACGGCCATCCGAGTCATGCTGTACAAGAAGGGCTCTGCTGCAGTGACCCCGGCATGTCCAGGGCAAAGCTAATTACTTTGGCCTGAAGGAGCGAAGGATTCACGGTGGTCCCCACCATCACATGCCCCACGATTTTGCCCCTGTCGTACTCGACCGTGCTCCTTCGTCGAGAGTTGATACCAAAACCCCTAATATTCCTCTGCAGTGACTAGTATGATGATTCCGTGAAGGATTGGACCTTTAAGGAAGGTCTGTCGGAATAATCATGGCTACTAGGACGTGTTAGCATTACCGCGCCATTGGTGCCAAAATACACATCATTGATAAGCCTTTTGTTGTACGTGTTACCTCAAGTTAGTCGGGTAATTGGTATGTTGTAGTGACCTCGTGGGTTTCCTCGTGACAGTTACTACTTGACTTACTGGCCTGACTTACAAGCCCGGAGCGAGTGTGCGGGGTCAGCCCCCCCCCGCCCCCCCACCCCTGGTCAGGGGGGGGGAGGGTTGAGGGCCCCCCCCCCCCCCCCCCTCTTGGCACTGGTCGAGGGGATGGGGGCAGGTCGAGACCCCCTGCCCCCCCCTGCCCCCCCCTGCCCCCCTTCTGCAGTACTAGCAGGGGAAATAGGGGGGGGGGCGGTTGGGGTTGAGGGTCCGAACCCCCCCATCCCCTGGTAGGGGGGGAGGGGGAGGGGGTGGGTTGAGACCCCGCCCTCGAGAGGAGGGGGGGGGGGCGGGGTCTCAACCCCCCCCCCCCTCCCCCCCCCCAACCAGGGGATGGGGGGGTTCGGACCCTCAACCCCAACCCCCCCCCCCCCTTATTTCCGCTGCTAGTACTGCGGAAGGGGGGCAGGGGGGGGCAGGGGGGGGCAGGGGGGGGCAGGGGGTCTCGACCTGCCCCCATCCCCTCGACCAGTGCCAGGGGTGTGTGTGTGTGGACCCTCAACCCTCCCCCCCCCTGACCAGGGGCGGGGGGGCGGGGGGGGGCTGACCCCGCACACTCTTCGCTCACTTCGGGCTTGTAAGTCAGGCCAGTAAGCCAAGTACCTAGTCAACTGTCAAGAGGAAACCCACGAGGTCACTACAACATACCAAATACCCGACTAACTTGAGGTAACACGTACAACAAAAGGCTTATCAATGATGTGTATTTTGGCACCAATGGCGCGGTAATGCTGACACGTCTTAGTAGCCATGATTATTCCGACAGACCTTCCTTAAAGGTCCAATCCTTCGCGGAATCATCATAGTCACTGCAGAGGAACATTAGGGGTTTTGGTATCAACTCTCGACGAAGGAGCACGGTCGAGTACGACATGGGCAAAATCGTGGGGCATGTGATGGTGGGGACCACCGTGAATCCTTCGCTCCTTCAGGCCAAAGTAATGAGCTTTGCCTTGTACATGCCGGGGTTGACTGCTTACGGGGTTGCTCAAAGTGACAACTGTGAGAGCCCGTACGAATTGTTCTGCATTTAATTCCCAACTGGAATCGGCGATGTCGCACAAACTTAAGCAACAGTGACCAATCTCAGCAGCGGTATTTTGGAAGATTTGCCTATCGATAAAAAAACATGCCCCCGACTTCTCCAGCCAGAAAATCGATCGTACTCGTGGACGGTGTATGCGCTTTGTGCCAAGGTTTCGTGATCTTCGTATGTTCCTGGGATAAAGCCGGCCGCTTTCTTTTTGCTACACAGCAATCTGAGCCTGGAGAATCCCTGCTCAAGCAGCATGTGAGTGATACATCTACAGTTGGAGTGCCCTCGCCTGACATGGCTCCCCGCCGTTGCCTGCCTGCCTCCCCCATTTCCACAGCGTCCTCTATGCTGTTGTCTGGCCCTGCCTCCTACCCTGGACAAATCAGCGCTCCCTGTTGCATGTATTTCTCCCAGTTGATGGATTTAAATACATGTATCACATGGGCTATCATGTGGGCTCCTTTAGCCTGTAGTTCTGTCCCCATCAATGCCCGGCTGTCGACCACATTCCTGTGTACTGCCAGAAGAACGAGGCTGCAGGGTGCTCAGGCACGCAGCCAACGCATGTGAATGCCGGCCCCTTGATTTCCTGAATTCGCGGATCCACTGCATCACTTAAGACATTTCAGCGAGACAGAGAGACAAACAATACCAGACGGTTGGCGAGCCTTATATGTGTGCACAACCACCTCACCTGTGTGGGTACGCCACCTGCGTGGGGACCACCACCTGCAGGGTCTCAAGGCCGACCTCAGCACCATCGTGCTCCTGGAGCCCTGCGAGTCACCGAGCGAACACCACAGTGAACGATGCAGTGACCGGGCCTCATCTGAACGCCCCTCAAGTGGTCAAGCGTCCGCGCCACGGGCAAGCGAGAGCAGGCCGCGGCCCCTCCACCACCAGCAGCCGTCACCACCATCAGATCCACTCGCTCGCTTCCAGCCGTACACAAAGTCCACCGCAGTGCTGCGCATCATGCGCCACCTGTCCTTCCCCGTGTGCCTGCTGTACGGACTCATCGTGGTGCCTGCTTGCATACGCGACCCGGCGTATGATCTAGGTGTGTGTGTGTGTATGAGCGCCCTCTCCATGTCTTGTATTCATTTCCGGTATGTATTTGGGATGTCTGGCCCTGTCTATGTTGGCCTTGTCGGTACCCCTCAACAGGTACCCACCGTCTTTCACTAAGTGAGACAACTCCATGTGCTTGGCCTGCCCGCCCGCCCACCCGCCCGCCCGCCCGCCCGCCCGCCCGCCCGCGCCGCCCGCCCGCCCGCCGCCCGCCCGCCCGCCCGCCCACCCGCCTGCCCGCCGCCTGCCCGCCGCGCGCCCGCCTGTCCGCCTGCCTTCCTGCCCCTAGTTTGTTCTCCAGGGTGTGTTCTTCACTCGTCCAGCGGCATCATCTGTGGTTTGTTTGCTTGGCCTCTCGTGTTACCCCTCTGCCATCCCGCAGTGGCTTCAGTCCGGTACCGGCTCTTTGGGACGAAGGATGTGTGTGCGCTCCCGAGTGTGGCCATGCGAGTGAGGGAGCTGAAGAGCCCACTCAACTGAACCCTACTCAAGAGCAAGTTGCAGCGAGTGAAGAGCCCACCAACTGAGCCCTATTTGCAGAAGGCTGAACAGCCCACTCAACCGAACCATACTCATCAGCAAGTTGCCATCAGCTCAAGGGTTCACTCAACCAAACCCTATTCGAGCGCTTGGGCGCGTTGTTTCATGGCATTGCAGTGAACTGGAGTGCTGTACATCTTGCAAGGGAGGCGAGCGGTACATAAGATAGGAAGGTGTCATTCATGTTAGTTAGGGCATGTGTACCCATGTGGTTCTGCGCGCCTGGCCCTCACTTGCCCTTTTGAACAACCACATGTGCAAGCCTTCTTCTGGTCATGGGCTATCCCGTTATACTATGGAGCCGACATGCCAGGAACAGAGCCATAATGTTTGCAAGCCTTGTGAGGCGGCCAACTCAAAACGTGTTTTTAATGGTTCACTTGTAACCGCTTATGCCCGGGGGGGGGATTTTCACGGCCGGCCAGGGCTAAATGGCCCCCGATCAACAATTCAATTTATCACATACACATTTGCAAAAGTAATGAATTATATTACATGATTACGCTACATGTGAAATCTTTTATTGACAGTTTCCTATGCACTTATAGCATTCCGGGCTTTTAAATCCGACCCACTATGCATGTGCGGTTTTGTACACACAAGTTGCGTCATCAAGCTCCCCAGTATCCTCAACTGCAAGTACAGCGTAACTATACATACAAATCGACACGATCGATGCACAAATCCTAAATCCAACTATACATGCCACAAGTCTCGCGTGCAGACACGTGTGTAGTACTCCTACACACAGATCTTGAGTGATTTATCTAGTACCAAATCCGAAAGGCTTGCATCACTCCCCGGACAGGAGAACTTTTGCGGATGACTGTAGGTGTAAGTTGGCGATGCCATGGTAACCGGAGACGTCCGTCCTATAGTCAGCAAAATTGGTGCGAGAGGTCCCCAGTTCGATTCCGGTCGGATTCATTTGCAGATCGCGTTTTCCGCGTTTTCCGCGGCCTGGCACTGAACGCAAAGGTTTTCACCTTTGCGGAGTGTCTGATCAGAATACATGCGTGCATGCCCCACTTCCCTATCAGTCACGTAGACTGCGTTAGCTATATTCAGCAGCATTTCCAAAGATTACACAATAGCTATGTACATGCACTTATCCAGTATCCATGACATGCGACAGCGGCCAGTCCCCGCGCTCTGACAATACGACCGATATGTAGCACCCTGGCACGCGCTCGAATAGCGCGCAGGGTGCCTCGCCATCCGCGTCCCCGCACGCCGACTCAGCTTCCCATAGCTCTGGCAGACGCAGCTCCTTGAACGTGTCCGCCAGCACCACCACGGGCACCCCGCTGGCACACGCCACCATGGCAGCCGCCAGCGATCCAATCTTGTTGGCAATCGCCGTCACTTTATGCTGCCCGTCCACAAACACGCAGTCCGCCCCCAGCAGCAACAGGTGCTCTGACGACAGCAGGCACGCCTCGGCAGGGCCCCTGGCAAGTGCCGCGGGCATGAACGCTGCCAGCGGCCCTCCTAGGCCCCTCAACGCCCTCAAGTCGCCGAGCCCCACCTGGATGCCCCCCCCTGCCGATCCTTCGCCTCCCAGCACTCCGCCTGCCACTTGTGCACCAATCCTGCCACCCTCGCCCCGCCCCGCCTCCGTGGCTTCGCGTGATGAGGCACCCGCGGGGCCCATCACCGTGATCTCACCCACCGTGTCTCCAACGCTGGAAGCGGCAGGTATCTCCCGCGCCCCCTGGGCTCCCAGGCCAGAATGGCTGATTACCAAGGGCTCTGCCCCAGCCCCTAACGCGGGGCCCGTCTCCATCCCTGCCACCCCTGCTCGATCGCCCCCCTCCGCCCGTACCCCAGGGCTGGACGTCCGGTCACGCACCAACGGCGTCCTTTCCCCGCTCAGCACGTAGGGCATGCTGGACACCTCCCCGCCCTCTTCCTCCACACTACCCTTTCCGTACAGCGGCCTCATACCACCCACCACTTGCTCCGGCAACGATGACGTCGATAGCTCCTCAACGGCCGGTCGGCCCGTGCGCCGTGTGGGCGAGAGCGGCATGCGGGGGAACTGGCTCAGCTCTGACAAGAAGGCAAAATCCGCCACCTGGCGCACGCGCGCCACGTCGTACCCCATTGCCGCAAGGCCATCGCGGGTGCGCTTCCCCTCACCGCCGGGGTGCGAGCTGGCCACTAACACGCGCGGACCGAGGGGGGGGGGAGGCATTGCTGGTGCCGCTGGCTGCGACGAGCCAGCTAACCCCTCCTCCGATTCCAATGACCCCTCCCCCTCCACCATAGGCTCCGAAACACCCATAGTACTGGGCGCCGTCGTCGTTGTCGGCATGGCCTGGCTACTGCCAGCTGATGGTCCTGCCACCTTGCCCTGCAAGCCGTGTGGGGCGCCTGCGGTGGTTGGGGCTACCGCGGCACTCCCCGCGGCGGTACCCCCCGGCTCTGCGGCCATTTTCGACCATGACGACGCCAGCACACGGAAGGATGCCTGCACGGAGGAGGAGTAGCTGAGAGTGGCTACGATGCGCGCGGATGCCAGCAGTGAACCACCCAGGCGCGCCACCTGAACGTGCACGTCACTACCACCACACCCATTGTCATGACAGCCACCACCAACACCCCCATTGTCAGCATTGTCACCGTCACCGCCATCACGGCACCCCATGCATGACAGAAGCCATGCGCGGCGATGCAGGCGTAGACATGCGTTGTGGTGGGACGGCCTGGGAAGAGCTGTACTGGGCTGAGAAGAGTGGGGAAATGTTGACCAACGATACAACAATCAATATCGTCACCAATCACATCGGCCTTACCTTGGATCATCGCAAACTGCAGCCCACGCCCCACAAAAAACAGCAGCCCACGCCCTACAAAAAACAGCAGCCCACGCCACACAACAAATAGCAGCCCACGCCCCACAAAAAACAGCAGCCCACGCCCCACAAAAAACAGCAGCCCACGCCCCACAAAAAACAGCAGTCCTGACGGCCCGTCTCATGCTCTCCTCCCACAACCGTCCGACCCATCCCTGTGGATCATGCAGCGCCACACATGCGCCCGTGCTCCCACAACCGTCCGACCCATCCCTGTGGATCATGCAGCGCCACACATGCGCCCGTGCTCCCACAACCGTCCGACCCATCCCTGTGGATCATGCAGCGCCACACATGCGCCCGTGCTCCCACAACCGTCCGACCCATCCCTGTGGATCATGCAGCGCCACACATGCGCCCGTGCTCCCACAACCGTCCGACCCATCCCTGTGGATCATGCAGCGCCACACATGCGCCCGTGCTCCCACAACCGTCCGACCCATCCCTGTGGATCATGCAGCGCCACACATGCGCCCGTGCTCCCATGGCGTAATCGAAGCATACAAAGGGCCGCGCGCTCCTTAACCAGATGCAGGGCAACGATGCCCTTGCCACAACCGATTCCGACCATTTACACACATGTATGGATATGCCCATGGCACATATTTATAGATTTAACCGCTCCGGCCATCACTTATTTCCGTGACATCTCAAGCGACCTTGGTCCTTTCAAGGGGGGAAATAACAAACCCTACTGCCCAACATGCATGCCACTTTCCCCCTCCCCCCTCCCCCCCCACGCCCCTTAACCCACCTCATTTGTCGTGTTCGTGAGCTCCACCCTCACATCCTGCGCGCGCTGCGTCCACTCATCCATCTGCTCACGCCCCATCGGTGCCGACAGCGACGACATGCCGCCTGCCGACATGGGGACCCGCGCAGTCGGCGCCACCAAGCGCGCGCACACATTGAACGGCGCGGCCATACCCGGCCGCGCCCACGCGACCGCCATCAGGTCCACGTACAGCTGCCACCAGCTGAGGGGGGGAGGGGGGTCGCCGCGCGCTAATGCTGCCGCCACCTCCTTGTCTGGGTCCTTGGAGGCGTCCACCTGGCGCGACGCCACCTGGCCATAGGACACCTGGGCCGGCGCCGTTACCCCACCGTCTTCTTGCTGCCCCACCTTCCCCCCGCCCACCTGTCCACTCATCCTCTCTGCCCCCAGCCCCACTACCCCCATCCCCTCCCCACCCATCCTCGCGGCTGCAGTATCCTTGGCCCCCGCATCACCCGATGCCGCTCCATCATCCCTTCCCCCCATGCCGGCGCTTGTGGCCCCCGCGCCCCCCTGGTCCCGTTTCTGCGCCTTGATGGGGTGCACCTCAGGGACAATGGCCACCACTCCCCCGCCAGCTGTCGCGCAGTCACCTCTGCCCCCTGCTGCGCCCGGCATTGCCATGGCTGCGTCTGCGCCTGGTTGAAATGATGGCGATGACGATGGCGGTAAGGGCGGGGAGGATGGTTGACATGACCGCGGCGTGGGCGGCGCGGGCGTGAACAGGCCGGACGCGGCGGCATCTGCCACCCGCAACGCCATCTGCGCGGCTCCGCTCGTGCGGTCCTCTCGCTGCACCTGCGCCAGGCTTAGCGCCACGTCGCGCGGGGGGGGGTACACCTGCCCGCCGACAACCCGCCGCAAGCATGGCACACGACCCGCGCGGCATCCCAATTCCTCACGTGAGGTCACATGGCACGGCAGTGCATGCATCCTATGGTACGCTCGCAGGGCGGCAGCACGAGGCAACACCCTTCCCAAGAGGGGTGCAACTGTCGACCGTCAAGAGGGGCAGCGAGAAGGCCATGTGGGTGGCACCAAGATGACAAGAAAAGCTTCCACCCTCGCCGGCCCGTGTCCACCCACGGCCAGCACAAGTAACAACGCACATGTAATGACAAGAAAAGCTTCCACCCTCGCCGGCCCGTGTCCACCCGCGGCCAGCACAAGTAACAACGCACATGTGTCCTCAAGGAACAAGGCACATGGCATCCGGCCCTTGTAGCACCGCTGCTTGTGGGACCGCACACAAGCTTACCCAGCGCGCAGGAGCCCACCCTAGGCACCGAGGGGGGGAACCATGGAGCAGCGAGCTACAGCACGAGCAACCCAGCCCTTTCGTCTGTCCATGTCCCAAACTCCCTATAATGGATGGTCTCGCCGCGGTGGGCAGCCAAAGCGCCCTCACCACCCCGCCAACGTGCATCATCATAAGCATCCTGTTTAGCATCATGTTAAGAATTTTCGAACAGGAGTTGATAAATTTTATTGTTATATCTGTGCTCAGTGAGGGTGCCCAACTGTCGTATGGCATCAGACCAGAGCCCTGATGCATAATCCCCCAGCAACGCACCATCCCCAAAATCAGTCCATAGGCTGCGCAAGGTTGATACATGCACGTGAAAGACAAAGAGCACCCTTCCATTCAACATGCTCTCACCCAAAGCTGCATACATGGTATGCTCATACACCCACACACATGCTCTGCTGCGGTTTGTCAAGGCCCCCCTGCACACCAGGAATTTGAGCTGGCACACTTAACTGGCATGCTGTGTGCACCTTACGCGTACGGAAGCGACACAACACATGTAACGATTCCTCTTCTCATGCTGGTCCCAGTACCTGAGTAGTCCCATGTGCCCCATCCCCTCATTAGTCCCGTTTCCGCATTATTGGTATCATAACCTTATTCATGAGATTAAGGTACATAAATTGATTTTTCAAGTGACTCAACACACCCACCCACCCACCTGGGACAGCCCCTTGGCCAGCAGCGGCACCGTCACCAGCCGGCCCAGGTCCTGCACGCCCCCCTTGGCACACCCCTCACTCAGGGACCCCACCCCCGTGAGGTGCCCCTCCTGCGTGGCCACGTCCACCATGCGCGCGAGCGCTTGCTCGGGCGTCACCCATGTGTACGCGTCATTTTCCCAGTTGAGTGTGGGCGGCGCCGATGACGCCAGCAGCCACGAGGATGTGTGCACCTTGTACGACACGTGCGGGCGCCCAGGGTCCGCCACGATGAAGGGATCGGTGGACAGGGACCCAAGACGCAGGTCGTGGGCACCATAGCCAACCTCCTCCATGATCTGTGGTCCATGGCAGGGCACCGTGTAGGGATGGCAGTGGGCGACATATATTGTTCTTATTGATCCTCCTTGGAAGGCTTAGATCACAGCTCCCATTACTGGGGGCTTGAGGTGATGAAAAGCTCGCGCTACGAGCCATGACAGTTGTACAGAGCGGCGCTGAAACAATATGCAGTGCTTGTTGAGCTCAACAAACCTTTGTCCGCATGACAAAGTGGCTACAGTATGGCGATAATAGGAACCACTGGAATCGACCATCATCGTATGCATTATGAGTGCACAGCGCAATCGAAGAGACAAAGGAATCTCTGATCAAAATACATGGTCATGGAGAACAAGTATTGCGTACGCCACGAATATTGCGTCCCCCAGCTCCCGCCCCCCGCTCCCCGCTCCCCGCCCCCCGCCCCCGGCCCCCGGCCCCCGGCCCCCCGGCTCCTTTTGCCAAAGAAAGGAAAAAAAGTCGTTCCTCAAACGCATGAGGGAAGTTTGCACCCCGACGCGTCCAGGAGGAAAAATTCAATTTAGCACAGCAAATCAACAGACAAACAACCTCTCGACGTGCTGCCTGCAAGATATCTTCGTCAGCATGGTCGACGGTGCCGCTAACGCCCGCCCAGCATCCTCGAAAACTGCCGACTTTCTGACTCCTACGCAGCAGAAGTATCCGTCCATCCTGGAAGCGCCCGGGTGGACAGGAAAAATAAGGCACTGGCGTGGATAGCTTTTAGCAATCTTCCCTCGGCCCCCCATCATGCTGCTATTGTCATGCCTAGCCATGGCCATGCCGAATAAGGAAAAAAGCGGCATCAATTTTTATTTTAGGCAACTTGTCGCATCCAAAGCTAAACGAAGCGAGCTAACACGAATGCAACTTGGACACAAACGAAGAAAGAGCTTAGGGAAAGGTACCCGGCAAACAGTGCAACAACAATTACGCAGTGCTTTCTTACCCTCACAAGGAAGGCGGTGCAGACTATGCGCTGCGATACCTTCATTGCAAGCAGCAGGGCTACAATAATCAAGCTTGCAGGGCCATCGAAATCGGCTGGCACGAGACGGCTAATACATATAAAAGGAAGGAATGAAAGCAAATATACAAGACAACGAAAGCAAATGCCATGATAGAATTATGTTACGGGGGCAGAGGCACGTATCGAATTGAGCACACTGCACAGTGGCAGCCATCACGTCACCAATGGCACTCGTGACGTCGTGACGGCACGCATGCAGATGGAGCCGGGCAAGACTGATGCTGGCCGCCGCAGATGTACGGTACAGATCCTTTACTACCACGCGTACGATTCAACAGAGTAGCGCCGCGCAGAACTAATTTTTTTGGCAAGTATACAGTAACTGTCTGCTGCCCCGGCGCGGCAGGGCGGGCAGAGCTCTGAACTCTGGTAAACAAGCTATAACCGGCGTCAGGAGTCAGGACTGATTACTGATGACGAACTGATTTGGTCAGAGAGCGCACTCGTCACTCGATTAGGTCCATGGCTCCACGAATATATCATTCTTTTGGATCTGTCCAGGCTCTGTCGGATAACCATGTACGACCGTATACGACAGTGGAACGTTGGACTCGGGCGGTTGCAGGTTTTACGTTGCAAGGTCAAACCATTTTCATCATGCGCAACATTTACGTACATTGCTGTGAACATGCAAACCAGGAGGGTTGTTGAGTTCATTTGGACGTGCGATAAGTAAATTTACATCGTCCCTTCGTAAAGCAATTACTGTGAAAGGGTTAGAATGCGTGCAGGGGTAACGCGCTGGTTGTTTTGCCAGGCAGAAAATGTGCGGTTGTAAAATTGTCTTTCCCACGAAGTGATGCAGTGAAGCTGGTTGCAGAGCGGCCTTCAAGCCATCTGCGCACTATCCCTGGCCAGTTATAACATTCGGCTCATTCTTTAGAAATGGACGTGAAAGGACTTCTTGGCGACATGCAATCCCTCAGCATCAAGCCCCGAGCAGGGCTTGAAATTCCATACGAGGATTTAGATATGCGAGAGCAAATTGGCGGGGGTGGATTCTCCCTTGTTTACCGGGCCTTGTGGCGTGGCACGCCCGTCGCAGTGAAGAAATGGTTTGCCCCCGAGATGACAGAGGAACTGCAGGCGGTAGGTTACGAACACAACTCATGTAAAAGCCTCCCTATGCCAGGGAGGCTTGTATACGTAGCTATGCCGACTGCGTCTGCTTCTCATTTTCTTGAGAACAACTAAGGTTGCACCTTCTGCGCTTGCAGCATGAAAGGTTCAGCGTGCCTTGCAGTGCATTATGCCCTAGAAAATCCCCCGTGTACTAAGTATGGACAGAGTGCACTCTGGACAAACACGTGCCGCAAACACGCGCCTGTACCTCCCACCCAGTATCCTAATCTCGCACATTTACTAACAAAGAAATCGTCCTACCTGTTATCACAATCTTATCATAATGCAGACATTAATTTTCCGCTTCTATATGTGCCTGTGCCCAGTATTTTTCCTGCCCTTCCCCCAGGCTTGAGGTTGATGCTGACATGATATGGCATCCTATTTGCCCCGCTCTGCCCACCCATCCCCTTCCCCCCCCCCCCTCCACCTACACCACCACCACCACCACCACCACCACCACCACCACCACCACCACCACCACCACCACCACCACCACCACCACCACCACCACCACCACCACCACCACCACCACCACCACCACCACCACCACCACCACCACCACCACCACCACCACCACCACCACCACCACCACCACCACCACCACCACCACCACCACCACCACCACCACCGCCGCCGCCGCCGCCGCCCCCCCCCCCCCCCCCCCCCCAACACACTTCCCTCCCCCCCCCCAGGAGTTCCGTGCAGAGATGCTCACCCTTCAAGAGCTGCGGCACCCGCACGTGTGCCAGCTACTTGGTGCGTGCATGCGGCTACCCAACCTATGCCTCGTGTTCGAGTACATGCCCAAGTCGCTGCACGATGTCCTCTACGGTGGACAGGTGGACCTGGACCGCAAGCGCGCGCTGGAGCTGGCCATTGACATTGTGCGCGCGATGCGCTATTTGCACGCGCGGCAGCCGCCCGTCATCCACCGCGACATCAAGCCGGGTAACTTCCTGGTCGGGCGCGACTGGCGCGTGAAGATCACCGACTTTGGCCTCGCGTCCATGGAGCGTGGAAGTGGCAAGACGGGGGCCGGGACGCCAGCGTACATGGCTCCCGAGCTGCTAGCGGGTGGGTGCTTTTGTGGCGATGGTTTGTCACTACTGTGGATGCTGTGGTTCAGGCGCATGCATTGTGCGGCACCGGAGCTATTCGCTGTTGGGGGATTACCCACATTCTGATGATAACGCCCATCATTTGTCATTTGGGTGTTGTGGGCGCAACCATGGTTCCATAGATCCGGGTCGTTGTTGTTTACTATTATTGTTATTTTTTTCTTGCCCCGTGGCCCCCCATTGGGGCACAAGAGCGGCGTGGGGTGGGAGTTCTGAGTTTTTATTCGAATTGCACTGTCTGTTTTTCCGACCATTTGTTTCTGCGCCCGTCTTCTGTTGTGTCTCTGGTCATCTCACCATGCCCCGTGCCACCCCCCACCCCCCCCTGCTGACGACCTTGCCCCTTGCCCCCTGACTCGCCCACCGTGTGCCCTGTGCCCTGTGCCCTGTGCCCTGTGCCCTGTGCCCTGTGCCCTGTGCCCTGTGCCCTGTGCCCTGTGCCCTGTGCCCTGTGCCCTGTGCCCTGTGCCCTGTGCCCTGTGCCCTGTGCCCTGTGCCCTGTGCCCTGTGCCCTGTGCCCTGTGCCCTGTGCCCTGTGCCCTGTGCCCTGTGCCCTGTGCCCTGTGCCCTGTGCCCTGTGCCCTGTGCCCTGTGCCCTGTGCCCTGTGCCCTGTGCCCTGCGCCCTCATGCCCTGTCGACCCTTGGACCCGGTACAGGCGGCGGCCGTTACAACGAGAAGGTTGACGTGTACGCGTTCGGCATCCTGTTGAACGAGCTGCTGACCAAGCAGCCGCCCTTTGATGGCGCGATGCTGGGCGACATCAAGGCGAGCGTGGCCAAGGGGGAGCGGCCGCCGCTGTCGCTCACGTGCCCGCGCGAGCTGGCCAATCTGATCAAGGACTGCTGGGCACAGGACTCGGCCGCGCGCCCGTCCTTTGACGACATCGCAGAGTCGCTGCGCAAGTTGGGGGGTAGCAGCTCGTGAGCTGGCGTTGACAGCGCAGCATGACTACTCGGGCCCGAGCGGCCGTGGGCAACAATGGACTTGTGGGGAAGTATGGCGGGCACGGGCATGGACACGAGCGGTATCGGGGGCATCCCGTTGCCTGTGTTGTTCATTTCGAAGTACGGTGGGACGTGAGGGGCGGGGGGTGCAGGATGCACCCACCTGCTGCCACCTGCTAGCGCACAGGATGGGTGGGGGGGGACATGCGGCTTCCCATGCTCATTGTGGCAAATGCAGGCAGCAGGGTGTTGGTTGGGACCCAGCGGACGAGGGAGCAAGGGAAAGGAGAGGGAGATGCGAAAGGGCGCATTTCTGAAGATTGTGTCGCCTTTCCGTAATCTATGAGCCTTCTTTGGAAAGAGGAACACGCGCTTCAAACGTGCAGGGGTGAGCTGAAAGAGAATTTGGACCTTAAACAGCACATGAGATATCGTGGCTGGCGAGTTACGGGTCTGCCTTGGTCCTCTGCGTTCATCACCAAGCCTGCCGTGTTTCCCCCCATGCTGTCCCTTGGTGCGAAGGGGACCTCTGCGGTGGCCAACGTTTATGTGGCAGAATGCCCACGGGCACAGTGACCATCTTGGGCTTGGGATAGACAGTGTGCACTATGAAATTGGCCATCTGTGGTGAACCGTGTTCGTGGCAAGAAAGCACCCACACTTCGACATCTGACGCATGTCCAGTGGCTTCCCTGCAAGAGTGGGGGCTGTTCCAATGGCAGTGCTACTCCTTGCCAAGCACCAGCATAATGATGTAATCGGAAATTATCCCAAGAGCGGATGCATGAATTGTTCCAACTGCTCCTGGCTGTAGTCCACCCAGTGCCTCCCAGGCATGATTTCGTGCACTTGAAATGCTGCAGAGTAATGCAAGCGTGCTCAGGTGAGCATGCCACGAGTCATGCGAACGCTTTGTGCCAAGTCATTCTGATTTGCCAGCCACGGAGGTGTCTGTGGATTGTGCTTGTACACTCTACACTGTGATCTTGGTTGTGGGGTGGGAGCTGCCCCACGTGTGTGCTCTCTATCTCTGGGCTAAGCTACCAGTGCAAGTTTGGTGGCTTATCTACCCATAGATCTGCTTCTGTCGTAGTGCATTCACAAAGCTCCATCTTTGGTCAACCATTGATACGTTTCTCGCACGCGGGGATGGTACGTGGGTCTGCTGTGTGTGCCATCAAGAATGCTGTTCCAGTAAATGAAGGCCCAATCGTACACCCCCTTGGATTACAACATAGCTCAAAAATATTGGTTGTGCGGAGATTGTAAATATACTCGCGTTCCAGCACTCGGTAGCATCTGCTTTACTTTCATTACTATCTGCTGCCGGCTTGCCTCAACGTATGATGCTTGGGGCATACGAGCGAAAAAATCGACCATTGCAATTACAAATTGCAATGATCGATTGTGCGAGGGCTGAGCTGATCCTATGCCTGGGAAAGTATTGCAAGCCAGAATATGCAGGCCCTAGCTGCGTATGCAGCAACTTTGAATCCCATAGCATGCATATATGCCTCTCTCTCTAGTCGCTCTACACGTAAGCCAGCCATAATTTCAATGCACAAGGCTACACGTTTCCATCACAATTCATATTCATCATCCTGAACGATCGACTCGAACACGCGGACAAGATAACGGCAGGCTCGAGCTACCATGGTCCGGATTCTCCCGATTTCTGGCCTGCGCTGGTTGTCTCCTTGATATATGCCATATGAAACAATTAGCGGTAGTCCGGATGACGGGAGACCAAAGATACTTTTTGGCGAATTAATTAACCTTTTGGCAGTGTGTACATCAGATTTTCAAGCCTGCCTTTCATCGGACTCTTTGGGTATGTAAACAGCAGATTCTGAATGTTCTCGTTGAGATCTAGCTATCGATTGCGCTACTCAAACTTGGGAGTGGACCTCCCAGTGCTGAACTTACCCAGTCTTGACTTTGGCCCATTTGCATGCAGCTGAGGGGCCAGCATGCAGCGCCAATCTCGCCTGTATTGTAGCCCTACGATCTCTCAACCGGAATCCGACTTTTGAGTATCTGAGGTAATGTCCAGGATCGTCTTGCAGAGATCTAGCTGTCGATTGCCACACTCAAAATATAAAGTTTGGGGGTGGTTCCCTAGACCCAGACTACGTACGATGGTAGTCCGGACTACCGCCAATGGTTTCATATGGCACTCGAAGGACCTGGGCGAGGATCGACCGCAAGCGAGTGCTCTTCAAGGCCTCAGGACTGGTCCTCACGGTGCTCACCTATGGCACCGAGGCATGGACGCTCATGCACGGACAAGCTGGCCACCCGCCTGGACGGCACATTCTAACAGGATGCTCCGACAGGTAAGTAAGTAAGTAAGTAAGTAAGTAAGTAAGTAAGTAAGTAAGTAAGTAAGTAAGTAAGTAAGTAAGTAAGTAAGTAAGTAAGTAAGTAAGTAAGTAAGTAAGTAAGTAAGTAAGTAAGTAAGTAAGTAAGTAAGTAAGTAAGTAAGTAAGTAAGTAAGTAAGTAAGTAAGTAAGTAAGTACTTGCGTGTCATGCACATGGGCATCAGTGCCACAGAGTACTATGCTAATCTCATTAGAAAAATAATTACACGAAAGTCACAAATATCGTCTGCATCACATTACGTGCCCCAACCATATAGTCACTAGAGGGGGATATAATCCTCATCTGAGAGCTCTGTCCTCTACTGTAACTGTGGCAGACGAGGCGGTAGTGTAGTGGCTATCCTTGAGCGGGGGCTCAACCTAAGGACTTCTACCCTGCATCATTCTACCAATAGGCCGCGGGGCCCGTGGGGAGAAAACAGGAGCATGCCCCACAGGAAGGTGCTTATCGCAGACGGCAACCGGCATTTCTCCTTGTCTATCATGCTCCGACAGGTTCTGAATGTAGGGTTTTCCACGTACACATAGGTCATTAGAGTCTAAAGTGCATAATTCATTCATTGATTATACTCGTGCTCCCGTTGGGGAGTCACGGAGCACCGAAGTGCTTTTAATCCCTGTATGTGCACAACAGGAAGAAAGGGCAGAGACCCCATCTCTCCTTCATGCCAGAGGCATGCCACAGCTGCAATCTGACACGATAGACGATCCGGCAAGTGCTGTGGGTGCACAATAAGACCCACGTGAGCATATCATAGCAAGTAGCGTGGGCAAGTAATCTGATCATAGCCAGGACGTAGCATGGAGCCCTGTACAAGGGCTAAGCTAAGGCTAGGGCTGGTTGTGTACCGTGGGTTAGCGGTGCACGTGACTAGGTAGGGTGGCCCGGCCCAGCGTGGCAAACATTGAGCATGGCTGCCATGGCGGCAGTGACTTCCAATGGATACAAGGTAGGGTGATTATACAAGCTATTCTAGCCTGCAGGGGGCGTCCACATCTTGCATGTGGTTGATCAGCAGGTCCCCGCCCCTCCAGTACACCTTGGGCTTCTGGGGGTCCTGCTTGTGGCGGAGGTATTCCGGCCACATGTCGCGTCGCTGCTCAGTGCTGCTGGGCGGGGGTCAGGTCGTCGTCCAGCGTCCAGGTGAGGTTGTGCAACCTCTTGCGACGAGAAATTAACCGCTGCTTGTCCTCGGGGGAGGGGAAGGTGAGCAGGACTGGTGGGGGAGCCGCCTTGTCCCGTGAGTGGGGAACCCTTTGTATAAGGGTATGCCTCGCATGACGGACGAGATTAGGCAGCGTAGGATAGCATTTGTAGGACATCTTGCTCGCACCAGTCAGGTAGACACCGCCCTTGGTGCATGTGGCCGGCCGGCCCCCAGCGTCTTGACCATGCAGCCAGGGCGGCAGATCCTGACCTGGGCGCCTGGCCCGGCCCAAAGACATACCCAGAAAGGTTGATAAACCTGCACGGCTGCACCATGAACTATCCACAGCAGTTGCTGGCCGACCTCGTTGTCCCAGCTCCAAGTTTGAACACCGCATTTCCTCCCTCTCTCTTGCTTGGACTGCTAATATGCAGAACAAGAACAGGTGGCAGACCATTGTCCAGGCCCGGCCACACGCCAGCCCAGGGCTGTGGGCAACCTCCCCCCCCCCCAAGGAGGAAGGGACGCTTTGCTGAGTATAGAGCCCTGACCCATACTCCAACAGCGCCTGCGCCTCACCATATCCCAGCAATTGATGACCTCTTTCGTTATTCCATCTTTGTTTTTGTTATTCTAACGCGTGACCTACCCAACGGTGGCCATGTTGCCCGAGCTGGCGTCATGCTGCTGTCATGGCGGCATGTGAGCCAGCCGGTAGCGTGCTAAATCTGTCAAAAAATGGCCTGTTGCCATATCGGTTCATGGCGGTTGCTACTTGTATGGATGACCGCATCTATCTGCGACGCTGGCGGCTGCTATATGCATGTAAGGCTGCAACTAACTTGCGCTTTGTGCTGCTGCAAAGCGTTTAAAACCCCCTCTATTTCCATTTGTGTTGACGCCGACCTGTATTGGGGGCCACGGCTACACATGCTGATGGCCTGATGGCACGCAGCACCATCCTTACCCGCAGCCCGACACCGTCGCACACACACACGCTCATTGGAAGATGCCGCGCCATGACAGGGAGCATGGCGACAGCAGGCCTCCCCCTCGCTAGGGGCTGCAAGTGTGCACGTGGGAGAAAATTACATGCAGGACGTAGCAGACAGCGATGTCAACGCGCAATCCTCCTGGTAAGCCTTAATCCCGGGATGCTGGAGGCAGTACGGATGGCGGGGCATGCCATGGGATCGCGCAGACGTCACAACATGCAGTAGGGATGGCGGGGCATGATCGCGCAGACGTCACAACATGCAGTAGGGATGGCTGGGCATGCCGTGGGATCGCGCAGACGTCACAACATGCAGTAGGGATGGCTGGGCATGCCGTGGGATCGCGCAGACGTCACAACATGCAGTAGGGATGGCGGGGCATGATCGCGCAGACGTCACAACATGCAGTAGGGATGGCGGGGCATGCCGTGGGATCGCGCAGACGTCACAACATGCAGTAGGGATGGCGGGGCATGATCGCGCAGACGTCACAACATGCAGTAGGGATGGCTGGGCATGATAGCGCAGACGTCGCAACATGCAGTAGGGATGGCGGGGCATGCCGTGGGATCGCGCAGACGTCACAACATGGAGTAGGGATGGCGGGGCATGATCGCGCAGACGTCACAACATGCAGTAGGGATGGCTGGGCATGCCGTGGGATCGCGCAGACGTCGCAACATGCAGTAGGGATGGCGGGGCATGATCGCGCAGACGTCACAACATGCAGTAGGGATGGCGGGGCATGCCGTGGGATCGCGCAGACGTCGCAACATGCAGTAGGGATGGCGGGGCATGATCGCGCAGACGTCACAACATGCAGTAGGGATGGCGGGGCATGATCGCGCAGACGTCACAACATGCAGTAGGGATGGCTGGGCATGCCGTGGGATCGCGCAGACGTCACAACATGCAGTAGGGATGGCGGGGCATGATCGCGCAGACGTCACAACATGCAGTAGGGATGGCGGGGCATGATCGCGCAGACGTCACAACATGCAGTAGGGATGGCTGGGCATGCCGTGGGATCGCGCAGACGTCACAACATGGAGTAGGGATGGCGGGGCATGATCGCGCAGACGTCACAACATGCAGTAGGGATGGCGGGGCATGATCGCGCAGACGTCACAACATGCAGTAGGGATGGCTGGGCATGCCGTGGGATCGCGCAGACGTCACAACATGCAGTAGGGATGGCGGGGCATGATCGCGCAGACATCACAACACGCAGTAGGGATGGCGGGGCATGCCGTGCGATCGCGCAGACGTCACAACATGCAGTAGGGATGGCGGGGCATGATCGCGCAGACGTCACAACATGCAGTAGGGATGGCGGGGCATGCCGTGGGATCGCGCAGACGTCACAACATGCAGTACGGATGGCGGGGCATGATCGCGCAGACGTCACAACATGCAGTAGGGATGGCTGGGCATGATCGCGCAGACGTCACAACATGCAGTAGGGATGGCGGGGCATGCCGTGGGATCGCGCAGACGTCACAACATGCAGTAGGGATGGCGGGGCATGCCGTGGGATCGCGCAGACATCACCACATGCAGTACGGATGGCGGGGCATGATCGCGCAGACGTCACAACATGCAGTAGGGATGGCTGGGCATGCCGTGGGATCGCGCAGACGTCGCAACATGCAGTAGGGATGGCTGGGCATGATCGCGCAGACGTCACAACATGCAGTAGGGATGGCGGGGCATGCCGTGGGATCGCGCAGACGTCACAACATGCAGTAGGGATGGCGGGGCATGATCGCGCAGACGTCACAATACGCAGTAGGGATGGCGGGGCATGCCGTGGGATCGCGCAGACGTCGCAACATGCAGTAGGGATGGCGGGGCATGATCGCGCAGACGTCACAACATCCAGTAGGGATGGCGGGGCATGATCGCGCAGACGTCACAACATGCAGTAGGGATGGCGGGGCATGCCGTGGGATCGCGCAGACGTCACAACATGCAGTAGGGATGGCGGGGCATGATCGCGCAGACGTCACAACATGCAGTAGGGATGGCGGGGCATGATCGCGCAGACGTCACAACATGCAGTAGGGATGGCGGGGCATGATCGCGCAGACGTCACAACATGCAGTAGGGATGGCGGGGCATGCCGTGGGATCGCGCAGACGTCACAACACGCAGTAGGGATGGCGGGGCATGATCACGCAGACGTCACAACATGCAGTAGGGATGGCTGGGCATGATCGCGCAGACGTCACAACATGCAGTACGGATGGCGGGGCATGATCGCGCAGACGTCACAACATGCAGTAGGGATGGCGGGGCATGATCGCGCAGACGTCACAACATGCAGTACGGATGGCTGGGCATGCCGTGGGATCGCGCAGACGTCACAACATGCAGTACGGATGGCGGGGCATGATCGCGCAGACGTCACAACATGCAGTAGGGATGGCGGGGCATGATCGCGCAGACGTCACAACATGCAGTAGGGATGGCTGGGCATGATCGCGCAGACGTCACAACATGCAGTAGGGATGGCGGGGCATGCCGTGGGATCGCGCAGACGTCACAACATGCAGTAGGGATGGCGGGGCATGATCGCGCAGACGTCACAACATGCAGTAGGGATGGCGGGGCATGATCGCGCAGACGTCACAACATGCAGTAGGGATGGCGGGGCATGATCGCGCAGACGTCACAACATGCAGTAGGGATGGCGGGGCATGATCGCGCAGACGTCACAACATGCAGTAGGGATGGCGGGGCATGATCGCGCAGACGTCGCAACATGCAGTAGGGATGGCGGGGCATGATCGCGCAGACGTCACAACATGCAGTAGGGATGGCGGGGCATGATCGCGCAGACGTCACAACATGCAGTAGGGATGGCGGGGCATGATCGCGCAGACGTCACAACATGCAGTAGGGATGGCGGGGCATGATCGCGCAGACGTCACAACATGCAGTAGGGATGGCGGGGCATGATCGCGCAGACGTCACAACATGCAGTACGGATGGCTGGGCATGCCGTGGGATCGCGCAGACGTCACAACATGCAGTAGGGATGGCGGGGCATGATCGCGCAGACGTCACAACATGCAGTAGGGATGGCGGGGTATGATCGCGCAGACGTCACAACATGCAGTAGGGATGGCGGGGCATGCCGTGGGATCGCGCAGACGTCACAACATGCAGTAGGGATGGCGGGGCATGATCGCGCAGACGTCACAACATGCAGTAGGGATGGCTGGGCATGCCGTGGGATCGCGCAGACGTCACAACATGCAGTAGGGATGGCTGGGCATGATCGCGCAGACGTCACAACATGCAGTAGGGATGGCGGGGCATGCCGTGGGATCGCGCAGACGTCACAACATGCAGTAGGGATGGCGGGGCATGATCGCGCAGACGTCACAACACGCAGTAGGGATGGCGGGGCATGCCATGGGATCGCGCAGACGTCACAACAGCACACAGGCAATAGGACAGGAAAAGGCGCTCAACACGGCCCACCATCGCAGGCTGTGAGCGAATAATTAACCCACCATCACAGGCTGCTAGCAAATGATTAACCCACCATCACAGGCTGCAAGCAAATGGTTGACCCACCATCACAGGCTGCTAGCAAATGATTAACCCACCATCACAGGCTGCGAGCAAATGGTTGACCCACCATCACAGGCTGCTAGCAAATGATTAACCCACCATCACAGGCTGCGAGGAAACGGGTAGCACCGAGGCAAAGGGGCCTTGGAGAGCCCTTCAGCAAAGCTCGCCGCTTAAAGGGTGAACAAGCCCGCACGTAGCTACGAAGCCGCAAACCGACCTCTAAACCTATCCTCCATATCTTACCAGTGTTGTGGGACCATTTTGTTCACAAGACAGGACGGTTGGATACTAGATACCATGTGAGCACATGCTGGAAAAGGACCATGCACACACCTCGCATGTGACTGGCTCCCGCGGTCTTGCCGCCGTGGCAGAGACAATAACCGTATATGTCAGAAGTCTGCGATCGCCGCCGTGGCAGAGACTAGTTTACAGCTCCGCTGCCAAGTCCTCGACACGCAGACACACGCAGTTCCGATTCGCAGGCACCTGTGCATGGCCGGCTGGCGTGGTTCGGTGCGGCGCGTCCCTGCCAGCGGGTAGAATCGGCATCACACACCAGGGCACACATCCGCGTGCGCGGTGTGCGGAATGGCCGCAACTTGTCCCTGGCCGGGTAGGAACCAGCGCCTCGTCCAGACGGATCCGCAGGCACATGAAGCGCGGGGTGGGAATGCTACCCCGTTGGGTCACGAGTCGGGGACGCCCCCCCCCCCCCGTGATCAAGGCGGGCCGGATTGATGCGAGGAAGCAAATGGCTCCCCTTGCACATCCGTGAACTAGCTGCGAGCATGAAAAAACGGCGCACGTGCGTGGAAGCCCGCATGCGCATGCGGCGGCACGGGCGGCTACCCGCAGGTCTTGGACGCACATGTGCGGGCGACGGACTTGATCGAGGATGTCCGGCCGTCACTGGTGGCACTGCACACTTAGCATAACTGCCATGGGAGGACGCCTGGGCCTCTGACCCAGGGAAGGCGAGTAGCCACGATGTGTTCTTTTATTAGTTCAGGATCGCAAGCCGCCCACATCATGAGCACCTGCACCGGACCTCCCAACACACAGGTCCCATCGCAGATGCTGAGCTGTCACCGGCCAGCCTGTCACCGGCCTGGCTTGTCCGCGCCGTTGCCATGCACCACGTTGGCCGGTGATTGCAGCGTGGACGCAGGCTCGACACTGAGAGTACACATGGGAGATGCCCAGCAACAAACACAACAAGAGCAACAAGGACATCAACCACAATGGACCACCACAATCCATTGGCCCGGGATGGTGTCAGCAGCACTCACGTCGAGGTTGCTGCCGGTGATGAACCGCAGACAGGAGGCAGCGCAGCGGTGGGTGACGAAGGGGAAGGGGGGCAACGGTGGACGTAAGGGAACGGATAGGCAGGCATTGGGCAAACGATATCCGCAGATGGGCGTGCACATACTGAAAATGAATGGCCAAGTGATGGCAACACAGGATGGGTCGAAACGCAGGATGCGGATATGGCGTGGCGGAATAAACATCAAAATCTTTCTGGTAGAGTACGAAACCGTCATCTGATCCCAACGTGCACCTGACCAGCAGGAGAACAAACGTCTGTGTGGTTAGGGAGCACCCCACCACAGCCACCAAAGTGCGGACTTGAAGCCATACTGTAGGGCCCTGTCTAGTGTTCATGCACTCTAGTACGCACTACAAACCACCAGCAAAAGTACCGGGACAGTGGGCCAACTGGAGGAGAAGTTGTGAGGCTCTCAAATAAACGAATAGGGCATGTGGAACGGGCCCTCCACCCACCCACCCCCACAACCAGACAGTGGGCCAACTGGAGGAGAAGTTGTGAGGCTCTCAAATAAACGAATAGGGCATGTGGAACGGGCCCTCCACCCACCCACCCCCACAACCAGACAGTGGGCCAACTGGAGGAGAAGTTGTGAGGCTCTCAAATAAACGAATAGGGCATGTGGAACGGGCCCTCCACCCACCCACCCCCACAACCAGACAGTGGGCCAACTGGAGGAGAAGTTGTGAGGCTCTCAAATAAACGAATAGGGCATGTGGAACGGGCCCTCCACCCACCCACCCCCACAACCACACACACACACACACGTGCAGACACGCACACACATATACACACACATACAAACAAGCACGCGCGCCCATGCCTGCATGCACAAACGTACACACAAATAGAAAACACACCTGCATCTGATGTCTTCAAACGAGCCCCGCAAATCCCTCACGCACGCGCCACCCCGCCGGGCTGGCCGTCCCTGAGACGTCCCTGCCCCCCCCCCCCCCCCTCTCTCCCCCTTGCCCAGCCGCCGCTTCGCTATCCAATCGCCCGCCCTCACTCTCATCGCTGCTGGTCTCATACCAACAGGAGGAGCCGCGGGAGGAGGAGGAGGACAGGGACGACAGCTGGAACCCATCACGAGCCGCCTCGGAGCCCACGTGTACTTCCTTCCACAGCTGGCTGCTGGCACCTGTCTCCTTGCCCTCGTACCCAACCGCGCCATCCACCGTTTCTTCCCCGCTCACACCCCCCTGTTCTGATCGGCCACCACCACGGCTCGCCCAACGCCGACTCTTGGCCTTGCCCCTACGGCACGACGAGGAGCCGCTGTTCACATTTTCTTCCCCGACGTCGGAGCTTGCACTGCGGCATGCGCGCAGGATGGAGTCGTCGAAGCGAGGCGGCGAGTCACCCGGCAGCAGCCCTCCCTCGCTGGCAGGCGTGTAGATACCTGCTTGAACCTCCCACAGAGCGTTCGGCGAGAAACCGTGCGAGGGGCCCCCAACCGGGCTGGCGCACGCCAGAGGCTGGAGGCCACCACCCGCACCACCGAAGCGCGGCGAATCCTCGTACCCAGGGCTCACGGTTACTGGCGGGAGCGTGCTGCTGCTGGGGGGCCGGTATTTCGGACTGCAGGCCCCCACACCATCGCCCGCATCGTCTCTGCCCATCGCATCCTCCTCCTCCTCCTCTCCTTCGTCCGATCCAGTGGACATGGCATCGGAGTTCCTGAGGGAGGAGTCACTCCCTTGCTTGTCGAATGGCATGCGGACAACGGGGGTTACATGCATCGTGAGAGCCTGCCCCGTCGTTGCGCTGACATCCGCACTACCGGCCATCGCCCCTGCCTCGCCACCGTCCCTTCTGCCCTCCTCGGCTTGCCCGCACACTTGTCCTGCTGTTTCTGCTGACCTGGCCGCGGATGCCACCGTGCTGACAGCTGGCACAGCTGGCTCAATGTGCACATCCCTTATGGATGCCACAGCAACCTCCTCCGCACCCGTTGGGCTGCCAGCACGCATCACGGGATCAAAGCCGCTCGCAAGCACGCCTTCCTGCCCGCAATGTCCCGTGCAGGAAGCAGCAGCAGCAGCAGGAGGGCTACCACCCAACTTCTGAGCCACGTTTGCCCCCCCCTCCTGTGTGTGACCTGCGTGCCCCCCCCCCTCCAGCTGCGTCATGTATTCTGAGAACACTCGCAGCCAGCACGTGCCGCCCTCACGGTGGAACGCCTCCGCCCTCTGCATCAGTTGCAGCCACGCGGCACTGTTATTGGTATCACTAGCATCAGCCCCCAGCACACCCCCGGCCACCCCCCCAGGACCTCCCCACCCCCACACGGCGCGCGCGCTCTCGTCGGACCCTGAACGCGTCCCTGTGGTTGCTGAGCTGGACAAATCGCTGCCACTGCGCACGCGCCTCGGCATGCCAGGTGGCGCATTCTCAGCTGCACCTCCCGCAGCGCCCACAACACCACCGCTGGCATCCACCGGGGCGGATGCCCCGTCCTGGCGGATGACACCATGGTGGATGATATCGTGGTGGATGGCGACACCCTCGAGTGCATGGCAATGAAGGCCCAGCGCTTGGCTGCTTGGGTGATGCACGTGCCCTGCATCCCTGCTGGCACAAGTTCCGATCGATGGTGGACGCATCACGCCACCCCCGCCATCGCCACCAGCCCCACCGGTGTTCACGTCAGTGGCCCACACGGCCGGGGGCTCATTGCCCCCCGCGCCATCACACGACGCGCGTGAACAACGCCACGACCAGTCCTTGCTGCCCTGCTGGCGCCGCTCCGCGCTGATGCCAGCATGAACGCCACCAGTGAGCGTTCCAGGATGAACACCGCTGCTGACACTGCTGGCATCCGGTTCCCTATCCCTGTGCGTCCGCGGGTGATCAGCACCACCGTTATCATCCAGATCATCCAACTGAAATAAAGCAACCGAGGAGCCCCAGCCCTTCCCTAAAACCCGGCGGTCCCCCCCCGTGTTGTCGCGGCTGGGGTCTTCGATGGGGGCCACCCTGCGGTGGGGGCGCTTGGCACGCTGGGGGCCCTGGGCACGACACGTAGGCACAAAGGCAGAGCCAACACTCGGAGCAGGACAGGGGCACCGAGAGCCCAGCATGAGCTTGCGCATGGGCACGGGCAATGGCATGGGCATGGGCATGGGCATGGGCGTGGGCATGGGCATGGGCATGGGCATGGGCAGGGGCAGGGGCAGGGGCAGGGGCAGGGGCAGGGGCAGGGGCAGGGGCAGGGGCAGGGGCAGGGGCAGGGGCAGGGGCAGGGGCAGGGGCAGGGGCAGGGGCAGGGGCAAGGGCAGGGGCAGGGGCAGGGGCAGGGGCAGGGGCAGGGGCAGGGGCAGGGGCAGGGGCAGGGGCAGGGGCAAGGGCAGGGGGATGGGCGTGTGCGTGTGCGTGTGCGTGTGCGTGTGCGTGTGCGTGTGCGTGTGCGTGTGCGTGTGCGTGTGCGTGTGCGTGTGCGTGTGCGTGTGCGTGTGCGTGTGCGTGTGCGTGTGCGTGTGCGTGTGCGTGTGCGTGGGGATGGGCATGGGCATAGGCATGGGCATGGGCATGGGCATGGGGATGGGCATGGGCATGGGCATGGGCATGGGCATGGGCATGGGAATGGGCATGGGCATGGGCTAGGACTAGTCAAGCCCACGGGAGGGTCAACATGAGTTGAACACCTAGCCCCATGAGGTTGCTTAGCTCACGGCATGCTCCCCTCAGTGACTAGTGGGGACTGACACACCCCCAACATGATCAACATTATCGTCCGATATGAAAACCAGCTATACCCCTCTGTGCGACCGCCTCGACAAAAAACTCGCAACTGCCGATAGCGACATGTCCAGCAACTCCTGAATGCGTATTGTACCCATCACAACACATGGCCTGTAGGCCGAACACATCTGAACTGCTCCTCAACAGGCTACGTGCTTCAAGTTGTCAAGAATGTTGTGGCAACCATGGCGAGACCATCGGCCTTACCGAGGGTGTCATGCTCTGAGCCTGCTCCTGTGGGTCCCTGGCGCCGCTTGTATACGCAGGCATGGCAACCCCGCTCGCCGGACGCCATGCAGAAGGTCCGCCGGCCAACAGCAGTTCCGCACTGCTGGCTAATGCTGCGGCAGCAACTAACCAACCCCCTGGGAGCTGCCCTGCGGCCCCCATCCCTAGCCCTCCTTCAACATTGTCCTTTCCCTGCCCTGGCCAACCTGCCATCTGATCCTTGGCCACCAGGGGGTTGCCGGGTGCATCCCGTGGCCCACTCTGATTGCTGGCATCCGACCCTATGCTTGCCGCCATGCCCTCCAGCTCCCACGAGTTGCTGCCAACAACGGCACTGTCACTAGCACCTGCGCCATCCAGGGGCAGGCTGCTGTGACTGCTGGTGACGGCACCGTGGCGGATGACAGTGTGCGGGTAGTTGGCCCCAGCCTCCCTCTGCCTCCTTCGGTCCACCATGCGGCCCACGCGCGTCTGCTCCCCTGTGGTGGTCTCCCAGCTGTCCAGGGTGAGCTGCAGGGGGTGGCCAGGCAAAGGGGGTGGCCAGGTGTCACGTTGTGGCGCCCACATGCATTCTGTGTGCCATGGTTACCTACCACCCCATGTGTGCGCCCCTCATGCCCGCACCGGTGGCAAGCCCTGAGGTGGCCACCCCTAAGAAGCAAGAGGCGGACTGTTGCTCCTTTCAGTAGGTCCTTGGGGTCCCCAGCAAGGGCAGCCTTTGCCTAAACAACCGACCCGTGATATGAATGGAAACCGACAAGAATAGGACGATGTGGAGGCCACGGGTTGCAGCCTGCCGACAAACAGCGGTCGGGTCCTGATATCGTTACGGATGCCAGTGGGGCACTATACGATGTGCTATATATATGAGTAGCTGGGGTAGTAATGTGGCCCTCCACTCCAACTTTAAGCAGCCAGTTGATTGCGATAGATACCTAGGTAGACGCGTTCTGTCAAGCCAGCTACAGTTTTTTAAGCACCCCACACACAACCCCACCTCAGAAACCCTGATGCACCCCTCCTAATGGCTCCCCTCCTGTCGGTTCCCCGCACCGCTCTCATAGGCCACGACACGATGCATGGGTGATGAGGCGGATACGTGAGTAAAGTGGCCGCATTTGTATTGCTTTTTCATGTCAGACCTTCATGCGCCCTCATGCAGAAACCAACATGGAAGAAATGTTCGTACTCTTCTTTAATGTAGGACCTGCCCCACCACTTTCTTTGGCAATGTTTCCCTGGCTGACGCCCAGCCATCATCCTCACCAGGAGCCCCTGATGCGTCGCACATTCCTCTAGTCAACACGCCTCATCAGACCCTGCCGCCACCTTGACCCGATTCCCTTTCGTCCTCCCCGACATACCCCTCCCATGCATCATTGCCCCCCCCCCCCCCTCGTATCCTCCCCCCTCTCCTCCCCCCTCTTCCCTTCTCGTTGTGCATTAGCGGTTGACGGATCCTCCCTTAAGGTACCCACAGGACGCAGTCGCGCGATTTGATGTAATGCATTAACCCTTCCCCCCCCCTCATCCCACCTGCTGCAGCCGGCTGGGGAAGAAGCTGAGCACGAGGTGCCGGTACTTGCGGTGGACGCTGAGCGGGTTGCCCATCAGCCACAGCTTGGTCAGGCAGGGGAGGGGGGACAGCCGCCGCACATGCTCCCACGAGGCCAGCAGGTTGCAGGACAGATCAAGCTCCTGGGGGAAGGCATGGGGGCATGGGGCCCCGCCGGCCCGGCGGCATCGGGAAGATGGCAACCGGGCAGCATGGAAGGATGGCACTAATCACGTGGTGAGGAAGGCGTCTCGCGATGCATACATGGACGCTGGATAACGAGCCAACTCTATCCAAGTGCAAGTGCATGCCGCCATGAGGTGCAAGAGGGGCAACTTCACTAGCCCCCGCAACTTCCTGACAGAAGCTAATTAGGTGGGTGCTGAAGTCACAGCGCGAAGCGAGCCCAGGCATAGGCTGCTGCAAGAAAAGTCGGATGGTAAAAGCACACTATTATAAACGCAGCCCGCTGGCTACTATTCTCTAAACCGAACACATATGACGCGCGGCATGGCTTGGTGCCGTGGGTTTCATGGCTGGCTCGGGAGTGCTACCATCTACACCTCCATGCTGGCTACTGACACATTGGTTGAGAAGCTACCATCCACGCTACTTGCATCTACTATCGGCAATGACAGCATGGGTTGGGGAGTCCACCATTCCGAATCGGCTGCCAAAAGGTTTAGACACGATCACTGCCTGCGGTGAACAAGCTTGGGCATCGGCAAAAACTGGATGTACTCCGAATTTTCCTTCCAACTTCCACGGGTCGGTGTCTACTCTACCTTCCTTTCCCACCCGGCACCCCGTTGACCCACCCGCCAATCACAACCCATCCACTGGCCTTCCTACTCTCCAACATGACACGTGCCCAAACTTTCTAAGATAATAAAAAGGGAGCTGGAACGGCGATGCATTAGCTCTGAGCAGGGCACCTGGCCTCACCTCGAGGGAGTATAGCTTCTCCAGGCCCGCCGTAGAGCCAAGCGCGTTGTATCGCAGCACCAGCACACGTATGTTGCCCACCGTGCGGTTCCACCCGACCGTCGACGAGATGCGGTTGAAGCCCAGGTCCAGGGATTCGAGCCGCACGCATGTGTGCAGCTGGCTGATGCTGGCGATGGCGTTGCGGCTCAGGTCCAGGTGGGTTACGGCGGGTAGCAGCGCCAGCGAGTCGTCCAGCGATGTCAGCTGGCTGTGGCTGCAGGTGACAGATGCCAGCCGCTCCCACACGCCCGAGCTGGCACCTGCACCGGGGCCATACGAACCGTCACCAACTAGGTTTCTCGCCGCACTGTCAGTGTTATGCTGGCTACTGTGGTTCTGGTTCTCCTCCCCCCAGGCAGAGATCTCTGTGGAGAGGCCCCCGATGCTAGTGCGTGGCACGTCTTCACTTGTCCGACCAATCGTGGGGCTGCCCGCCGCAACTAGAGTGTCCGCGGCCCGCACGGCGCCCTTGCGGGGGGCGGGGATGTCAGCATATCTAGCCGCACCGGCAGCAGGACCCGCAGACGCGGCATCATCGGCAGGGCCGGGTGCCAGCATCTGGCGCAGGGAGTCTACGGCGTCATAACAGCGGAGGATGAGCAAGCGGCGTCGTAATGCCGACCAGCCACTGCTGCCGGGTGAAGGAAGGTTGCAGCGGTGCACCTGGGGGCGAGAGAGGGAGAACAAGAGAGGGAGGGAGGGCGAGAGGTGGGAGAGAGTGGGGGTGGGGGTAGGAGCGATCGAGTGATTGAGCGCGCGCGCGCACGAGAGAGAGAGAGAGAGAGAGAGAGAGAGAGAGAGAGAGAGAGAGAGAGAGAGAGAGAGAGAGAGAGAGAGAGAGAGAGAGAGAGAGAGAGAGAGAGAGAGAGATGAAGGTGGGTGGATTGGTAGAGGAGAACAGCAGGAGCGCTGGAACAAACAGGAGGGAAAATACCGAATGAGGAGGCAAGTAACCGACAGAGAGGGAAAGATATGGGCGACGGAGCGCCACGCAAGCAGGCGAGAGATTAGTCAAGGCAGGGAGTCCCATGGGCAAACAGTGGCGTGGCCCACCGTGACCAACAAGAACACATTCCATCATACCATCACGAGTGAGCACACACGCCCATACCTCCAGAACGGTCAGGTTGGCGAAGAGATGAAACGGGATGGGCGTGGAATCTCTGCCTGGCCCTGACAGGGACGAAACCAGCTGCAAGCAAAATTGGGTGGGTTTGGTTCATGAGTTAGTGAAATGATGCACACCTCAAGAATTGAAAGATTCCAGGGCATGCACACATACATGGTTTTGGTGTGTTTGGAAAACCGTGAATCGGAGAAACTCTCCCAAGCAGCACTTCTTAAAAATGTGGTTCTGACAGAGGCAAGTTTCCCCTGGAGTGGAAGCCAGGGACATGCGCGGGCGAAAGGACACCGCACCGAACGAGGCCATGATTTTAGCAAGGCCATCTGCGAAGTCACCACATCGTCTTCCGCAAACTGCTCCGCCGACAATAAGGTACCTGGCGGTGGCCGAGTCAGTGTAAAATGTGAGGCCACCAGGCATGTGATGACCATCACAAATGGATTCGATTGAGATCAACCCCTTGCCTTGGCAACGGCAGGAGGGGGGACATCGCCCCCTAAGATCGCACAAGAGCGCGCTCCCTCATCTGGCCCAGCGCCAGCCAAAGAGGAAAATGGCCGAGTGCGCTCCGCGAGCAAACGGGCTGCGCCGGGTCGAAAACGGCTACTTTGGGAGTGTGCTACAGGCTACGTTGGCTATACGACACCTGGCATATTACTAGCAGCTCGTAGTAGGAGATCTTAGGATCTTATCGTTGTATCAACAGCTCCATGATAAATAAGCATGTTTTACTGCAGTGGTTCCGCTTCGCTGGTATCCGCCGGTGCGATGGTGGGTTGCAACTCGCAAGACGTCAACAGCATATAAAGACGATGCCTGACACCATGATCAGCTCCGTCGTGGGATCAACAACGACAACAACAACCTGACCCTGAAAGTTTATGTGTCCTGCTTGAATAATCAACCAATACTGGTCGCTTTGCAGCGTAAGTAGTTAGTACAGCAGGGTCAAAGCTGACTCATGCCCTAAAAATCAAGCGCCGGACCATGCTATAAGGATCACCAGAGCGCACTCCTTTCCCTAAAACCAGGCGCCGGACCGGCGGTAAGAGTGCAGTCTGAAACATTTTCTTGGCGCCGCTCTCAAACACTTCGACCAGAGCACGCTCTGTCACCGAAATTCTGGCGCTGTATCCGTTTTTGCCAGTTTTTGGGAGCTCGCTTGACGTCCCGTGGCGCTGCGCCGAGTCAGTGACGGAGTAAGCTGTTTTGTCTGCATGTCCTTCTTCCTGCGACGGCGCACGCGAGCCATGACCTACTGTAGAGGCGCGTGCAGCAGAGCCAGCAATGTCCAAACAACGTTTTCCTTTCAGAGTTCTTCTTGCACCAATTTCCTCCCTGCCTTGAGCGAAGGCACACGAGCGCCATCCCGTGTTGCAGGGGTGGCATGCAGCACGCCGGCATTTTCCTCCCACCAAGTCCCTCCCTACCTTGAGCGCGGGCACACGTCCCAGGAAGGCGGCCACCCGTTCGACGTGCCGGTGGTCTCCCATGTGGGAGATGTACGACCGCAAGTAGTCAATGGGGGCGCTCACTGGTGGACGCAGGTGGCAGTGGCAGTTATCCACAACGGTCACAGTGGCAAGGGTTGCACCACGTGGCGAAGCGAGGCGCGCCCACGTGGCATCGCATATGACACATCCGTCCCATAGGTCATCCCACGCATGCACACCCACCAACAAGGAGACACAGGGGCGTGAGCCACCCAGCAAATGGGGAGGGTCATGGGTGTCCATACCGGACGATGCCATCACTCCCAAACAACACACCTACCATTGCAATCCAGAAGAGATAGCACATGCCCCTAGTCCCTCGAGTCCCTCGAGTCCCCCGGCGCCCTCCGGCCTCCTGTCATGCCCCACTGTGCATCCCCACTTTCTTCCCTCCTCTCCTCTCAGACGGCGCATACGGCTGGGCAGCTGCTGAGTGAAACTACACACATCCATGCCGATCAGTATGGTTACCATTCACTGCGTAGCGAACGTTGGCGCCGCGCCTGCTGTGAATAGTGTCACACACCCTAATTGGACACACACTATTCGCTGTATATGAATGGGTGTTACACCAGGGTGTGTTACACACGCTTGAAGAGTGGGCACATAATCCCTACTGCCGTGAGCCGTCAGTGAGTCTGTAGAAGCACGGGTTCGTGCCGATCTCGCTGAGCCAAGGACTTTCCACCCACGACAAAACCGATTTCGCGACACGGAAGTAGGAAAAAGTACTGCCCAAGTTAAGGACCAACTTAGCGGGGAGATATTGCTATCAGTGTGTGTAACACTATTTGTGGACACACGCTGATGTACTTGTAACACTAATTGACATGGACTGTGTTGTGCTCTACCCTGCCATTGTACCGTGACTGCCGGGGCCCTGCCTCCTTCCCTCGGTCACACCAACGCGCTGCCATGTCATCAGGATGCCGCGTTCCCCCCCCTTTCCGAGCACACAAATGCATGCAATTTAAACCCAGAGATTTGTGTGGGGGGGTTGCCTACTCACCTTCTGACCAAAGAAGAACAAAAACAAACAAAGCCCAGACCACGTTGCAAAACCAGGTCTGGGCAAGAGTCATCGAGCTAGTTGGGCCAAACCTGCGTCTGCCCATCAAAACACAAACATCTTGTGAAATCTCCCTGAACCCCAACCCCACGCCCCTCCTGCCTCCTGCTTTCACACTATGTGTAAAAGCGCCTCATTCAACAAAGTGGCTGATAAACCCGCCAGGCCTAAAGCTTGATGGCTAGCCGTGGCGGAAACGCGGATACCCGTTGGTGCCATAGTCATTCTTGATGTGCACAGCCCGTTGGTATTAGGACCCACGTGCTCCAAGGGGCAGGATTTACTTGCCACAACATGCCAAGTGGCAAGAGTACGCCGACGCTGACCATGCACGCCAGGCAAACAGGCTGCTAAACGAATGTGCTGTGTGCTCAGTGAATATCATCCATGTGACGGCAGGCAGAGTACAAGTCACCTTTGAGTTCCCCCAGCCGGTGGAGTGCTGCCAGGCGTCCTGCCAGATACTGCAGGCACGAGGGGTTGAGCTTAAGCGCCAGTTCGCCACGGAGGACCTTGGCGCCTGGTGGATGGGGGCATGGGATGGTTTGGTGCGCACCACAGAGGGGGGGGCATGCGATGACCCCAAAAGTTCGGGTACCCAGACACCTCAGTTGACTCGTCTGGCACACACGGTTGCGATACAGTCACCAGGACCGCCAGGTGGATGCAATGGCATCTCAAGGGGCGAACGAGGTGGGATCAATGGGGGGCATAGCGGAGGTGGCACGCAGGGAAAAGTGACGAACGCCAGTCACGACAAGCATTTTGATGACAGTGTGCACATCATGTGATAATACCAATTGTGACGCAGTTACCACGCAGCAAGTTTGTTTGGTCGGCAGGGGATAATCATGGCGATAGAAATATTGCTCTTGAAATGCACACGTCATCCCATACAGCGGCGTCCAGGAAATAGTCAACCAGATGTTTGCGTACCGCATTTGTGAAAAGATTTGTTCAAGTTACCGTCGAGAAGACATAGAAGATGCAAATCTAAGAAAGGTCAACGTGAGCAGGAAGTTTTTGCATGTAGGGGCAGTACGTACCATCGTGATCGATGAACGCCGTCATAAGTTCGAGAAATTTCCTGCCGTCGACCACCTGACAGGAGACTTTTGACTCTACATCAAGCGATGCCCCAAGTCCTCCCAGGTTCAAAAGCTCCAGGAGCCGTTCCCTCGTCGTCGGCGACCCGGCCGCCAGCGACCCGCCCTGCATGATGACGGTTTCCAGGCGGACCGTGGTGAACGATTTAATTAACTACATTGAGAAAAGATTACACTGGTAGTGCCTGCAGAGTTATGCGTATACTTTGTCGCTATGCCCATTTTCATCAACTGTCCAGTAGTGCAGAACATTGCTGAACAGCATGTTGACTACTTTGTAATGCACTCTCTACAAAGACTGCCAGGTCAACGTGCGAAGCGTCAGGAATAATAATAATAATTGGGCAATCAATTTCCGAAAAACGGGTGGGGCGCGAAGGCTAGGGCGATATTCGCGGTTTGCAATGATTCATCCTGCCAGGATCCGGCCAATAGGCATTCTAGCCTCTAGGTAGCACGTGGCGCAAGGCAGAAAAATTTGAAGCATGACTTCCAGTAGTCTTCCAGTAGTCTTCCAGTAGTATTCCAGTTGACGACAGACGGACACGTGGACCGAGCTCAGACCAAGACACGCGCCGCGCCACGCTGCCAAGACAGTGATGACTTAATTTCCCGTTTGCTGCCAACAATGCAATTTTCCCGCCACGTGCCCGGCCATCGACATTCTGAGGTTGCCAGTCGACAGTGCTGCACAAGAGCCTTTCTGATGGTGGGGTCTCCGAGCTGAGGCGGTCATCAATAGATAATTTAGCCAGGCGTGAGGATTGATTAATGTTAGCTGCTGCCGACGAGTGCTAATGTTTTCCGATTTGAAGTCTCTGCATGAGTTAGAAGACCCTCAGCTTCAGATGGCACGGAAGACCGGGGAAGCGGCTGCCTATGCATGCATTATATGCATGAAAATGGTATTTTCATAATCTCGATCACGCACAAAAAACAGTGTTTTACGTCCTCGATCAACGAATGGCTAACACGCAACAAGAGACCTCGGTTAGTGGGGGTTATGCACGAGAAAAAATGTCTGATAGTGGATGTAGCGACTAAATTTGAAATACAGCTTTAGGGAAGATGGAGGTGGAAAAGATTGACCGGTTCCACCGGTTGATGCGAGCCGCAGATGCTGCTGTCAGTTCCGGAGAATGGGAAATAGGCGTGTCTGCCAATTTAAGGCTAATGAGCATGCTTGTTTCCGAAATTGGCGTCGAAGGAGCCGCCGGGTCAACGAAACGTGCCGGCTGCCTGAGAGATGTCATGGATACACGCGAGCACTCACTTTCCTCCACGCTGGAAAATATGCTTTCCGACAAAGGCATGGGAATATCGAGGTAAGATACAAAATGCGCAGTAGGTTTTGATGATCGAGTGTTCTTGATTCAGCTTTGCGTAACGCGCCGTGCTTCGAACCACCCGTTCAAGTTTGGTAATGTGCGTGAATTGTCTGCTTGCCTTCAAAATGAGCGTGCAATTTGCAGTATGTTTATCCAACTATTCCGTCAAATGCAGTTTTCTCTTGGCGCTTAAGTGCATTGGTTTACATGGACAGTTGCGTTCACTGAATGCAGATATCATGCTCGATCCCGCAGCGCTGGGGCTAACTTGCTTGCCCATTGTTTTATCCACGCTTCACATCGGCCTTTTGACAGGGCGGCCTTGGAGCAAGCAGGGCTCTCTGACGACTTTGAGCTGCCGAACGACTGGGAGGTAGAGCTTTCTGCCGTGGACTTCAGGCATTTTCATGTGGATAAGCGCTCTAAACTTGCGGCGGTGAGCCATTTGCCTGTGTTCTTGTCACCCCAAACTCACAAGCGAATTTGCTTTGTTTTGTGGTGTAATACATAGAATAGACAGAAGCTCAAGATGTAGGCAGCGAAGGGCTTTATGCATCACAAAGCGCTTTGCCACTAAAATAAAACCCTGCTGCATTTTTTTTAGTTCAGATATAGCAGGGCGAAAGGCATCACCTGAAACCTGCTGGACACCATTGAGACGTGCTTTCTACGTTGGCGACAGCCACCAAAAAACACAGTTGCTCATGTCAGCATATCACTGGCTGAATGTTTTCCCCTTCATGCAAAACTTGCGTGTGCAGTGTGCACAGCTCGGTGCCTGGTGCTTTGGACGAAGCCATGGTTAGGTTTTATGTCACTGTGCCCCTTTGCTCCTGCGCATCCACCCTCGCTCACACCTCGAACACCACCTGGCAACGCAGCCACTGGTTGATGTGTGATGGCATGCGTTATAGCCACGTGTGGCCAGCAGCGCAGCGGCATGCTGCTGGCTCGCTGGTGTCCGTCCATCCGCCCGCCCATCCCTATGGGCACGTGGAGAGCGGTGCCGTGAGCATCACCCAGGCGCGCAGACCTGTGAACTCGCAAACAAAACCACATGCACACTGGCAAATGAAGTGGTGCATGCATAAAGTGGCGATGGTACGAACTGGTTTTGACATGTGTACGTGACCCCGCGTAAAGCCACCTGTGCTCATGTCTGCGCCACCATTAGTTTCATAATGCCCCATGTGGATGGCACCAGGCGCATGGCCACCCCCCTGCCTTCATGCTCCTGCCCACTGGATGATGTCCGTGGTTCACTATGTCTACCCGCCCCCTCAGGCTACCATCCTGCAGCAGTCAGCGCTCGCACGAATGCCCACCGTGTGGTCGGACCTAGATCCACCACCGCAAAATGGTAGGGCATCAAACACGAGTCCGCCTCCCGATAGACCGGGAGACGTGCCTACCCTGGGTGTTGCCACCGACCGGGAGGAGAGACGTGCCTGGCCACATAGGTTAGGTGGCCCCCCAGCCCCTGCCGAGCCAGACAGGCACATGGGACGGTCTCTCACGGCACCAAACCCAGACTCTGGTGGCGTGGCTCGCCGCATGATGACGTCGGACCGCTCCCCGCCAGGGGGTGGCGTGGGGCCACCAGGTGACCCTGGCGTGGCCTGGCGCGGGGGGGGGTTCAGGCAGGGTGTCGCGGCTGTTGCCGCTGATGCCAGCACCACCTCGTTCGGTGCTGGCTGTGGCTATGGAGGCGGTGGGGTGGGCGCGGAAAACAGGCCGTTGGCGACACAGCAGGTAATGCTACTGGGCTCTTATGCTAGCACACGTTGGTGGTGCATTTTGCCACCATGTTCCTCTTATCATCATGGCGTGATCATAGCCCACGTTGGATGTGTGCTACTGTTTCCGGCGCAGCTCTTTCTCTTTTCCCCACCCTGCATCTCTGTCGTCGTATCCTCATCCATCGTGTCCTTCTCTTGTCATTTCTGGCAACGCCCCCACCGTAATAGAACCCTTTGATCAACGTATGTGAATTTGGTCGTTGCTGTAGCTGTCACCACTGCCATCGCTGTGTCATGTACTTCCCTCCCTCTCTAGCATTGCAATCATTGCTGCCATGGTCGGTGCAGGCGTTGGCTCCCCATGCTCCCCTACCGTCCCAGTCACACTCATGTCATACCAAATTGCACTCGCATAATGCTGGTGCAGGCGTTGGGACACCCAGTTGCACCTACTGCTTCTGATTTGTCTTCATTAGGGAGTTGCGCATCCTCCTTCTGCATGCATGCGGCCTCTGAGGCCTCCTTTGGTCAACAAGTCAGGTCCATGCTAGGTCAAGTCCCTGCTAGGTCAGGTCCATGGTAGTGCACCCCTCAACAGGGTGGGTTCTTGAGAGTCTGCACCAGTTGATGAGGCTCCTTCGTCTGTGCGGCCACAGTAAGGCGTCTGCTGAAGGTGTGTTAAGCTCTGCCCTGGACGAAAAGGACAAGTTGTCAATCGGAGGATTTGTTCATGAGCACCTCAGCCCACCCCACCCCCACCCCTGCCCTCCACTTCTGCCCCTGGCCCCCCTGGCTGCTGCTTGTCGTGTGCATCATCCCATCACCAGTGCCAGTGCCCTGCTTGATCACAATGGGTCAGCTTCCACTGCCCTGCACTTGCCGCTTAAATATGATTTTTTGGCTCATCGTTTATCTAGGTTTGGCCCTCTTGGTTGCGAATCCCCCCCGCCCCCTCCCCCCCCCCTCCCCCCCCCCTTCCCCCCCCTCCTCCCCCCTCCCCTCCCCTCCCCCGCCCCCTCCGTCTTGTTTTTTTGCATGCAATCACCCAGGACTACCATGCCAGGGGTGCTGCCCCAGTCAGACCCCCCAATGGCAACACACCAGGGTACCCTGGCCGCCCCATGGGCCCCCGACCCAACTTCGGAGGCGCTGCGAAGGCTAGTGGTGGCGGCCAGCCCCGTGACCCTTACCCTGGGGGTGGCCGAGGGTATCTGGACGAGAGCCGCGCAGGTGCCCCTGGGTACCCAGCGTCGAGGGTTGGCATGTACCGGCCCCATTTTGCGCAGCCGCCCCCGCTACCTTATGGCCAGGGAGCGCGCAGCGTGGGTGGGGATGATCGTGGCGGTGACAGTGGCAGTAACGAGGGGGGCCGCGCGGCAAGGGACGCGCCAGCTGGAATTGACGGGTTCATGACCGCCAAGCAGCAGCTGGTAAGTGGCTGCTGCCACCACAATATTTTGAAAAAGCTAGCTACCTGCCTTTCGCCAGTGCAAGCATCTGAGGAAAACCTAGTTCGTATGTCTTTTTGTAACCATTCAACTTTTGTTCATAGCTGCAAGATAGCTGCTAGGGCTTGTGTCATCATCGGCGAACAGGGATGCAGCTGGGTTGCATGTCAATGATATCATGCCGCGCAACCATGTGGCACATTCTGCACGTATGATGTTAGACAGCAAGGCACATCCTGCACCACTGGCGTGCAGATAGGAGCGGCTCCTGAAGCGTCCCCATGCAGTCCCACCCACATGCATAGATGCGATTAAGGTGGATGTTGGGGTACTCCCAAAGGCTTGGCCTCTTTGGTATAGACAGAGTCAGTGTTGTGTCGCCCCTCATGCCAAATGCTCTCATGCCACACACATACTTTCTACCCCTGCACCAATAGGTGAAGGAGTCGGCTGCCAAAGGCAACTCCGTGCCCTGGAAGGCCGGGCCCGAGCGCGCGCCACCTGGCGACCAGAGCCGCCGCGGGGGGATGACACCTGGCATGGCCGGCCGTGGTGGCAAGCATACCCCCTTTGTGTCCCCAATGTTGTCCAACGTGTCGGGAGGTGGGGGCGGACCAGCGGGTGGGGTAGGGGCAGGCATGCGGCGACCAGGTGCCGGCAGGCAGCAGTACGGCGGGGGGGATGGCGGCGGCGGCGGCGGCGGCGGGTCGGAGGCGGATGAGGTCCTCAAGCGGGTGTAAGTGGCCACTCTCATAAGTATCCACTCTTTTCATGTACTCAGCAGCCTCGGGCATGCAGCAGTGTCGCAGTAGCAGCCTTCCGCGTTGCGACGGTCAGGTATACTTAAACTACCTTAAGGGTATCCTCAAACTATTCCACTGCGAATAACAGGTCTCCATGCATCCGACATGTCATGTACCTGTCCTGGTATGTGCAAGACCAGCTTGCTGCTGACAAATGGTGCATCCATGCCTTGTCTGGTACCAGAGATGCCCACCGAATGCCCATGCTGTCGTCCAGCCACAGTGCTCCCCATATACATGAACACGTTATGTCTAACCTCCCCTGAAGCCTTCCCTTGTAAACCCTTACCCCATGCACCTCCCTCAAGGTGCACCATGACTAGGTGCAGTAGCTTGGCTCACTCACGGGGTGCATGCTCATTCAGCGGGCCTGGAAAGGCTCCCTGGCCAGCCCACAGGGGTGGGTGGCTGATGCCTGGCCAGCCATCATGCACACCAGGCGTACCTTGTATGATGATGTCCGCGATGATGGTTACCAACATAAGCGTAAGACCCCCCTATCACAGCAAGCCCCCCACTGCCGTGCTTGTATCGTCATTCTCATGGCTTTCATATCGGAACCCAATGCACACAATCACAGAACACCTTACGTGTGACGGCGTAAGACCAGTTAGCACCTTTTTCTTTTTTTTTTCAAGCAGCGGAGTCTAATGTGCGCAACGTGTGTGCATTTGCTTGTCTTGGTACGTGTTTGTGTGTGGTGTGTGGTGGGGGGTGGGGGCGGGGGTGGGGGTGGGGATGGGGGCGGGGGTGGGGGCGGGGGTGGGGGTGGGGGGGGGGTGGGGGTGGGGTGGGGGTGGGGGTGGGGGTGGGGGTGGGGGTGGGGGTGGGGGTGGGGGTGGGGGTGGGGGTGGGGGTGGGGGTGGGGGGGGGTGGGGGTGGGGTGGGGGTGGGGGTGGGGTGGGGGTGGGGTGGGGGTGGGGGTGGGGGTGGGGGTGGGGGTGGGGGTGGGGGTGGGGGTGGGGGTGGGGGTGGGGGTGGGGGTGGGGGTGGGGGTCTAGGAAGCGCGTGCGCGCATGGTGCCTGGGTGCCTGGGTGCCTGGGTGCCTGGGTGCCTGGGTGCATGTGCATGTGCGTGCATGTGCATGTGCACGTGCGTGCATGTGCATGTGCACGTGCGTGCATGTGCATGTGCATGTGCATGTGCATGTGCATGATGTGCATGTGCATGTGCATGTGCATGTGCATGTGCATGTGCATGTGCATGTGCATGTGTATGTGCATGTGTATGTGCATGTGCATGTGCATGTGCATGTGCATGTGCATGTGCATGTGCATGTGCATGTGCATGTGCATGTGCATGTGTGTGTTTGTTTCTTGCGTGCCTGTTCCTGTGTGGTTCTGCCTGTTTGTGTGTGCATCTGTACATGTGCCTGCCCAGGCTGGACGCGCTGGGCGTGACGGATGGCGGCCTACCCGAGCGGCTGCAAGGCATCGAGCTCAAGCTGCTGGACCTCATCGTTCATGAGATCCTGCACCGCAGCCTGCGCGTGGAGTGGGATGACATCGGTGCGTGGGGGTGTCACACACACCACACAGGGGCCGCAAGCACTGTACAGGATCGCAGGGGGGAAGTCATCCGTGTCGTTGGTAGGGAAGATATGCATGGCTTGGATGTGGTGGTTCCCGTCATTCAGGCCGACATTCATGAAAGCCTCGAGTGCTCCCTTCGCCGGGTGCAAGGGTCTGCCTATGGCGGAGGATGACGTTGGGCCACGGTTGCGCATCCATCGAAGATTGGTTTGTAATGTGCGTAGGACGTAGTTTCTAGTAGTGACGGCAAGGGCCGCAAGGTAATGCGGGTGGGGACCCACTGGGCTGCCCAACAGTGACAATGTTGTAAAGCAGCACTTGACTGAAATGCATGGCTGGGAAATGCAGCTCTGGCACATCCACTGCGCACCTTGCCTCGCTTTGTGTTTTGGGGTGATGTATGCGGTCCTTGAGGACACCTAGGGGGGGGGCCTCAAAAGAGGTGGGCAAGTGCTGAGCAGGCCGAGCATGTCAGATGCTCATGGTCAGCAGCCCTGTACTGAGCAGCCACGAGCTACCCTTGTAATTGTGTAACCAAGCCGTGGCCAGCTGTGGGAATCTAGGCTGTCTGGTCGTGTGTGCTTTTATGGTCATCACAAACTCAGCAGCCTCTCTCTCTCTCTCTCTCTCTCTCTCTCTCTCTCTCTCTCTCTCTCTCTCTCTCTCTCTCTCTCTCTCTCTCTCTCTCTCTCTCTCTCTCTCTCTCTCTCTCTCTCTCTCTCTCTCTCTCTCTCTCTCTCTCTCTCTCTCTCTCTCTCTCTCTCTCTCTCCTCTCTCTCTCTCTTTCTCTCTCTCTCTCTCTCTCTCTGTCTCTCTCTCTTTCTCTCTCTCTCTCTCTCTCTCTCTCTCTCTCTCTCTCTCTCTCTCTCTCTCTCTCTCTCTCTTCTCTCTCTCTCTCTCTCTCTCTCTCTCTTCTCTCTCTCTCTCTCTCTCTCTCTCTCTCTCTCTCTCTCTCTCTCTCTCTCTCTCTCTCTCTCTCTCTCTCTCTCTCTCTCTCTCTCCTCTCTCTCTCTTCTCTCTCTCTCTCTCCCTCCACCCCCACCCACTCCACCCCCACCCCCCTCCCTCCCCCCCTCCCCCCTCCCCCCTCCCCCCCCCTCCCCCCTCCCCCTCCCCCCCCCCCCCCCCCCCTCCCCCTCCCCCCTCCCCCTCCCCCCTCCCCCCTCCCCCTCCCCCCTCCCCCCTCCCCCCCCCCCTCCCCCTCCCCCCCCCCCCTCCCCTCCCCTCCCCCCTCCCCCCTCCCCCTCCCCTCCCCCTCCCCCCTCCCCCCCCCCCCCTCCCCCCCCCCTCCCCCTCCCCCCTCCCCCCTCCCCCCTCCCCCTCCCCCCCTCCCCCCTCCCCCCTCCCCCCCCTCCCCCCTCCCCCTCCCCCCTCCCCCTCCCCCCTCCCCCCTCCCCCCTCCCCCTCCCCCCTCCCCTCCCCCTCTCTCCCTCCCCCCTTCCCCCTCCCCCCCCCCCCCCCCCGGGCTCCCACGGACCCACGGTCCACCACCCCCAGCTGGCCTGCGCCACGCTAAGGACGCCATCATGGAGATGGTGGTGTGGCCGCTGAAGCGCCCCGAGCTGTTCAAGGGTGTGCGCTCCCCTGGCAGGGGTCTTCTGCTCTTTGGCCCACCGGTGAGTCGCAGCTTTTTGGTCCCGTGATGCTTCCTCTGTATTCCTCAGATGGCAGCCTTGCACGCCAGCTAGTTCTGTGGGGTGCTTTCTCTCTACCGTGCGTCACTTATAGTTAACTCGGGCTTATGCAAGCAGAGATGAGAAAAGAATATAGAAGCAAGTTGGTCACCTGCAGAATGCTAGATGGTGCTACCTTCTGGATCATACAGCCTGATTCCTTTGTCCGTTGCTACAGTCAACTTTCCAGAAGATGTTGCCGCAGTTCCTGTCATTTGGCAAAAGCAGGCTTTGCGATGTTCTATTTAACTGGCGTCCATGGGCCCTATATACGTATGATTTTCCCATCGTGTTTACAATATCAGGCCCACAATATGTCTGGCCCAGATCATGCGCACTGCTTTTTAGCTGTGTCCATCCTCGGTACCCACATGTACCTTTCTCTCTTGGTGACCCTCCATCATGTTGACATGCTGGCCATGCGCTTGATGTTGGTGTGATGAGAAGGATAATGCCCTCAGGCCTTCGTGGCATTCCTGCCTGTGGACAACCTTTGAATAGCATGGGTTGCATGCGTTACTCTAATCATGCATGCATCATCGTCACTGTGCTTACCCTTGGCTGGCGCGCAGGGCACGGGCAAGACGATGATTGGACGGGCGATCGCCAGCCAGGCCAACGCCACCTTCTTCGCAATATCCGCCAGCTCGCTGACGAGCAAATGGGTGAGTAGGCGCGCCGGGTGCTCTTTGTACCTGATGTGGTGAGATGGAGGCTCTTGGACGGAGTTGTGCATAAACATGATCAGGTATGTTCCCAGGCAACAGCATCGATGCATAAGTGGTGCAGCTATCTGACATCATGGAGCCTACGGGCAGTAGAATTTGTTTGTAGTGCTGCATGTGCCTGCTGAGAGGTCTGGCAACGGTGGCGCAACGGTGGCCATGTGCCAGTCTCTCAACTCCTGCTCTGTTTCCTCCCTTCCACATCCATATTCCATGATAAAACCGGGGGGCTTGTCCCAGAACTGAACGGGCGTTCTGTGGCGCCCACAATAGCCACACATGCTCGAGCGTGTTTTTTCGTTATGTATCAGCTCGCAGGCTCTTGATTCCCTGGAAAGGGACCAGTGCAGCCACATCCAAGCGGTCAACTGTTCGATCCCGCCCGATGTCGTATCGTCTCATCAAGGTTTCGTTGTCGACGACTATCCCCTTGTGTCCCTTCGCTAGGCAACCGAAAGGAACGCCTTTGCACGACATAACTAGTACCCTGTTTAATTTGTTTTGCATTGCTACTTGGGTTGCTATGTCCCACGAGGGTGGCCCTGCCTGTCCTATTAGGGATGCATGCACGAAGGTACTATGTTCCACGAGGGTGACCCCACATTTCATGGTTATGTCCATGCGAGCATCCATATGCTTGTGTCCGCAGATCGGCGAGGGCGAGAAGATGGTGCGCGCGCTGTTCGCGGTGGCGGGCCACCTGTCCCCCTCGGTCGTGTTTGTGGATGAGATCGACTCGCTGCTCTCCATGGTGCGCGCACAAGGGAATGAATCCGTAGTCAATGAATCAGTGGATGAGAGAATGGATGAATTGATGGATGACAGAATGGATTAATGAATGAACAGTGCGCGCAGATGGGTTACGGGTGGATGGCCCTCCAGGGGTGGCTGATAGTCCTTGAGGAACAGGGTCTACTAGCTACCGGCGCTGTATGCAATATATGCAGGCAGCACGCTTGCCGCCACCCTCACCCAGTGCTGCAGTAGTGCGCTGGTGCCTGTGGTATGGCCAGGATGCGACCGGGCCCTGTCCTATCTTGCCATGCTGCATAGGCATCAACATCGGCTGCACTCCTGGCATGCTTCTACTCATTCCAGAGGCACTTTGTGTCTTCCTTCCCCTCGCGTCTCTGGCTTCCGCCACCCACGCCTTGTGCACTGTGTTAGCCTGCACGGCTGTGCCCCTTTGCTCACCCAGGCTGCTGGTGATGTATGCTGGGCGTCACGAACCCGCACGCTTGCCGTGCCTGTCCCCTGTCGCATCTCACCGCGGCCATCACCTGGGTGACAGCTCGCTTGTGATCGCACATCGCACGATCGCTGCGATGTTTTGTGGGCCTTCTCCGCCGATGGGCGTGGCGGTGGCGTAGCGTAGCACACACGCTCCTAGTGTCTCGGTGTAGGAATACAGAAGGGGTGGTCACTATCATCATAGTCACCCTCCCCCATGCGCATGGCGGCCTGCAGGCTGCCTGGTACTCCAACAGGCCTTGGCATGCGCTCCCATTCCTACCAATCTTCATTCCTTCCATTCCTGCCATCCCATTCCTGCCATCAAACAATCCCATTCCTCTCCCCTGCTGCCACCTGTCGTCCGACCCATCGTCTGTCCTCATACCACCTGTCCTCCCCTCCACCCACCCCCAGCGCAAGGCGGAGGGTGAGCACGACTCGTCACGGCGCCTCAAGACCGAGTTCCTGGTGCAGATGGAGGGGCTGGCCACTGTGGCAGAGGAGGAGCGCGTGCTTGTCATCGGTGCGTGCGCGCTCCGTGCCCTGCCGCACATGGTTGTTTGGGCTCTTGCTAGGAGGGCTTCGGGTTACGAAAATTTAAGCTCTCTAGC
>RPFO01000059.1:1271427-1338288 GCA_009746045.1 Mesostigma viride
ACACCTGCTGCACAAGGATGGCCTGCTGGCGCTGAGTGAGGAGGACATTGATGAGATCACCCGCAAGACCGAAGGTACGATAGTGTACCGTTATAGTGACACGGGCGAGGGTGTGGTGATCGCGACACGGGTGAGGGCATGTTGCTGGCTCTGAGTGAGGACTGAGGACATTGATGAGATTACCCGCAAGACAGAAGGTGTTGTTGTATGGTTTATAGGGTGCCTAGAACGGCACCTCTCCTGCTATGGGTGGCAGTGCTGTCTGGTTAACTTAAAGACCTCATTGACTTCCTTTAGCGACTGCCTTGGCTTACTCTTGTCGATTCTCTACTGATGGCATGGAGGCTAGGGAAGGCTCGCGCGCCAGCTAAGGTTTGCCTTTTCTGCACGGTATGGTATGGTGGCATCTGCATGGTATGCAATAGCACATGCCAATGCAGATGAATGTATAGTTACAGCAGCAATGTCTTGTGAGTGTGGCATGGAGAGCGGGCCTACAACTTTGAACTGGACGTTGGAAGCTCAGGGATGCCTTTGTGTTTGCTCGGTCACCACGTGCTGGTTCAGATTGATGAACAGGAGGCAAGTGTGGCATTGGGTTGCAGAGTATGTTAGGAATGGGGCGGGTGGTTGCCATTCTGATGTGCCAAGAATGGTGTGTGATGGGAACAAGGCTGCGAGCCGTGGTGTAGGTACGCGCCGATGCTGGTGCAAGGTGCGAGGCATGTTATGCAAGCTGATGCTCACCACAAACTGCATGCCCTGATGTGATGTGATGGGACGGGGTGCATTGGACGAGGAATTTCGCGGTAGTTTCGCTATGCTCACGGGGCCGCGGACCGTGGGTGAGTGCTCAGGCCTATGTGCAGTTTGCAATAGTGAGCAGTAGCTTGATTTTGCATTATGCGTTGACATTGATATTATATAATGTATATTCTGCACACATCTGTGCTGGATTATAGGTTCTATGTAGCCTGATATCCTGGCGTGGCTCGAACCTGTGCATGGTATGCGCAAGCTGGAACTGTGTTATGCCTTACATGCATACCGAGTTCGGTGGTGATATCCAGCGACGTGTTTGTGCTCATGTCTCCTGACATGACCGGTTAGACACTGATCTACCGATGGTATTATGCACCTAACATCCCAACATGGACTCCAAGTGGTTTAAACATGTCCTTTTCATCTAAAGTAGTGGCCTAGAAACACAAGCTCTCAATCAAGTATGCTTTTATCAATCAGGGATGTGCATGCCATGCCCCTCCCTGTGCATCTTATGCCCCTCCCCCCGCCGCTCTCGCCCCCCCGCCCCCCCGCCCCCCTGCCCCCCCCGGCCCCCGCGCCCCCCCGCCCCCCCGCCCCCCCCAGGTATGTCTGGCTCTGACATGTCCAACCTGGTCAAGGAGGCGTCCCTGTACCCCCTCCACGAGGCCTTTCGGTCGGGCGCCGACCTGGAAACGATGCAGCTGGATGGGGTGCGCCCTGTGGCTGTGACCGACTTTTGGCGCGCGCTCGACAGGGTGCGACCCAGCGTGTCACCCAGCGAGCTCACCGCGTACGAGGAGTGGAACAGCAAGTTCGGACAGCTGTCGCTGTAAGGCCATGCAGCCGGCCATGTGGCCACTGCGCTGTTGTGGTAGCATTAATATGTTTTTGCCATGCATGCTGATACAACACGTCAATGAGAAAGTCGGAGCGCGCCTGGGCCTGAAACAGCTGCTTGGAATATCCAGACCGGCCATGATGGAAGCTTGCGACCCTGCCAATTATTTATCTTATCATTGTTTGTTGACTCGGGTTTAGAGTAATGGAGCTGACTTGATGGATGGATTTAATGAATCAATTAATCAATGAACACGTCACTGCGTCACGTGGGTGCCAGTACAGAGTACAGGGCCTTCAACCCCTATACAGCTAACACAACGAGAAGGATTGCTCGGCCGGACGGGCGCCCTAGCTTAATCTCATCCCACAAGTGGGCAGGCGCCGCAGAGGCTAGCTCTCTCCACAGCATTGTGCCGGGGCGCAACGTACGCGGTGGGCAAGGGGGGTGTCCAAAAAAAAAAAAATCAGACACTATGCTGAAATTTTCCAAAAGTTGGCCCTTGGACCCTACCTACCTAGCACGTAGGCGCTATACCTAGCAAAACCCTGAGGTCCCAAGGGTTATAGGGGTCGACGTAGGGAGCAAAATGATCAGCTCCGCGAGCTCTACCGTTTGAGCATATTGGTGTATGGTGGGAAAATTCCGGTTTTCTGAAATGGGTCGTTGGCCGGCGCGACGCGATACTGGCACGGCACGGCGCTGGATAGCCGAAGCCTTGTAGTGGTGGCAGACGGCAGCATACTTCCGTGCCTAGGGGCAGCACCATCTTGCGGGCAACCCCGGCCCCCGGCCCCTCTATGGTACCTGCCAAAATTTTGACTGCAGATTTGGGTTCAGCTCGCCAAGTGCTATCAGTTTGTCCGTCAAACCGTTTCGAAATTCCGACCATACAGGGAGCTAGCAGAAAATCCAAGTGTTTTGTTGTAAAAAACCCATATCCGCACGGCACCCTACCTACCTACCCTTTAAGTTAACGGTTTTTATAAGGCTCCGTAACCTCTAACGTACTAGAGACCCCCTGGGGTTGCGACCAGTGGCAAACATATGCTTGTTTTCGCGAGATCTACTCGAATCCAGCATGATGTAAATTTTCTTGTTTTTGGACCCCCCCCTTGCGGTGGGTGCGATTATACAACCATGCAATTCCATAGATAGGCTGACGATCGATTGTAGCTTACATGCCGTACTACTTGAAAGGTATAGCTAGGCTCAAGACATCGGCTAGCTAACTAGCGCAAGCTAATGGCCATGCCACGTATGGGGCCGAGACGTGGACCCTCACCGCCGACCTGGCCCGCAAGCTGGACGGCGCGGTCACCAACATGCTGCGTTCCATTTTCAGAGTAGGATATGCTGCTCATGTCCGCAATGAGGACCTGTACCAGGGCATGCCATATATCACCAGCACCATTAAGCAGCGACGCCTGCAGCTAGTAGCCACCTAGCTCGCACCAACCAGGCCGGTAGACACCTCACGTGGCCGGCCCCCCGCAGGACTGCGACCAGCTCAGCCTGGCCGGCACCTCCTGACGTGGGCCGGGCCCAATGATGTTAGACGCCGCAATTAAGGCCCGCACCTTCAAAGAACAGCTAGTAGAGGACCGGCATGGGGGGCCTAGGCCTCTCCGTGCCGTTTGGAAGAAGATATGATGGACAAGGCCAAGTGGGCCCAGGTCATAGAGGACAACGAGCCCAGTGAGCGACGCAAGCGCATTCTGTTCAAGGCCCTTGTCCTCAGCATCCTCCTTTATGGCTGCGAGGCGTGGACCCTGGACCAGGCGCTGAGCCAGCAGCTTGACGGCACCGTCACTCGAGAATGCTCCGTCATATCCTCGGCGTCCGCTACCAAGAACGCCGCACCCGGGCCGAGCTCTACTGCGAGCTCCCTCTTGTCACCCATACCATCCGACACCGCCGCCTCCTCTTTGCCGGCCATCTTGCCCGCACAGACCAGGTGAATACCGATGTGGGCCCCGCCGGGGGGCTTAAGACGGGCCTTGACCAGGTAGACACCTCCTCCTATGGCAGGGTCCCCTTGTCTGCATCGCAACCCACTGGCAAACTTGCGCGCGCCGGGCACCGGCGCGGCGCGACCCGGACCTATGTGACACAACTGCTTGAAGATGCAGGGCTTCTGGGACTATCCGTACTCCGCGCCCGCATGATTGACAAGGAGAAATGGGCTGCCATCTGCGATAATTAAGCACCTTCCGGCCCGAGGGGTATGCTCTTGTTTTCTCCCCACGGGCCCTGCGGCCCGTTGCTAGCCAGGCCGGTAGAAGTCCGCAGGTGGAGGTTATTGGTCCTGAGGATAGCCGCTACACCACCGGCTCGTCTGCCATTACAGTAGAGGACAGCTCGGATGAGGATTACATCCCCATCTAGTGCTTAACGGTTGGGGGATGATGCAGACGATATTTGTTTAAACTTTTGTGTAATTATTTTTCTAATGAGATTGAGCATAGTACTCCGTGGCATGCCTTTGCGCATGACACGCAAGTACTTACTTACTTACTTACAACGAGCCCCTTCCTGTGGGGAAGCGCCCGCGTGTGCAACTCCGTGGGAGGCACGCCAGACAGCTCCCCTAGGGCAGCGTGAGGCTGTCCAGATAGATGTTGTAGTTAGAATGCTGTTAGATAATAGATGTCGTAGGTAGCTGATGTAGATAGATTAGACCGGTAGGACTGTTTGCATGCACCCATCCATCCATCCATCCATCGAGGTTAATGCTCCGTGACTCCCCAACGGGAGCACGAGTCTAATTAATTAATTAATTAATTAATTTATGGCCATGCACAAGCTGGAGCCAGAGCTATAGTGCGTTGAAGTATTATAACGCTGAGCTAATATCATTCCGAGTGCTGTAATGCCTATTCAATATAAGCATATATGCGCTCTCGTTGGCGATAGGTCACGGAGCACAATAATACATACGGTACGTTTTTCATCCTCGTATGTTGCATGCACACGTACTGGGAAGCTCGGGGGCAGAGACAACCGTCTTCCCTCATGCCCAGGGGCAAGCCACAGCTGCTATCTAAACTACCAGCTCACGAGGAGAGTCCAGATGGAATAACTGTGCATGGGTGCACTAATGCTGAAATGTGTGTGGGTGACATGGCGGGGGCATTGTCTGGAAATCGTGCCTATAAGCTATCCCATCGGATCGGTTGCCCCCACTCTAGACAACTGCACTCCATCCCGGGGGAGCCCAAGGGGGCTTAGCCCACAGTTTGTTGCTGACATGGATCATTAATGTCGACGCAATATATCATGCAATCATGCACATGAGAACACCAGCACATGCATGCCAGAACTTGATCTGGAGAATCCGGCCGGACCGGATGTTATAGTTCAGGCCTGCCGTTATCTTATCCGCGACGTTTGTCGATTCGTTCAGGATATATGATGTAAATGAATGGGGGTGCAGCTTTGTAGCTTTAATTCAAGGGCTTGTACATGAAAGCTACGCAATATATATGTTTGAAACAGTACAGCTTGTATACACAACCGACCATGTATAAAATTGCGCAACTACCTCAATGGGAAGCTTGGCTTGCACAAGTTTGGTCACAACGCCAGTCGATCATCAATTGATGAATTAACATACAGGCAAGATTATCTTCTTCAACATCATCATGGTGACTGCGCAAAAAAGTAGGGGGAACGTTTGCACGTATTTACAAGCACAGAAGGAAACTACCCATGTCTGTTACAATGCACGCGTGCAGTTTGTTCACGGACTTGTTCATGGATCGATGACATTCGATGTATACTGGCTGCCTGAATTGCTGCAATGTGCTGAACGCAGTTGCAGAAGCAACACTCTTTGGCAATGCGTGGCCCCCATGTGCCAGTATATCAGGTTTCAGCGACGCTAGGCCTTGGAACAAATATATATATATATTTGTATATATATATATTTATATATATATATATATATATATATATATAAAAGCTGTTTGTATAAACATGCTGGCGACATTGTATAGAAAACGGCACCTACAAAATGCTATTTACATTGTTGCGACACATCTATCAAGTATCTAGAATGCGCCAAGAAGCTCTAAGTAGCTCTCAAGCTCTGACTATCTTTGATTGTCTTGGACAGCCAGGCTCTGCGTTCAGGAGGACAGGAGCAGGGGCTCAGAAGGATCCCTCTGTAGTTGCACACACATTCAAGACAGTTGGAACAAGTGCAAAGCGGATAATGGCCGCCACACACAGAAAGCTTAGACCCACTGGCATTCCCAGATTTAAGAGACCCAGCCACGCAGCTAGCAAGCAAGCAGTTCACACACAAAAGGCAGGTTCGTAAACGGCCAGCTTGCTACCATAGCCAACCCCACACAACCTTTCTAAGGAGGAGACATTTCAATGTTTCATGCCTGGCATTGTACAGGTGGGGGTAAACAGGGCAGCCATTTGGGAACGAGCACAGTCGACTGCCGGCTCTTGAGTCTAATATGCCGGCTACAACAACACACGCGGCACGAACAGTGACAAGGCATGCAAGGAGACATCAGGAGTGGCTATCACAGCAGTGATGCGCAGCACACGTACGTGGCCTTAACTAACTGTCAAGAGTCGGCGTTTGTTGATTTCGAGAAAAAAATTCCAAGCGATTAACGGCCGCCTCCTTCTTGCTCCATCACCACACATCAGATGGCTCCCCCTTTGCCAACCAACTGCTAACAGGCTTGGCAGGGACTTACCGCAACAAGGGGGCAGCAGGGTCCCTGCGGCACCGCGTCCGCCCGCGCACGGCTCCTGCCCGTGAGCTTGTCGGTCCAGTCGACCCACCACGGCGAGGAGCTTCCACTCTTGTTCTTGTCCGCACCCCTGCCGGTTGACTGGAGTGGTCCGCCGCTGGTGTCCAACCCCACCGCATCATAGACCACCTTGCGCATGGCCTCCATGCGGTCGATGGCCGCGTGCCGTTGGATCGCCTGCCAGGGGGGGGGAGGAGAGGCCCGAAGGGCCGCGGGGCAGGGAAGGGGGCGGGGGGGGGGGGGGGGGAGAGGAACAAGGGAAGGGGAATTCTGCCAGTGATCTCAATTGTCCCATAATGTCCCCCCACATGTGTTGTGAACCAGCAATAATGCTTGGAACAAATGATAAACATGGCAAGCCGTAAGCTGCCAATGCACCTGAGGAAGGGGCCTTAGCAACATGATTGGACCTATTAGTACACTGCCACACTAAGCGCTGGCCACCCAACATGCATTCATTGAAGCAGGTCTTACAAAGCATCTCATACACACGTGAGACCCGGTCACCATTCCATCCAACACATGTACAGGTGACCACCTGTGCTCACGCCCCCAATGAACTGCCTTCCCCAGTATGCAGCGGTTCACCACATAGCCTGAGCTACTTTCATGACAACTTTAACAAACCTTGGCTGTGTGTGTGTGCGCGCCTGTGTGTTCACGCGCGCAGATGCCACGCAGCCTTTGTTGCGTGTGCCCATGTTTGTGTTGCAAGAACCATCGTGAGGGTACATACCTAGAATTAAATAATAACTTTACAAGATAGGGTCCTATTCACCTCACCTTGTCAATCTCGTCCATGACCTGCCGCTGCTTGCGATCAAACCGTTCGGCGGCGAGAAAGGGCGACTCCTCCACCCCGCGCGCTTGGCCACTCTTGGAGCCGCACGTGTTGACCACCATCTGTGCAAGCGTGGTGGTGGTGGTGGGTGGGTGGGCGGGTGGGGGTGGGGGGTGTTTGTAAACACCCACAAAGGTCAACCAGGCACCACGAAAGGGTCAACCAGCCCGTTGGAGCCCCCAACAACGACCACAAGTAAAGAGGCGCATAAGGAGCACACTGTTTAGGGTGCACACCAAATAAGGAGCACACCCTACACGGAAGACAACGCAGTGAGTAGATGGCCAGTAAAAAGGTCGACAAATTTTCCGCCCTGTCAAAACAAATCCCACGAAACCACATCAACAGAGGGCCTGGCTAATTGCAGGCATGCAGCCTTCTGCCCACACATAATAGGTTCATGTCTGCCACCGGCTGCGCCTGCTGACGAGCCTCTTTGTCCTCTCACTGGCGCATGCAGCCCGTTCCTTTCTCTCTCCCCTCACCTGCGCCCATGGCCACACCCCTTTCTCCCTTACCCGAGCCGTTGTTCACGTCTCTTCAGCTCTCTCACTCACATGAGCCCTTGGCTGGCTCCGGTGCACGTACTCCAGCAGCGGCAGCTGCGACGACTCCACCTCGTGGATGCAGTTCACGGGGCACACGGCGATGGCGGCCGCGATGGCCTCGTCGCTGTCGGCCCACTGAACGGCCACGCGCGCGCGCCCATAACGCTCGTCCATCACGAACGTCTTGCATGCGTGGTGCGTGCACGTGCGGCAACCTGGTTGGTGGGTTGGTGGGTGGGTGGGTGGGTGGGTTGGTTGGTTGGTTGGTTGGTTGGTTGGTTGGTTGGTTGGTTGGTTGGTTGGTTGGTTGGTTGGTTGGTTGGTTGGTTGGTTGGTTGGTTGGTTGGTTGGTTGGTTGGTTGGTTGGTTGGTTGGTTGGTTGGTTGGTTGGTTGGTTGGTTGGTTGGTTGGTTGTTGGGGGGAGAGGGTGATTGCGATGGTGGTGGGGAAATTTTGGTAGGGAAAAAAGGGGGAGGGGGAATACAGGGGTTGGGGGGGATGGATGGGGAGGGGGGGGGGGCGATTTTAGGGAGGGTGATGAGGGCGGTGGTCCATGCATGCGGAGATATTGGATGCCAGCACACCGCACCTCGCCAACATGACTTACATCGCCCATCAGCACCATAAACTGTCCTACTGCCAGCTGCCGCCCACCCGTGCAAGGCACCTACTCCTCTATCGCCCAGCCACGAAACATATCCACAGGCACCCCACCACTGCCACTTCCCGGGGCAATGAGAATGCATGCTTCAACTGCCCTGCACTTATCGTCCATCGCCCCTACCGGGCCTCACCACACGCTTCTGGCACCCCTCACCGCCGACTCCCGCAGCCCGTCACTGGTCTATGAGAGTGCTAATGCTAACCCCGATCACCGATGCAACAACACCAGTTTCTTCCCCCCCTCGACACTTGTAACGACAAGCCTCTAGTCCCACGCCCCCTCACCGATGCAAAACACCCACACGCAAACGGTAGGCCCCCTCGCCGATGCAACATCCCCACCGCAGACCCCCCTCACCAACGCAACACAGACACTACCCCCCGCTCACCGATGCAAGTGTTTTCGTCGACAAACAGCGATGTGGGCGCGCCCGGCGCCGCCGTCGCGCTGAGCGGCTGCCCCGCGTACTCATGGAACAGGCTGTACTTGCCAAACAGCGCGCGCCCGCTGTTGTACGCCGCGCGGGTGGCGGCCGACGAGAGCGTTCGGTACGCGCGGTTGAGAAGGACTGCGCGCGCGTGCACGGCCGCGTCGTCACGGCGCGAGTGCGCATGGGACTGGGCGTCGCCATCACCAGCACCGTGGACACTGCTGCCATCAGCAGCAAGTGTTGCTTCTCCCTTACTGCTGCCACCGTTCCTGTTGCTGTCCCCGTGCTTGCTGGCGCTCGTCACGGTGTCCTGCGCGTTTGCCCGCGTCGCAATGTCGGGGTGGTTGAGCTTCTGCTGCGCGCGGTATGCCGCCTTGATCTGCGCAGGGGTGGCGTCCTGCTCCACCTGCGGGCACGCACACGCCGTAAATAGAAGAACCGCACACAGATACCCTGTGATTAACCACTAGTCCATGTAGGGGCCATGCCTAGGGGGGGGGGGGTACGCGGGTACCAAACACAGCAATGTGTGCGCCTGTTTGTGGCCAAGATGGGGGGGAGGTTCGTGTGGCCAAGACCGGGGGACGTCCCCTGCGTGGGAATGGGCGACACTCTGTGCAATTAAAGCCATTCGTGCGTCCGCTTCTCGGAAGTACGGTTGTCTCCGGATCACCCGCAAACGAACGTCAAAGCTGTTGGAAAGTGGCAAAATACCAGGATACTTGTACGTGATCCTTCTTGAAGTAGATAACGTGAAAGGATCCCCCCAAAGTTCGTTCAATTTCGTTCAAAGATCATGGTTCAGTACGCAAAATTAGACGCCACTCGAGTAGACAAAGCAAGGTCACACGATATTTAGACAACGCAGGGCATAGACGGCGATTAATTCTGCCCGTTTGTGCGAGACGTCGTTTGAAATACGAAATCACATGCCATGTCCAAGAATTGATCCAGACCGCCCAAACCAGCGAAAATGCAAGCTGGTCCGTACCCCTAGGAGCGCATAGTAATCCACGCTGAAGGCCATCTGATCCTGCGCAATTGCAGAGACCTTCAAATCTCTGCCGTGAGGGCGTGGGTTGATGAAACATTTTCCACTTCGCTTAAGGCGTGAAAATGGTAGGGAATCCGGATTCTTCGCTCCCAAATATACATGGGCTACCAGGGAAGCACTTGCTACTGGCAACGGGATGCTTGCCATTTACGTCGGAATTGCAAAAATCGTTACCACAGAAAAAGCTACCAGCAACGAAAAAGTGCCACCGTTGCTTTAGCCCCCTACACAACGAGGTAAAAGCCGTGTATCCGCCTTTTCTCCGCCTTTTCTCCGTGGCGATCTAGGCGAAAAGGCCTACCTTATCGGGTACGCTTCCCTGGCTGCCATGCAAAGCTTCCACTTTTGACATCTGCCGGGAACGGGATGCAAAAAAGCGTTTACAAGCTTACACAAAAGGACGATAAAAGGGTTAAAATATCTGTAAATATCTTGTCAATCAGTATTGCAATTCGTGGATACTCAAAAGTATCATGAACTTTTTCAATCCAACATCAGGCTTGCCGGACTGTCCCAGACAGAGGAGTTGAGTTGCGTTGCGTTGAGTTGAGTTGAGTTTTTTATTCACGCGCCGGTGGTCCGACAGATGGTGGCATTCCTGATTACTTTACCCAGCCAGAGTGTGTGCAACCAGGCGCGCGGCGTGCCGGCTGCAAGATTTTGCTTGCTTGGAAATACACACGTCACATGGAAACGAGACGCGCCATGAAAGCAATGGATGATAGGACTGCTCGCAGCTATCATAAATAATACTTACAAATTACGATCTGCCAAGGAAAGTCAAGAATTCCCCTGTTATTATTACAATCGACATGGTTACTCATCAATAACCCAAGGAAATGAACTTTACGAGCGAGTACTTGGGTGACCCGGGTTTTAGGGGTGCTGCAATTTGTGCGACAACAGCCTTTCGCTAGTTTTTTCTCGCCTGCTACACAAGCGCGCTGGCCATTTGACGCTAGGCTTGATCAGTTTTTCATAATTTGTGGGGCACAATCAATTTTTGGCGCATTGGGTCGAAGTGCATAATTAACATGCTGTCCATAGACGCCGGCTTGCTGAATGCTGGCATTTTCCCCTTTGTCAGCAGCTTCAAAGCCAAACGTGTAGGTGAAGGCCCATAGAGGCGCATGGCACATTACAAGGCCATGCATTTGAGCCCGTGATTTTTCATTAGAGCTACTTGCTCTGAGGCTGTATAAAGGGCCCAGTAAGGATGGCGTCAAGCGAGGATGAGGAGGCGCTGAGGAGAGGGGGGCAGGAACTGGCTGCCTTGTCCGCCACGGAACGGGTGCGTGCTGCAATGCAGAGATGCATGCTGTTTGACGGGCTCATGTCTACTACTGTTGTTTTGGCATCATGCTTCACAGAAGAGGCTAGCACATTTTAGCTCGTGGGGATTGCATCTATGGAGCGGAAAGCAACGCTTGACGGACGATCCTGGGCGAATGTGGCCCCTTTGATGAACTGCCTTGAATTCACGCTGCCCGCATGCTCTGCTCCGTCCACGTGCCCCTCCTTCTGCCGCTGTCTCCTTGTCAGCTGCTGAATCAAAAGGAGCTGCAGCTGCGCAGGTATGAGGTTGGTCTGAAAACTCGGTTGTCGTTTAGGGGGAAGGAAACAGCATCCATTGTGTAGCTCTTCCTCGTAATAACGCTGCCAAGTGGCAGCAGTGTAAGACGCTGAACCGGCCGCCTTGCCCCACTCTCAGCATGGGTAGTCGGTTGCGACCTCCTGCCTAACCTCTATTCTGTGGCACTATTTCCTGTAGGCACCACGCAAAAGGGTTTAACCATGGACCCCGCCAGCAGAAATCTTCTACAGAGGTAGATCTGTTTGGCTGCACTCGAGATATCGACCAGGAGAAAAGCAGATCAATCGCCCATGGTGTACTCGTTTGCCATCATGCAATCGTGCATACCCGTAGCAGCTGGGCATCGGCCATCCATGTTGCCACCATGCATCCCTCCGCTCCCTTTCGAACCCTTTTATCTGCCAGTGATTCTCACGCTTGCACACCCTTGTCTTGCTGGCGCACCCCCATCCTCCGTGCGTGTCGTCCATCGCATGAAGCTGCTAGCGTGAGCCCTTGCACTGGGCGGAGCCTCCATGCGCGCTTGCTAACAGCTCGTAGTGTATGCTTGAAGTGCCAATATGCCGCAAGTTTGTCACCCCCCCACACATGTACCCGAACCCCTAACCCTTCAGTTCTAACCACTGACCCTCAAGCATCCCCAACCCCTAAACCCAATAACTCTTTACACCTCCCCCCCCCCGTCACCCGGCCCCCTGCCAGGTACATCTCGGAGAATTTCTCAAAGATCCGCGAGGTGGAGCGCCAGCTGGCAGAGCTGCGGCTCGAGTTCAAGCTGACGTCCGGGTCCAAGAAGGCAGGTGGGTAGCAAGGTGGCAGCCGGGCAGGCAGGTTCGATGGGTATCCCGTTTAGTGGCCGCGGGGCAGGCAGGCAGGTCTGGTGGGTGGATACGTGGGAGGCAATAGGGCAGCAGTATGGGCGCCGGCTTGATGTAGCACCGAGCCCGGTATGGTACTGTCTAGAAGGCAAGCGGTGGCCTGGAAGGCAAGCGGTGGCCTGGAAGGCAAGCGGTGGCCTGGAAGGCAAAGGGAGGTCAAGGCGGATGGGGACCGGGGTGTCAGCCAGGGAGTTGTGTGCCAAGATATGCAGCGCACCGCCGTCATGCGCGGGAGCAAGCGCGCAGCAACCATGAAGCAAGTGTGGAGCGTTGCGCTTTCTTCCCAGGGTGCTGTTTGGCAGCTGCGCGCTCTTGCTATGGGATGCCTCATTCATTGCCTCATGGGCCGGCTTTGTCCTCTGCCCCTCCCTCTGCACTCTGTCCAGCCCTCTGCCATATGGTATGTGGGGCCCTCCCTGGTTGTGGGTACGTATCCTATGCACTGCATAAGGCCATTATTTTGTCCACAATTGTGTTCGGTCCTTCTTGCTGCTGCATTGCTCCTTGAGTGGTGGACCCTCGCCGCGCAGCCACCGCGGCTCACTTGCCACTGTCATTACCTTCATCATTACATGCCACCCCCACTTGCCACTGTCATTACTTGTTGGCCGTTGGAGTCTCGCTCCGTTGGAACACAAGTGTGCTCTTGGCTCGCAGTACTATGTCCCTGGAAATGGTCGTGGAAATTTGTTATCATTCAACCTGCTGAGCCTTTCAACCCCTCCTGGCCATGCTTTTCTCTGTGGATCCGGCCTTGTCTCTGGGCTATCGCTGATGTCACCAACGGGAGCATGTCATCAATCCCAGGATTCTCCCTGGCACGCTTCTTCCTCGCATCCTCTTGCCCTCCCTTGCATACCTGGCGACTTTCCCTTGCCCGCGCACGCTGCCTCCTGCCTCCCGCGTGTGCTATTACTGATGCCATCGCATGTGCCATCCCTGACGATTGGCCAGGGTTCACATGTGCCGTCCCTCGTTTTGAGCTTCCTGGCAAATAAGGTGGAGCATTGTCTGCATGCATTTTCAGAATCTCAGAAGGAAGATCGTTATCTCTACATCTGCCATGAATGGTGGTAGCAGGTTTCAGACAACGCCGCGCTTACACGCGTGTTCCCATGCCTGCTCCATGTACTGGAACAATGTGTTCCATGAACATTTTCTGCTGGCCCCCACCTTGCGCCCACGTGCCGTACGCCAGCGCTCGAGTTCATGCGCAAACGCATCGAGGAACAATCCACCAAGGTGACGCTGGCGCGGCAGAAACATCTCGACTTGATGGAGGTGCGGGGAGGGACGTGGTGGTGGTGCTGGTGTGGGGGCTGTCAGCATTAGCATAAGGTGCTGTGCTTTGACAGGATGCTTGTGCTCCTTTACCGTGCAACGCTTCACGTTTCATACTTACAAGGTGACGGGTGCTGGGATTCATGCAAAGCTGTGATGGCAAGTCCCAGTGCCTCCGTCTCGGTGACGCTCGTCTAAAAGACTCTATTTCAAAAGTGACACACTTCCTTTTCCTTGCATGCTTATTATCATCGCCCCAAATCACCCTTACGGAGGCACTCGACTAGTAGCTGGTTCCCTGCTCCGCGCGCAGGCAAGCAGCGCCCTACATGATCAGATTCCCCTTGGGTTGCCTGTCTGTGCGATCCTAGGGAAGGGGCGCTGCATCGGCGGCGGCAAGGGGGCACCCTTCCTGCTTGCTTGCCATCAGATGCTAGTCTTCAGTTTCCTGACAGAATCGGGATCGCTAAATGATCGTATCAAGGAGACAACCATCGTATATTCCTGCCCGCTACCTGGGTGGAGCAATCAGACGGTTTGGGGCGTCCATACGGGTCGGCTTTATTCCCAGTGGTACTGTCTTTCTGGTCGGTGACATATGCGAAGGTTGGGGAATACGCCTGCTGCGCGATGCAGCCACAACGTCCTTCTTCCACATTGTGCACTCACCGCTCGCACCGCTCGTGCCCAAGCTGGCGATGCTGCCGTTGCTGCCGGCAGCTGTGGTGGTGGTGGCAAGGCGCACCTGCTCCTGCTCCTCCCCTGGCATCGTACTTTGCTTCATCGTTCTCTGCTCCTGCTCCTGTGTCGTCTTCTGCGTCTGTCCAGTCTGTCCCTTTTAAATATAGTGTGGTTGCTTTTATGCACAGTGCCTCCCTTTGACCTTGTAGTACATTCAAGACGAGGAGCCCCCTGCATGTGTACAACTGTCATGTCCGCTGGTGTGGCGCTGGCTGGGTGCAGGCGGCCCGTCAGGCGGAGGCCAGCTGGAAGGCGGAAGAAGCAGTCAAGGAGCAGCTGTGCCAGGACCTGCAGTTGCTGGTAAGTGGTTGATTTATGAGAATGGCATTTGCTGGTAATGAAAAAAAGGAGTCCTGCGGGAGCTGGCAGTTTGTGCATTAATATGCATCTGTTGCTATCTATATCGAATGTTAATCATGAATCAGTTCGCCTGCACGTGTCGGTAGCTGTTTCGCGAATAAAACTTGCAGCCGCTGGTAACAGCATATCATTCTTATCAACTCAATTACGCCCGCAGCGGCTGGTGGGTCCTCGTGGGCCCTCTTGGAGTGATAGTGGTTGGAACTGTGTTCGAATAATATCAGCACTAGTGGCAGTGTGGCACACACCAATCGCACATTGTACCAGCATTTCCCAGTCCAGGTACACCTGTGTCATGCCCCGTTTTCTGCTGGCAGCCATCCCCTCCCTACATGTCCTGCCACTTGATGCCTCCCTGGGCTTGGCCCAGAACCTGACTGCCTAACCTTCGCCATGTGACCCATTGGTTTACGATCGGGGATGCCTCAGAACTGACTGCTGTGTGTCCGCTCCAGGGGGTATGATGCACACTTTTGGGTATGGGAATATGGGTAAAAGTGTATATGGGTATACAAGCATGTGGGTTTATGGGTACAGGGGTACAGGGGTGCATGGGTATATGGGTTTATGGGTATATGGGTGTATGCGTATACGGGTATAAAGGTATATAGGTACGTGTAAGCCTTAAGTGATTGGGAAAAACCCCACTGAACCTGAGTACATTTTCTCATCGTAATTGTCATGGTCACGGTCCTTGTCGTTGACCACGCGCATCTGCTTTGTGCAGTTGGGTGATTTCAGAAGAGTACAGTAGTTTCAACCTATCAGCTTTGCACCTGTGTCCATCTGTGCACGCGCATCACGCCCTCGTGTGTGACTCTTGCCCGTGCCCTCTCGCCTGGTTGGGGGTTTCCAATCGCTCAGATCCACGTACGGAAAAGGGCATTGCCCTGCGCAGCCGCAGACCGCCCCTACACCTGCCACCATCATGTCATGCTGCTACTTGCTTTTTGCCGCCCCTATTATTAGGCCTACACAGCAGCTGCTATCCCTCTTGTCGTAGTACTTTGCCCTGGCTTCCAACTTGTCTGTTTTGGGCGGATCTACCATCTGCCGCATGAATGCAGTCCGCAGCTGTTTTGGCGGTGCACCTTCCCTGATATCTGGGCTCTGCCCTGGGTCCCCATCCGCCGTCCTCCATCCCCCGCCCCTTGTCCCTTTTTCCAACTCTTTCAGCGAGCTCACCTTCTCCCCCCCAACGACGCCCCCTGAACCGCCCCACACATACCCCCCCCCCCCTTCTGCACCACTGCCATCCTCCCTTATCTCTGCCCCTCATGCGCAGGTCCGCGACTCCACCCACGCACAGTTCCAGAAGCTGGAAGAGTTGACCGCACAATTGGACATGCTAACCGGAGGGGCGGCGTTCTCTGCAGTTCGCCCGGATGCCTGCGGGGCCGCCGCGGTGGCAGCCCACGCGTTACCGCCCTCCAGCAGCCACTTGGCGCACCGAGTTGACCCGCCAGAGTTGCCGACGTCATCGGGGCCAGGGGCCAGCAGTCCTGTGGCGGTTGCAGATGAAAGAGATGTGCCAGAAAGCAGAGGCACAGAGGCTGTTGTTGCATCTGACAGCAATGCCGCCAGAGGCAAGGCACAGAGGAAGGTGAACGTGGTGGGGCGGCAGGCCTCGGCGGGTGGTGCGGGGAAAGTGCGGGGCCGGCTGGTGCATCCCCGGGACAAGCCAGAGGCAGCCTCCTGGACAGGCAGCGGGTTTGACTAGGATCTAAGAGCTGATCTATTGATAGCTTCTTATCGTACGCAGTTTTGCTGACATAAGTGAGGCACAAATGATGATGGCCGGGCTGGTGCCCACTTTTCTGGTATCTGCGCGTGATCATCTGTCGCTATCCGCTGACTATCTCATCCGCCCCCCCCATGCTTAGCAGACGAGATGAACCGCCCCAAAGCATGGCTTTGTAGGGTTAAGCTCCCCGCTCCGTGGTATACCAAGGTTGGGGCAATAGGATGACAGCACAGGCTGTACCAAAAGGCAGGTAATCGAAGGTATCTGTGACATTCAAGGATTGTCAACCCACCCATTCGGTGGGCCCCATGGCATGGGAGGATGTGTGTTGTGTAGGGCACGCACGGGGCACTTTCCGCACATTTCCGGGATTGCCGTCACAAGCACATACACGTAAATCCATAATTTTAATGTACACGGCTACACATTTCCAACTCCGTTCATTCCCATCATCCTGAATAACTCGACAAACGCGGATCTAAAGTAACAGCAGGCTCGAGTTACCATGGTCCGGATTCAGTCGCCATACTGAATTATGGACCGCCTGCACTGGTTGCCTCGTGACATTGATATTACTGTGTGCTAGTCTCAGGTACTGATATGTGGAATTAAATAGACGTGTCAGGGCAGCGCCTGCACATCATGTAGATGTCTGCAGGCACATGTACCAGAGGTGGCCTAGTTCGAAACAGGTCTGCTCGAGCTACATGAACTCGTTTTGCGTACGCCTTTCACGTCGATCCTAAGCAGATTTCCTGATTGTCTCGACACCCGCATGCGCAGAGTCAGGTGAATACCGATATCATACAACGCCACCGGCCCCGAGCTGTGGATATAGCGCTCTGTGGCATGTCCAATGACTGGTGGCAGTGAGAGAAGCTAGGGCGCCCTCCCTCCTTCTCATCGTGTACAGGGGGTGAAGGTTCCTCTACTTTGTATCGGCACCCACGTGATGCAGTCACATGATAATACATACACATGATAATAGTAGCGTGATGCAGTCACACGCCCTGATCAAGCATGCATGCTGTTTCCGGCCCCACCGTCTAGGTCATCTAGTCGCTCTACACGTAAGCCAGCCATAATTTCAATGCACAAGGATACACATTTCCATCACCATTCATCTTCATCATCCTGAACGACTCGAACACGCGGACAAGATAACGGCAGGCTCGAGCTACCATGGTCCGGATTCTCCCAATTTCTGGCCTGCGCTGGTTGTCTCCTTGACATGATAATACATGACCATACAACGCCACTTGGCGGCGTTGTATGATGGGATGCCCTGTGTGTCTGATATTATTAGGCAGCGTAGACTACATACAGTTTGTTGGGCATCTAGCCCGTACTAATCAGGTTGATACAGATCATTACTAGGGCCCTGCTGGTTCCTAGCTTCCGGACTGGCCAGTCCGGAAGCTAGACCTGCCAGCCCGGGAGATATCTTCTTACATCACCAGACTCTGCCAGGGTTCGGCGACGCGGTTGCCAACACGGTTGGACGCGGTGGCCAACACGGTTGGACATACCGCGACTGACATGATTTTAGATGACATGCAGAGCGCCAAAGACGCTGTTGGCGTCATCCGCTCTTGATCGACCCCTCTTACCCATACCATATATCAAGGAGACAACCAGCCGCGCGCAGGCCAGAAATCGGGAGAATCCAGATATCAGATACGGTCGGATATATGCAGGACAAGCAGCGTTGGGCGGACATTGTCAAAGACTACGACCCCCCAACTGGGGGTCCTAGGAAATATAAAAAGCATGGTAGGCATAGTTTGCGTGCAAGTCTGCAAGATTAGCTCGATGGAGGCCTCACTTGAAGCCCATATTTTAGACTAGCTGTGGACATACATGCATGTACATATTGACGTATTGGGGAGACGTCCACTACATCTTAAACTGGGGAATTCAGTGCTCCGTGGTCCCCCAACGGGGGCACGAGACTAATTAATTAAGGGGAGGTGGCACCCCATAACCCTTAAAATTTGGCATGCTGACATCACTTGTAATTCATTTGCACAATGCTAAATTATGATTGGGGGCACTAAATAACATTCTCTGGTGAGTTGTCCATGCACTTGTTGGGGGTACTACCCCCATCTATACGCCAATATTGTGCTATAAAAGAGTTGTTGAGGTGCCCTTTTGTCTTTTTCGTCGGGGCTTCGTTGCTATCTGCGATCGTCACCGGACTGCTCGCATTTTTTACCTGTACCGCACGGCCGCACTCCGCAACACCTCGTGCGGATAATATCCCGTGCACATAACCCCCCACATTGACAGCAGCCACGCGAGGATTTCCGGGCGTTGCCCCATACAGGTTAGCCAAGTAGCCGGTAGGGGGAGCCAGCCGAATCGGCAAGTTGAATCCAATCCTTTCTCCTGGTAGAAGCCGTTAGATCGCTCTACGATAACGGTATACGGTTGTTGATGGGCTCAGGCAAACAGCTCAGGTTCTCTGCTCCAAATACAACAGACTTGCCACATATACCGTACTTGAAAGTGCGGTCAATCACTTCTTTTAAGTGGTGGGACATACGATGCAGGTGTCTGTATCTCGGAAGAAACTCGTGGTGTAGCTCGCATTGCGTCGCGCCGATGCCGTGCATCCTACGGAGAGATCGAGGGCGTGATTGGTCCATTTGCGGCGCGGGGGGGGTAAGGACGAGCACGAGGGCGAAGGACACTGCCAAAAGCGTGCATCAAATCCATTCAACTGCCTGGCGCTAGCCTCACGCTCGCGCGGGCAGACATGGAGACTCTGGCGTCCTGTCGCGTGTTCGGTTATACCGATGCCACTCAAGGACCTGCCTTCTTTGCCGCACCTCAATGTGTGCACGATAGGCGGCATGGGGCAAACGGGGCCGCGTCCCTGGTCCGATCGCACGCGCCAGCGAGGCTGGAAGGGTATGCTTTGCTCATGTAATAGCAGTGACCTTCAGCTTAAAGTCGTGGCCATGTACATTGTCAAAAATGGCATTTTCAAGCATTTTCTGGCTCCGTGGGGATTAAATGCTGCCAGGTCCATTCGTGTTAGTTTGGGGTGACCCTCCTCTTCTGGCATTTGCCTGGGCTATCTGCTGCCTGCGATGATATTCCAAAAGCCTGGCGTCTACAAGTTAGATTTTTTTAAAAAATAATTGAATTGCCAAAGCTTAATGCCAAATTATCCTTTCCTTTCCGGTGTGATTACCTTATGTCCGATCTGATGCATGTAGATCGTTCCTGAGAAAGGGGCAACTTGATGGTCTTACCGCGAAGGGGCTCACGACAATCAAGGTCTCTTCGAGCGGGGCGCGGATAGATAGAAATAATTCTCAGGTGGCCTGTTCGGCTACGAAAGAGGTCGTCGCCAGCCAGGCATCTGATGGTAATTATTGCTGAATGGTTTCTGTCAACCATGCACCAGTAACCGCTGATCTTCCAGCTTTCTCCCCCGTGGCATGAATGGCAACTTGCCATTTCTCACCACCCCAGCCCTTGCCACCATGATGCTGTTGTTTCAGATGCATGGTCGCACAACCTGCCATGGCTGATGTCTGTTGAGCCATGGCCTTGCCCAATGTGGACCATTCCTCTGGCACCCTGGCTTGCACTGCACGTGCCAGGTTCATAGCTCCATAGGCACAATTGTTGAGTGCTCATATGCTTGTGCTGCCACCCTGGTTTTCCCCCTTTGAGGCCCTGCCTAGATTGCGGAGAACCTTGACATGCAGGCATAGTACACGCGGACAAGATAATGGCAGGCTCGAGCTACCATGGTCCGGATTCTCCCGATTTCTGGCCTGCGCTGGTTGTCTCCTTGATAGTTCACACATTCATATCCCCACCAGCGCATTCGCAAGTTGTTGCCTTCAGGTTCCCTACATGGCCATGTGCATCTCCGCCTGACAGCTTCCATCTGGCTTCTCCCTGAATCATCAAACTAGCTATGCTTTACACTGTTGTCCAGCGGTTCCAGCTTGTGTGGCCACCACCTCCATCCTTGGCCTGCACTCCACAGAGCCTTGCTTCTGCTGGTATTGTAGTTGCTGCTTTTAGTATTGGTCCCCCCATGAAAAGCAATGTCAACCGCCTCGTTGCGCTGCCCCTTGGTGCCAACGCACTCTTTGGTTCCCACCACTGCAGCCAAGTCGCCCTGACCACCCTTTTGTCCTCATCCTCCCCTATGTGCATCTGACATCGCACTCTCCCACGTCGACGTTTGCGGCTCCCCCCCCCCCCTCCTGTCAGCCTCCCAGGTGCTGGCCGGCTTCAACTTCAAGCAGTACATGGCGGAAACGGCGGCGCTGGTGGAGAAGGCGCTGGACGCCTCGTGCCCACTGCAGTACCCCGAGCGCGTGAACGAGGCCATGCGCTACTCGCTGCTGGCGCCGCGCTCCAAGCGCGTGCGGCCCATGCTGTGCTTGTCGGCGGCTGCGGTCGTGGGCGGCACGTTTGAGCAGGCTATGCCCTGCGCGTGCGCGGTGGAGATGATCCACACCATGAGCCTCATGCACGACGACCTGCCCAGCATGGACAACGACGACTTCCGCCGGGGGCAGCCCACCAGCCATAAAGTGGGTGGGGGTGGGGGTTTGGGCGAATGGGATGGTGGCGCGGGGGGGGAGGGTAGCCAGGTATATATCGACAATTTTTTTTGTTGGGGGGACGGCTTGTGCTGGAGGGAAGCTTTGAAAGCTTCACCGCTTTTGGGTGCGCACATGCCTGGCCCCAAGCCCGCGCACTGGTCCCCACAGCATCCAATGCATATGCCCTGCTCCCTCATTTGCCCCCCGGGCCCGCCTTGGCTTTGCCACATTCACACCCCCCCCTTTGGTTGGGTTGTCCCGTCCTGGCGCCACCCTTCCTCCCCTCCTCCCCCCATGGTCATCCCTGCGCCCTCCCTCCCATCTCTCTCTCTTCTCTCCTCCCCTCCTACCTCCCCCCTCTCCCCTACCTGCAGAAGTACGGCGAGGCGCTGGCTATTCTTGCGGGCGACGCGCTGCTGTCGCTCTCCTTTGAGTACATTGCGCGCGCGACCAAGGGTGTGGACCCCGCGCGCATCGTGCGCGTCATCACCGAGGTCGGCCGCGCCGTGGGCTCTGAGGGGCTCGTCGCGGGGCAGGTGAGGGAAAAGGAGGGGAGGGAAGGGGAGGGGCAGAGGGTTGGGGGAATGCAGATAACTCCTACCCCACCGCACACCTGTAGGGGAAAGAGGTTTGCATAATGGAGCACCCAGGGGCGCATGTCCATGCGAGCACCATGCCATGCTCGTGTGTGCAATGGTGGAGCTGTGTGGGAGCAGGGGGGTTAGCCTGTTGCAATGGGTGGGATGGGTTGTGTGTGGTCCGTATGTGGCCAATGGTTTGGTTCTAAGAATGTCCAGGTCCAGAGCGTTTGTGTGGATGCCAGAGGAACCAGGTGGTTGCCAGACCCGGCCCTACCGTGTCGCAGCATGGTGGCAGAGACTCACGCTCACATGGTCCCTACCCGCTGCAAGCGGTGTGCCAGCCTGTTCCTCCTAGCACACAGGTCTGCTCATGCGTACAATGGTTACGGTGTTGCATCTGAGGCAGAGCAATGGGTCATCCCCACGTGTGCATGGTGGGAGGCATGCAGATGCAGGTAGCACGTCTACAGTGGTGTGTGATAGCTGGCATCGCTAATTGCCTGGGCGGGATGCCATGGGGTCGGTCATGGTCAGCTTGCCCGTGTGCCAGCAGTTGCTCTTTACCTGCGTTGGATCTGCCTCCCTGCATCGCGGAGTTTGGCACAGCGCGGCCAAGTTCTCAGGGCATTGTCGACACCTGGCAGTGCTGATGCATGCTGACACATCTTTCTTACTGCCATCGCCACTGCCCCATCGCATTTCCATTCCTGTTCTTTCCTTTTCCTTTCCCTCTCTTTCCTTCCCTTTCTCCCCCTCCCCCAGGTAGTAGACATTGACAGCGAGGGCGACCCGAGCGTGGACCTCGCGCGCCTGCAGTACATCCACGAGCACAAGACCGCGGCTTTGCTCGAGGCCTCGGTCGTGTCTGGCGCCATCGTGGGCGGTGGCAGCGAGGAGCAGGTTGAGCGGCTGCGCGTCTACTCCAAGAAGATCGGCCTCGCCTTCCAGGTAAAGGGGGGGAGGGGGATGTGTGGTCCCGGAGCGCTGCCTTGGTTGAGGCGCGACGTGAACTGCTGCGGGTGAGCCATCACGCAGTGCTTTGGTTTGGTGGCAAGAACCGTGACTGCATGACTGCTGGTCCATGCTGGTGACCCGGCCGTTCGGATAGCCTTTCCCGTGGTTTGTCGCCTGGGTTGTTGGGGAAGAGGTGTGCCTTTGGTTGGCAGTGAAGGCAGCACGTTGGTTCCATTCGCAGGGGAGATTTGAACGGGGGTGGTGCGGCGGTTGGAGAGGAAGGGAGCGGAGAGGGGTGCGCGGATTTGCTAGACAAAGGACGTTGGTGTTCGAGGCCTATGATTAAATCTTGCTTTCGTTAACCATCTTTCGGGACATATCAACCCTTGCAAGGTTAAGATGATACACGCAAATTATGATGGCCTCTATTGTTATGTGACGGCTTGCTGCAAGAAAGGGGAGCAGGCATGGAGTGCATGATGGGTGTGGCTGCCATGTGGGGTGTGGACAAGGTTACTTGGGTGGGAAGATATTATTTGTTCTTGAGCTAAGGAAATGGGAGTGCTGGCAGATGGTGCTTATGTCGTGTTTATGTTGTGTTTTTGCCGTGCATGCCTGCCACGGCTTGGCACGATGCCTCGTTAAGTGCTGTCAAGTCACTAGTCACGTGACCGTATTGGCCCCTGCGTGTGTGTGTTCTCACCTGTCGACACGGCGGTGGCTTGGGTGTGTCGTGGCGCCACATGCCGCTTCTCTGTGTGCAATTGGCATCCCCCCGTAGGTGATCGATGACATCCTGGACATCACCATGACGACGGAGCAGCTGGGCAAGACTGCGGGCAAGGACCTGAACGCGAACAAGGCGACCTACCCCAGGTGAGAGCACTGCGGCAGGCAGGGGGAGCAAAGCAAAGGGGAACGAGACAGGGAGGACTCCACCCTGTGGTGTGCCACATGGGTACAGACAGCCGACCCATAGCATGACCCTTGATGGTGGCCATGGGTGGGATGTGCCCTCTGTTTTTTCCAATATCCCCACTGCTTTCAGTGCGGTCTACCAAGGAGCATGCTGCCTCTACTGGCCATGCATCCGAGTGCAGGTTGTCGTGGACTTGGCAGGCTCGCTGGTGAAGTCGCAACGGCTCATTGGTGCCGTCGCGTGCGCGGGTCCGCTTTCTTGCTGCACCAAGTCTGACTGATTGCCCTGCGTGTGTTTGTTGCCATCCGTGTCCTGGGCATCCCTTCACACCGCGATTGGTGGCATGGACCCTCACATGTACTGCACCCCGTCACAGCCTAATGGGTCTGGAGAAGTCACGCGAGTATGCGATGCAGCTGATCGCGGACGCCAAGGCCAACCTGAGCAGTTTTGACCCGGCCAAGGCGGCGCCCTTATATGCGATGGCTGACTACATCGCGGCGCGCCAGATGTAGATGTAGGGCGGTGGATGTGAGGGTTTGCGACGCGTGTCCTGTCAGCGGCGGAAATGACGGCGGCCCCATCATGGATTGCAGGATAGGGTATACACCAGGCAAGGGGCAGGCTGGGACGTGCGTGCATGCGCTCGTGGTGGCAAAGTCCAGCCTTTTGTGGCTTTCCCGGGGTATGGGGCAAAGCAGCTGGGACGTTTTGGGTGTCAGAAAATGGCACGAGCTATTGGAACTTCCGGATGCGCACTCTGCTCTTTCTTTTCTGGGACTATGCTTTTGACCTTGGTGGGCAATTGAGTAGGTTGACTTGCACCTGGTCAGTGTGCATTGAATGCTGTCCTTTACGAAGGTCATCGCTTTGAATGCCATGCACCAATCCCCATCTCTCCACTCTTGGTTAGCTGGTTCTGGCAGCTACCAAGCATTTGGATCCAAAGAAGATGTCTCACTTAAGATGTCAGGTACTGCTGTGCCTTTCTGAAGTATTGGTTCACGTCGCTGTTTCGCTAGCTAGTTCCTTGTGTATAGTTAGTAGTTCGATGGGTCCTGGAGATGGGCCCGGTCCACAAATTTCATAATTCAATCATATGAATCACATCCTCATGTGCTGCAAAGCTTGTCCTCTGCATGTCGGGGAATGCGTTTGTCGATTAGTCCAGGATCGATAATGGATATGAATGGAGGTGCATGGAAATGTGTAGCTTTGTACGATTTATAGATCGTACAAATTATCAAAGAGATCGACAAGCTAATTATGGCTGCATGGTTAGCGTTCAGAGCTAGACTTAGTCGGATTAGATCATGAAATAACATCAAGGAGACAACCAGCGCAGGCCAGAAATCGGGAGAATCCGGACCATGGTAGCTCGAGCCTGCCGTTATCTTGTCCGCGTGTTCGAGTTGTTCAGGATGATGAAGATGAATGGTGATGGAAATGTGTATCCTTGTGCATTGAAATTATGGCTGGCTTAACATACTCGCCCATGAACCTAGTGCGTGTTTGTTTGTAACAGTAATTCCAGGAGTGTCCGGCCAGTTGTGTAAGCACCATTGCTGCGATCGCTCTCCCACCATTTGTATCAAGGAGACAACATTTGTATGCATGCAGGAATCACCCTCGATGGAAATAAATATACCCTCAGTACCCTAAGCATGCAGGACACAAGTTGCATGGACTGCATGGTGCTGCATCAATTCTCAAGGAGACTATTGGATCAGTTGCAACAGAATTCGTAAATATTAATTGCATCGTCTTCAGGTAAAACATGTAGATTGATCACTGCTTGTCTCCCCTATGATTAGTAGGTGCATGCGCAAGTTTGCTGCTTCAATTTGACATCCAGACGCAATCCCAGCGTTTCTCAATCTGATGTGCATGCCAGTCTCTGTATCGCAAGCTCTTCCCCGCAGGAACTTGGCCACCGTGGACGGCCGCATGACTTTCCTTCCACGGCACAGGACATGGCAGGTAGAAAACGATGCTGGAGACAGCAAGCATCCGTCCTCACGTGCTTGCGCACGCGCATCTACAAGTACATACATTCTAGGTAGACATGCCAGAACAAGCACCCTGAGCAGCCTTTGCGGCGAAAATTCGAATATTGTCATGTGGGTTGTCGTAACCTAAAAAATGCTGTCTCTGAGCTACAACACAGTCACTGAGCCGTTGCAGCGCGCACCCCGTGAACGTGTGAACAAGCTCCATGCATGCCACCCGGCTTTTGGGCCACAGGCATTCATGCGGCTGTCACAGCCTTATTCATGCGGCTGTCACAGCCTTTGCCTCCTCTGGTTTTGCATAATCATGCCTGTCATCCACAAGGTGAATCCACATGCCCGAAAGGAGACATCCAGATTGTCAAGTCAGCTGCAATCCAGCGCAACAGACAGGCACGCACACTAAACGCACCCACTCGACTAGAAACCCAGGGACTCACGCGGCCACCCAGCGTTGAATCACACCTGTGTCACAACAGCAGAGAAAGGCATCAACCCAACATGCACACAGCGCCCTGGGCAACCACCGCGATCATGAGCCAAGCAAGCTCCCTACTAGCACGTTGACAACCTGGTAAGCAGCGTGCCAACAATGCACCTAGTGCATGATCAAACAATGCTGAAACGGCTTTCTGGCATCTAAAGTGGCACCATGCCCTCTTCAGCGCCATGTGATCTAATACTGCCACGCCATCTCGTACCTGATCATCCGGCTCAGCTGGTACAGGCCCGTCAACGCCATAAACGCGTTGACGCTCAGTAGGTTGTAGTTTACCTGAACAAGGTCGGCAAATCCAAACAAACAACCCAACAAATACCCAGCCCCATTACACACACCCAGGTTGCCCGCGCGACCATGACGCGAGGCAGACCAGCCCAGCCACACACGCACCCAGGCCCAGCCAACAAGGTAGTGCAGGGAGGGGGGAGATTAGCCCTGAGCGCGCCACCATGCTACTAATTGTTCCATCCTGCAAGCCGTCTAGCCCCTTACATGCAAAGGTTAAGCGTGTGCAACATGTTCTTCAGACAGCTAGGCGCAAGTCAAATCTGTGTACTAGGAACCAACTGGGCCGCGAATGTGGGTGCCAGCGGTAACAAGTGCGATGCGTAGTTGGGACACAATAGGGTGCCACCCCTGCGCTTGGCCGGGACCACAGGATCTGATGGGCGAAGGCTCCACCGACATCACTCTGCTAAAGCACTCGTTCTACTTGTCCTCATGCGAGGGTGCGCAACTTCTCAAAGGGGCGTCATGCCTAGATACCGGCAAAAAGGATTGAGCTATTGTGGAGGCAATACAGAAGGCAATGTATACGCATGATGGCTCTCTCCCCCCTTCTGGGCACTCCAGCCTTACCTAGGTGCCCTTGCCCCCCCCCCCCCCCCCCCCCCTCCTGCCACCCCATGACTTTCCACCGCATACTCTACGGCATCAACGCACATGATGAGGCAACCCCAAGTAACCCAAGTCACCACCAGCACACACGTAATCATCTTGCCCACGTAATCATCCTCTACGCGCACCCGTGCATCCATCCACCCTCTACCCTACGTATCCCATATTCATGCTCCTCCCCAAGGTGCCACGTACGGGGATGATCTGGGTGGAGTAGCGGCTCCACACTATACCCGTGGCGGTGACGGCTGCGCGCACACAGGCACGCACACAGGCACGCACACAGGCACGCACGCAGGCACGCACGCAGAGGCATCACCGCCCACATGCATGGCGGGCAATGCGAGGCGGAAGAAGGGATGCTGTGGGTAAGTACAGGCGGTCAAAGTGCCAGGTATGTGCCAAATACCGGGCGTTCATCAGGTGGCTTCCTCCATCTTCCGGGCCAGGTCACTGCTGCAACCGCTCCTGCTTGGGTGCCATGAACACCGCTGCTGTATGCACTCAAACAGGGCGCTCGTGGGTGCACTATCACCCTGGGAAGAGAGAGAGAGAGAGAGAGAGAGAGAGAGAGAGAGAGAGAGAGAGAGAGAGAGAGAGAGAGAGAGAGAGAGAGAGTGCGCGCGCGCATGTGAGTGAGTGAGGGGGACAGGGGGGCAAGCTACCTGCACAAAGAGCTACTACAATGACAACGCGCCGTCACCACATCCTCGCAAAACCGCAAGTGCAGCTCGTGAGCAATGAGGGGAGATAGCTGCTGTTTGGTTGTCAAGATAAGAACAACCACTTGATTATAAAGACAAGGACAGCCGCTTGATTATGAAGAGAAGACCAGTCAACAAACGGGGTCTGCGCCTGCCAGCGGTTGTTCTGGCATTACAATTCTCTCCGCTCAACTCGGGACGCATGTTTGACACTTAGCGCAGCTGCCTGCATTCTATTGGGCAGCAGTGCGGCAGGCGGCACTACCCACCCGGTGCCATCCCTGCTGCCATGCCTGGAAAAAATGCTGCAAAACTCCAGAAGTGCATTTTCAATGGGTGCAGGCCATGCATAATTATGGGATGACAATGCTGCTTAGTCCTAACGCCACGCCTGTGCACATCGTGTGTCCGTGCACATACAAATACCCGTGGGGAAGCCAATGCCTGCAAATTGCGCAGATGGGCAGCGTCCCCAGGTGCATAAGTGGAAGACAATTGTGCATGTATATCTAGCCTTAGCAACGGCAGGATCTACATCTATCGACAGATCGTCAACTGTAATGGCCAGTAGGCGGCAACGGCTACCTCAACTACAGGCATGACGCTGCAAGATTTACCTGATTGCTGCGGGTAAGAGAGCTTCTCGGGAGGCTTCTGGAAATCGGCGATGTTGGCGATGGAAATCCCCCACTTGAACGTTGGCGCCCAAAAGTGGACTGAGGGTAAATCGACGCGAGAAAACGAGAGCAGACGGTAGCATCAAACACCAAACTTTCATGCCCTGGGAGATAAAACGTACATCTGCAGAGGCATACGCTGAGAAGTCCTCCACATTGACCCGTCAATTGCACTTAAGAGTTCGCATGACAACTTTTTCTTATTAATTTGCAGGGAAGCTTTCAGTGGTTAGCCACATGCTGCAACAATTTAATTCAAAAGACCGCATTATTTTGTAGATATGTGCTTTTGCGTTAGCATTGTACGCACTTGTTTTAGGACCGGCTGGGTGGTTCCAGAATGCTGCGAACCGGCCCGCCATAGTCGGATTAGTCTTCCGGCAAAGGCAAGCCCTATTCAGCAATAAAACGAATTCCCCTACTAACCCGATGCAATCGAGTTACAGCCTTTCTAGTCTACTGCATCGACAAGGGTAGAGCTAGCACAGCCGTTCCCCCCGACTCCCGTTGTTGATGGCTCCCACCTGGCAACGCTCGCCCTTTCGAACAGGTTTTGGGCACGAACACCAATCGGTGGGGTGTGCCTGCATCAACCTCCCAGCCGGAGATGGCCGCCGAGCGCGGCAAAAATATCGTCGATGATCTGATCTCACCTGGTATGCCGCCTGCCGGCGGTCGCCCGGTCGCGGGTCGTGGCGAGGTACTACCGCAGGCTTCCGCGCCCGCCTGCGGCCTGAACTTGCCGGTGCCGCATGCAAGAGTCAGGACGGGAAAGCCGCGCTGACCGATGATGACTTGTTCCGCCTTTCGAGCGAATCCAGGACAAGTTGGGCGAACTGCGAAGTCTATGGATACATACATCGTGAGTTCGCGACGCTTCGCTAAAAACTGTCAGTCTCTAAGAACCTGTTCTACAATCTACAGGACTGGTGCTGTAACAGGTGCTAAACTGTGCTAAAGCACAACCCCATAGCGAAAACGGAGCCGTACCGGGCTGAAGGACTCTGCAGTAAAGCTTGCTTCAGTTGCTTGGCCTGCAAGATGCGTTACATAATGAGTTGCGACGGCAGGTAGACGGCACAGCAAATATAGAAAGAACATCTGCAGTTCTGCAATCGATTCTGGGCATGCGCGAACGGCAACTGCTGTCAACTGGCAGCAACTCGCCCAACGTGGAAAGTGCCAATATCGATCCTTGACAAAGTGGAAGCTTTTAACAAAGAGCGACGCCAGTGCCGTGGGGACTACACGTGCATCTGAGTACCTACGCTGGTTGGTGAGACACCTTCGCATCGGTGCCGTCGTGTTGCAGGAAACACAGCCTCCAAGCTTCCGTTTTTGGTAGCTCGAGAAGTGCGAGGCATTTTCTCAGGAGCCACGCATTCCCAAGTGGCTCGGGCTTATCTGTGTAGCCGCACGTGATAATTGGCGGGGCGCGGCAGTGTAGGCGCTGGGTGGAGGGTGCTGGCTGTGGGTTTTTCCTGCCGCATCGTGACCTCCACTATCTAGTCTCATGACCGAAATTTGCAGAGATTTCCTAAAGGGCGTGTGTTTCAGGGCAAACTGCAGATATCAGCATGTAAACCAGGACGGAAGTCCCGGGGTAAGTCCTGCGCCCTTGGCTTGCTTGCCTCCTCGTCTCTATCGTAACTTGTCATGGTTGCTTTACCCCGCAAGCTAGGCACGGTGCCGTCTGTGCCTCCAATACCGTTTGTGGGACGATCTGACATCCGGCGTCCGTCTGCACTTCTTACTTTCCCGTGCCTCCCTTGCAGGGGTCCATCTCGCAGCCTCTCTGCCGTGATTTTGAGAATGGCCGGTGTCACCGGCCTAACTGCAGGTTTTACCACAGACCCGAGGCAGAGGCGCTGCAGCAGGGCAATGCTGCGGCACAGGTACGCCCGCTATGAAGAAAAATGCTGGGGCAGCCTTATATGGGGAAGGTATACCAGGGTTATGCACTCCATGTGTTTGCCAGGATCCTACTGTCCTGTCAGGATCCTACCGGGAGCTTTATCGTCGGTGTCTAGATCTGCCATCCAGTATTTAGATCATGTCCTCGTGGAAGCACTGCTGTCGCCTTTGTTTTGATGTCTACCAGCGTCTGCATGTTGCGGGGGCTGCCAGACAGCGCGCATGCCTTGTGCGAGGATCCCGCGGCATCCACCTATCCAAGGCACACACAACGCTAGCCACATGTCAAATGGCTCGCAGGCCTCTGCTGAAGTCGCACAAGCGCATGAGGAATCCTGTGTATGTGACCTCCCGCCCTGCCTCAACCCACCCACCCACCCCCACCGGCTCCGTGGCCCTGGCTGCGAGTGTCTCCACGTAGCCGTGTGTCGAGTGGGGCCGCCTAATGAGCTAGTGAATGACTAGTGTTGCCACCGCCCCTGCTTGCCTCCTTCCCCCCCCCCCCCCCCCCCCCCCGATCCCCTACTGATCTATGGCATCTCCCCCCCCCCCCCGCCCCCAACACAAACCCTGCAACTGGCCACACACGCACACTCACACATGCACCCACACACGCGCACACAAATGCGCCTGCAACGGCCGCAACCTTCCCCCCATGCGCAGCAAGCGGCGCTAGGGTCCATGGGTGGCCAGGTGGGCGTGTCGCCCTACGGGGCCAACGCAGGCATGGGCATGGGCATGGGCATGGCGGGCATGCAGGCTCCGTACGGCGCCGCCCAGGCATCTGCTGCGCCCGGTAGCGGCGGCGGCGCCGGTGGCTACGGCATGCAGTCGGGTGGCGAGGCCTACTCGTCTGACGCCATGGCACAGTACTACGCCAACGCGGCGTCCCAGTGGGGTATGTTATGCACTCTCTCTGGGCTTACGCATGGCGCGACGTACATATGCGCGGCTTGCCATGTGTGCGCGGCTTGACGCACGTGGCTTGCCTGCATGTGTCGCCTGTCATCTGAGCGGCATGGGATGTACGGGGTACGTCGGCTGTGAGGTAAAGCACCCTCCCATCATGCGATAACGCGCGTGGGGCGCTTGATGTGAGGCTTGGCATAGATGGCTCGAAATGTGTGGCACGGTATGGGTGGCAGGCCATGTCTGGGCTGTGGCAACCCACGTGTGACGATCGCAATGTGTGTGGCTAAATGTATGTGGCGCATTATATGTGGCATATGAAACGTGTGGTGTGGGGGCAATACGCGCGTGAGGGTCTTGGGCCATGTCCATGCTCACGTCCCCACCCTAGTGGGCATCGCAGGATCACATGCTGGATGGGGCAAGCAGGCAAGGTGGCCGGGGGCAGGGGCCTGCCCCCTGTCTTTTCATTGCTGCGCGATGCCGCAACCGTGCCCCATCTCTCTGGTCATGCGGGTTTTTCCCCAACACCCAGCACCTGACATTGCCTATGGGATTGTGTGGTTGGTTCCCCATTCCTTTGATTGTGTTGTGGGTTGCTAAAATGTTAGGCAGGCATTCTGTCTGGGCCGCCTTTTTTCTTTGTTATGTTATGGCATTGACGTCATGTTCATGCTCACTGGCTCGTCTGTGGTCCTGCCACTTAACTTTCCACTCATGTCCCAAACTATCCCACCCGACTGTTTACAGTCCAATCCTACAGCCAGATGGCGCCTAACCCGAGCGTGCCTCTGCCCGTGCCTCAGCCACCCGTCGGCCCCATGGCCCCCATCCCTCCAGTGTCAGCGCCGGCCTACTCCATGTACGGGACCCCCCTGTTTTTGGTCCCCCCCCAAGTGCCTGCGGGCCAGCCGCCACAACAGACCGGGTGGGGTGTCTGAGGACTGGGCGTGAAGCGGTGATGGGGCGTGAGGGAGGCGATGGTGGGGCGCGATGGCCTCCACTAGGCACTAAAACACTTGCTTACGCATGCTGCATGCCCGGGTGTGAGAGGATGCGGTGATTTTAAGCGGCAAAGTTCAAATGTTCTGTATGGCGTGCGGGTTTGCAAAGGAAAATGGGGGCGGCCAGTGCTGCGTACAAGGGAGGTTGTTTACCTGTGTTCGGCCAGAGTAATCTCTGGGCAGAAAGGGACCCCGCAGGATGCCAGGTGGTGGACCACAAAAGAGACGCGGCAGAGGGGACGTGGTGGCGTGTGGGCACGTGATATGCCTGCCAAGGGTTGCCTACTTGTTCTTCTGAATGGGGGCTCCCGGAAGTTTGCGAAAAAGTCTCTTGCACTTGGGCAAGTACATGGAAGCCCCTTGTCCTACTGTTAGCATGCTGGGCATGTACAGTGACCACGCATCTGTCTGGCAGGCAGGCCACGGCCAGGACCACTGGAGCCAGCAGCAGGAACAGCGACGAGGGGGTATGTGGAGGGGAGCCGTGTTAGCGCAAACAATGTGAAAGCTGTGGTTTTCTGGCTGCTGTTACGCTGCTGGCCGAGTTGGTGTGATGCCGTCTTGTGTCCAGTGCTTGCTGCTGCTGATGGTAATGATGATGGTTATAGCAATGCCACGAGTAATTGGATTTGCCGTCGGTTGCTTGAAGTATATTGAGGCAATCCTTTGAGGTTTGTGCCTGCGAGGTGACAGATGCAGCACCAAGTGGGGATGCCACGGGGACTTCTGGTCTGCACTGGTTGTGTAGTTGATAGGTGTTGGACCACTATATACGTTACTTACAGTTTTGTGGAAGCATGGGGCTGCCTGAGATTAGCATCGGCTGCCAAAAATTGGGATGCATGTGATCAAGTCACTAGCACACAAGGTCGGTTGAGTCCACCACGTATTAAAAACCAGTTGTGCCATCCAACGTGGGTAGGGATATGTAGCCATTTCATGCCTGGGTGTATCATGGATGCTTCGCCAGTAAGGCGAGGAATCAAGCACAACAGCCAGAAAAGAGAATCGAGATTGGGTTGATATATTTCCAGACATCAGTCAACATATACAATGCGGATCTATAGAATGTAATTTTTTTTCAATTTTTTTGTAGATCCAACAGCGCAATTACTCAGTACGTGTGCATCAAGCGCAATGGAGGCCATCAGTATTGCTCATTTAGTAGACAACAAGTTCATTTACTAAATATTTTAGTTTTCTCAATAGTTGTCTCACCCAAGGGATAGTTGCATGTCTCACCTAGTACGTAACAAAGGGTACGTTGCCACATTCATTAGTTCATTCATCCATCCATCCGTGTGTCCGTCCTTGCGTCCTTCCGTCCCTCCCTCCCTCCCTCCGCACCTCCCTACCTACCTACCTACCTACCTCCCCCCTCCCTCCCTCCCTCCCTACCTACCTACCTACCTACCTACCTACCTACCTACCTACCTACCTACCTACCTACCTACCTACCTACCTACCTACCTACCTACCTACCTACCTACCTACCTACCTACCTACCTACCTACCTACCTACCTACCTACCTACCTACCTACCTACCTACCTACCTACCTACCTACCTACCTACCTACCTACCTACCTACCTACCTACCTACCTACCTACCTACCTACCTACCTACCTACCTACCTACCTACCTACCTACCTACCTACCTACCTACCTACCTACCTACCTACCTACCTACCTACCTACCTACCTACCTACCTACCTACCTACCTACCTACCTACCTACCTACCTACCTACCTACCTACCTACCTACCTACCTACCTACCTACCTACCTACCTACCTACCTACCTACCTACCTACCTACCTACCTACCTACCTACCTACCTACCTACCTACCTACCTACCTACCTACCTACCTACCTACCTACCTACCTACCTACCTACCTACCTACCTACCTACCTACCTACCTACCTACCTACCTACCTACCTACCTACCTACCTACCTACCTACCTACCTACCTACCTACCTACCTACCTACCTACCTACCTACCTACCTACCTACCTACCTACCTACCTACCTACCTACCTACCTACCTACCTACCTACCTACCTACCTACCTACCTACCTACCTACCTACCTACCTACCTACCTACCTACCTACCTACCTACCTACCTCCTCCCTCCCTCCCTCCCTCCCTCCCTCCCTCCCTCCCTCCCTCCCTCCCTCCCTCCCTCCCTCCCTCCTCCCTCCCTCCCTCCCTCCCTCCCTCCCTCCCTCCCTCCCTCCCTCCCTCCCTCCCTCCCTCCCTCCCTCCTCCCTCCCTCCCTCCCTCCCTCCCTCCCTCCCTCCCTCCCTCCCTCCCTCCCTCCCTCCCCCCCCCCCCCCCCTCCCTCCCTCCCTCCCTCCCTCCCTCCCTCCTCCCTCCCTCCCTCCCTCCCTCCTCCCTCCCTCCCTCCCTCCTCCCTCCCTCCCTCCCTCCCTCCCTCCCTCCCTCCTCCCTCCCTCCCTCCCTCCCTCCCCCCCTCCCTCCTCCCTCCTCCCTCCCTCCCTCCCTCCCTCCCTCCCTCCCTCCCTCCCTCCCTCCCTCTCCCTCCCTCCCTTTCTCCCCCGCCCGCCCGCCGCCCGCCGCCGCCGCCCGCCCGCCGCCCGCCGCCCGCCCGCCCGCCGCCGCCCGCCGCCGCCCGCCCGCCCGCCCGCCCGCCCGCCCGCCCGCCCGCCCGCCGCCCGCCCGCCCGCCCGCCCGCCGCCCGCCCGCCCGCCGCGCCGCCCGCCCGCCGCCCGCCCGCCCGCCCGCCCGCCCGCCATGCCCGCCCGCCCGCCCGCCGCCCGCCGCCCGCCCGCCCGCCGCCCGCCCGCCCCGCCCGCCCGCCGCCCGCCTCCCGCCCTCCCACCCTCCCGCCTTCCCGCCCTCCCTCCGGCCCGCCCTCCCTCCCTCGGGACCTCCCTCCCTGCCTCCGTGACTCCCCAACGGGAGCACGAGTTGAATGAATTACAATTTAACTAAACAGTCAACTAAATGCTGCCGAGCGTAGGGACGAAAAAAGCGTGGAAGTTCAAGTAGATCCAACACGGATTCGAACTAGGAGCTCTGAGATGATTCTGCGGCACACGGGTCTCCTGATCCGAAGGCATCCCAAGCCACATGCTGAAAAAACTCGTTACTGGAGAGTGTTGCCAGTATTATGTGGAAAGTAGTGGTGCGAGATGTATACTACCCCATTGCACTTTTGCCCCTACTAGGGTGTCGCCAGTTCTCAAATTGTCAAACTGCCGAAATTGTCACTAATTATTCGCGCCTGAGAGTAGAGTAGCGCTGGAGGAGCACGTGACCTGGCTGCTGGCGGAGAAGATGACATCAATGACCACGGCGCTCATGCAACACGGTGGAGGCCAAGGTCTCCATTACGGAAACTAAGGTCGATCGCTCACAAGCTTCACCTTCAGCTCAAGGCGCTGCAGACCACCGCGCAGGCCGCCCTCCGGCCTCTCCCGCCTCAATTCACCAGGTGGAGGACAAGTGCTGCGTGCTCATGAATTGAAGCTTGAAGCCATCATCGCCCACACCGAGGCCCTGGCCACGCAGCTCTCCCAACGATAGCGGGCAGATGGCCACCATCGCATGCCAGCCTCCCCGGCAGGACGCTGGCGACCTCCCGCCGCTCTCCTATGCGGATGTGCTGCAGTCAGCGACCGCCACAACCGTTGATGCCGTCGCCATGAAACTCCAGGAGCTGGAGGACCACCGCCAGGCCGAATTACAAAGGGAGGCCACCGATCGCGCCCGCCGCGAGTGCCGAGTGGTGCTGCATCGTTTTCCCCAGAAGCCAGGGGAGACGGCAACGACCCGTGCCGACGAGCTCAAGGACCAGCTTCCAGAACCTCATGGGCCTGGTAGAACTGCGCCGGTGCCACCGCCTTCCCCACTCACGGGACAAGGCGGCTCCCGGGCCACCAGTGCTGCTCACCTTACCCTCTGGCCCCTGACCTCCAAGCAGCGGTTCCTTTCGATCCCGTCGCAAGAGGTTGTACGACCTCACCTGGGCGCTGGACGACGACCTGACCCCTGCTCAGCAGCAGCGCAGCGACGCGACCTGTGCAGCCGGAAATATACGTCCGGCACAAGCAGGATCCCCAGAGGCCAGAAGCCCAAAGTGTACTGGAGGGGCGGGGACCTGATGATCAACCACAAGATGTGGACGCCCCCCGGCCAAGCGGGCTAAAAAATTAAATTAAATTATGATGTTCATGACTCCATTGGGAGATCATGTAGCACATATTTCCTTGTTGGATTGATGGAGGTGGGCAAAGCCGCGAAACCGAACTAATTTCAAACTCTAAGCTAATCTAATCTAGAAAACCCTAGCTACTCTACTCAGCAAAGTGCCCCTTCCTCTTGGGGGGACCTGCCGGGCTTGCATGCCCACAGGGTCTGGCGTGTGAGCAGGTGGACAATCGTCTTCCACCTTTTCTTGTTCTGCGTAGCAGTCCAAGCAAGAGAGAGGGGTTTAGAATGCGATGTTCAAACGGGGCGCTGGGACCACTAGGTCAGCCAACAACTGCGCTGTGGGTATAGGCTGGTTGTCTCCTTGATAGGTCATGACATCAATTGGAGACATGTTTACGTACCCTTTTAGGAATGTCCTTGGGGCCAGGCTTCAAGCTGTTGGGGAGCTGGCTTCCTGACACCGCCGACGATGTGGACACCCGCATCGGCCTTGCCTGGGCCAAGCTCCGTTCGCTCACACCCTACTGGCGCTCGAAGGGCCTGGGCGGGTACCGCAAGCACATGCTCTTCAAGGTCCTCGTCCTCACGGTGCTCACGTATGGCGCCGAGGCGTGGACCCTCCCACCCAAACTGGCAGCTAGGCTAGACGGCACGGTTTACAGGATGCTCCGACAGGTCCTTAACATAGGTTTCTCCGAGCGTCCGTCATCAGAGTCTTTGTATCATGGCATGCCTCGTGTTTCGGACGAGATTAGGCAGCGTAGGATAGCATTTGTAGGACACCTTGCCCGCACCAGCCAGGTCGACACCACCCTCGGTCTGGCCGGCCCCCAGCGGCTTGGCCAGCCAGGGCGGCACATTATGACCTGGCCTGGCCCCGAGGACATTCCCAAAAGGGTAGGGAAACCTGTCACGAACTACGTTCAGATGTTGCTGGACGACCTAGTGGTCCCAGCCCAGTTTGAGCACCGCATCCACTCTCTCTCCCGTCTTTGGACTGCCATGCAGGACAAGACGCGTGGAAGAAGATTGTCAAGGCGCACACGCCCGACCCTGTGGGCAAGCCACCTCCCCCCAAGCGGACCTGAGGCGTTTTGATGAGTAGTGTAGTTAGGATTTTCTAGATAGCTTAGAGTTAGGATAGTTCGATCACGCGGCTTCCTCCACCCCATCCATCATGGAATATGTGCTACATGACCTCCCCACGGAGGCATGTTATAATTTAATTTAATTTAATTTTTGGGGGCCAGGCCAGGTCAGGACATGCTGCCCTGGCTGGCCAAGCCGCTGCAGGGGCCAGCCAGGCCGAGGTCGGTGTCTACCTGACTGGCCGGTGCGAGCAAGATGTCCTACAAATGCTATCTGTCCTGCGCTGTCTAATTTCGTCCAAAATGCCAGGCATACCCTGGTACAAAGATTCTAATGACCTATGTGTGGAAAACCCTACGTTCAGGGCCTGGACAGCCCTGCGGGCTAGGATAGCCCTAGCTTGTAAGCCTAGGTAGTCACGTACTGCCGCCATGGCGGCAGCCATGCCTAGAATCCATGCCTAGAATGTTTGCTTAGCCTTGCCACCATACCTAGTCACGTGCACCGCTAACGCACGGTATAGTACACAACCAGGAATATTAGCCTAAAGCTTAGCCCTCGTCAGTACAGCTAGCCAGCCATGGTGCTACGTCCTTGCTATGCACGCTTAATTTGCTTGCATGCCCACATTCCCTGTGATGATATGCTCACGCGGGTGTTATTGCACGGTCCACAGAATTTGCGGGATCGTCTATCGTGTCCGATTGCTGCTGTGGCATGCCTCTTGCACTGCCCTTTTTTCAGTGAAGGAGAAAGGGGTTCTCTGCCCTTTCTTCCTGTTGTGCACATACAGGGTCCCACTCCGGTGCTCCATAACTCCCCAACGGGAGCACACGCGCTTTATTAGTTAGTGAGTGTCGTGAGGACAAGCAGCGGTTCCTCTCTCGTCGCAAGCGGTTGCACGACCTCACCTGGACGCTGGACGACGACCTGACCCCCGCTCAGCAGCAGCAGCGACGTGACCTGTGGCCTGAATACCTCCGCCACAAGCAGGACCCCCAGAAGCCCAAGGTGTACATACTGGAGGGGCGGGGACCTGATGATCAACCACAAGATGTGGACGCCCCCAGCGGGCTAGAAAAGCTTGTAGCCCTAGCTTGACTTCATTGGTAGTCACTGCCGCCATGGCAGCCATGCTTAGAACGTTTGCCTAGTTGTGCCACCTTACCTAGTCACGGGCACCGCTAACGCACGGTACACAACCAGCCATAGCCTTAGCTTAGTCCTTGCATGTACAGCCATGCTACGTCCTGGCTTCGATCAGATTACTTGCCCATCTCCTAGTTATGATATGCTCACATGGGTCTTATTGCACCCACAGATTGCCGGATCGTACGTTAGCGTGTCCGTTTAGCTAACGTGCCCGCATGCAGCTGTGGCATGCCTTTGGCATGAAGGAGACTGGGGGTCTCTGCCATTTCTCCTGTTGTGCACACACAGGGATTAAAAGCACTTCGGTGCTCCGTGACTCCCCAATTACGGGAGCACGTGTTTAATTAATTAATTAGTTAATGAATATGTCAAGGCCAGACAACCAGCGCAGGCCAGAAATAGGGACTAATCCGGACCATGGTAGCTCAAGCCTGCCATTATCATGTCCGCGTGCTCGACTGAATATGTGGTTGCATGATCGACCACGTCTGAATCTGAACGCAAAATCCGGTTCAGAGGGCATGCATGCATAGCTGATGCAAGCTAAATCAACGAAACGGGGGGGGAATGATTTATCTAGTGCAAAATCCGAATGGCTTGCATCACTCCCCGGAAAGGAGAACTTGCGGTTGGACTGTAGGTGTAAGCTGGCGATGCCTTAGGATCCCAGTTCGATTCCGGCCTGGATTCATTTGCAGATCGCGTTTTCCGCGGACCGGCACTGAACGCAAATGGTTTTCACCTTTGCGGCGTGCCAAATCAGAAGAAACGGTGTTGGATCGCCATGCGTCCAGGAATAGTTGTCTCGTGACTTAGTATAATAATTGTCGATCGAGGCAAGCATGCAACAAATAGTAAACTAAATGCTGCCGAGTGCCGGGACACGAAAAACGCCAAAATCAAGTTCAAATACATCCAACACGGACTTGAAACAGGACCTCTGGCATGATCTATTCCGCAGCTCTATATATGGGTCTCCTGCATGATCCGAAGGCATCCCAAGTAGCTACAGCCCAACTGCGGAAAAAAAAAAAAAAACTCTCGATTACCGGAGAGTGGTGCCATAGCATACATGTGGCAGCCCGGCCCTCCTCGTGTCAATCATGCATGAGCGGCGCGGATGATGGATAGCCCTTGAGCACTAGTTCCTTCACGTGTAATAATGAGATAATTAGCAAGTACTCCGTGACAGATGCCTCTGCGCATGGCACACAAGTACTCATTTACTTAGGCCAACACTGCATAAGTACTACATACTGTACGGCGCCAACCTGTGTGCATGACATTGTTTCATATTGCAATGCGCGGTCGGTACCGTCTAGCGGGCCACTATGACGTAGGAGCTCCACTTTGACAAAGGACAGTGTACCAGTGGATGGAACTCCATATCGATATATTGCCCTTCAGGCAAATTTGGCCGGGTTGATGAAAAATGGGAGCACATACGTCAAATCCCCTCCCGATCAAACAAAAAGCTGGTAGTGATAACTTTGTACGGTAATGGTCTTTCCATTCAACATTGCGAACGTACTATGAGATATCAAGGAGACAACCGGCGCAGATATGCCCACGAGCTCGAAGCTATGTGAAGAAGTGAGGCATGCATCCCCACTGATGTGCATACCAACGAGTGCCAAAAGGACTGGCAGCTGCCGTCCTCAAAGGGCCATCAAGCATTCACAAGCAAGTAGCAACGTGCAGGCCCGCGGGACATCACTGCATTGACAACCCATTTATTGCCCCCATGAACCTCTGGCTGCACTCGACCACCCAACACCAAAGCCCATGCCCCACACTTCCGAGGTTTCCTTGCTCCTTTGCCAGCATGAGCGTCTTGAATATCGCGGCTCCTCGCTCAGACATGGCCAGGGGCCAGCGGTCCAGACGAAATGAGCCCTCCCACCTGCCATGACCGCTGCCTCCTTTGTGCAATATTGCCTCCCCAAACGTGCACCATGGCCTTATCAGTGCAATACTGCCTCCTCACCACGACACGGCCTCATCAGCCCAGCATCGCCTGCTCACGGCAGCACCCCGTCCATAGGCAACATGTGGCTTCCTCCGTGCAGCATGGCCTCATCAGAGCAGTGCGACACCAGCGCGGCACGGCCTCCTCCCATCAGCGCGGCAGGGGCTCCCCGGCCTTGGCCAGCCGTTCCAGCTCCGCCGTCACCGCCGACTCTGACAGGTTGGACAGGGACGCGCTCTTCTCCACGCCTTGACCTGCACGCAGAGGGCGGGGATGCGGCGTGCAAAGCAGGCGATGGGCAAGCAAAGCAAAGCGGGGGCGAGCAAAGCAGGCGATGAGTAAGCAAAGCAAAGCGGGGGCAAGCAAAGCAGGCGATGCGCAATGCCGACAAGCGAGCTTTCTAATCCCCAATAATGGCCCACTTTACAGCTGCGCTCATAAACGTCACGGATACGTGGCCGTGTCCAGGGAACCATGGGACCCACCAGGTCCTAGTCTTTTGGATGCATGGCAAGGGCACACCCCTCCCCATTTCTTACTTGAGTCTACAGGGCAGGGGGGACGCCCACCGCATGGATAGTTGCATGCCCATGACATCTCTTCACCACGCAGTCTGGCAGCATGGTTGCGGGGCTGATGGAAAAAAGCTGTAATGGCGGTGGCTATGGCATACAGTTCATGACAGATGGTGAATACCATATAAATGGCAAATGGCAAATGCCACTGGGTAGCCGCATCCCGCTAGAGGCAAAAGGGGAACCCAGCGACATGCCGTTGTGGGTATTTGGTGCGCAAAAGGAGGCAATGGTTTGTATTCTTGAGAATGGCAAAATCTATTTGGGGTTAACTGATGGTACAGTATTTGGGTAAGGAGGGGTAGGTCTGCCAGTCCCATGGGCACAGTCACGTGACCTAGTGGGATCATTGAATGAGATTACTTAATGGGATGATATTATAGCAGTGCTTTAATGGGATGCACCTTGGATGCTGGAACGCGGGTGCAACCAACGCCGTGCCTCCAAGACATTGTGGCATGCCATGAAACGGTAGGACAGCGCACAATGTGCTAGAGCTAGTCAGAATAAGTCGCCGTGCCCCCAACAGCCTAGTAAATATGCGGGTATGGTCACACGCGTATGCTTCAAGGCACATAAACAGCCACCGTCGCATACTTCGACAGTAATTTGTCACGCAGTCGGCAGAAAGAAACGATTATCTCACATCATGAATTCTAGCAGTAGAAGAAGCACGATGGTTGGGCGAGGTGCTAGCGGTGGACTTGCCCGGCAGGTCTCGGTACTCACCGTAACGCGCAAATAGGCGTGGCTCAACCCCTTTGCACTCCCGGATCAAGATTGGCAACCGAGGGTTAAGAGCCTTGAGGTCTTTGTAGTTGTTTGAGATAAATTTCCTGCCACACATACAGGATGCAACCGCCGGACAAAAATGGCATGGTCAGGCCGGGCAGACAACACTTCTCCGTAGCCTGGCCTTTAGCCCGCCACTTGAACACGCTCGTTACGGCACGCGGGGGAAGATAAAGTCTGAACACTCAAATTCAACTGGACCTACCTGACTCCTTCGCTGCTGGCCGAGGTCTGGCAGAGATGGAGGCGGATCTCCTGGACGTTGCGTGAGAGTGCGGACCGCCACGACATTTTCCCTTACGAAGTATGATTTCAACAATTGTCGATGGCAAAGCTGGCTTTCTACCGTGACTTTTGTCTCCAAATGCCTAGATTAACATCATTATCCAAATGGACCTCGGTTCCCTACTATACTAAAGCGGCTATGGCGGACAAAGGCACAGCAGACGCAAAGCCAGTCGGGTTGGCTCCCGGAATGTGATGAATGGTTTCATCAATCATCATGCCCTGCGTGGTCGTGCGGCAGCATTATTGAGCTGATCGTCTGCATTTCTCACCGTACATGCAAGGTACATGGGGCGAAACTTGTCAGGGCGGAGCTCGTCCAAGTGATATGAACTTGATCGCTCGTAAGTCGTATGTATCTCCTAATGTACGGCACGGCACGGGCTACCGGTTATGGGCAAGTGGCTAGCAAAGCCGAAAGCGCGCCCATTTTTTGTCAGGAGAAAACTGATGGGCGCCCGTTTCCAATTTCAAAGGTTGCGTCAAGGGCTCGATTTGCCTCGCGGCATATCACGCGAAATCCTCGTAGATTGTCCGAAAGAATCTATAACAAATTCGCTGCCGAGGAGATTCAAGGCCCTGTCTGCTTATTCACGCTTTTAGAATTAGCAATTGGCAACAACCTGGCAGAAATAGGCTTTTCTGCACTGTATTCTGCCTCGCAATCCAGCAAGGTCTAATTCGACGCTTATCATAGGCGATCTATGAACGCTTGAAGCAAGGTTGCTCTAACGCTATCATCAAGAGACATTGCCATGACGCCTCCAGACGAGAAAACTCTTAAGACATTGCTCATTGCGGGAGGTGTGCTGATCGTCGGCTTGCTCGTCAAGGGGAAGGGGAAGAAGAAGCATTCAAGGAAGCAGACAAAGCGTGCGGCTGCTGCCACGAACGCTCGGAAAACTTCCTCTAGCCCAGACCGCGCCTTCATGGCTCAAGGATAACTAGCTTTAGAGCCCGTATGGGGAATTTAAGGACTCTGGTTGTTGTTATCGTTATTGTTAGTTGGTCTTCATGGGCTGACATCCCAAAGGCGAGGGCTGTTGAGAGGTAAGCGCTGTGAAGGCCTTCTCAACTCGACTGACCAGGCATTTCAAGTATGCGCATAATTCCATGGTGTTGTGACGGTCCTTGCCGTTTGTCCACGTGTGCACTCTAATATGGTCCTACACTGCAATAGTGGTGTAGGTCCACCAAACCAAATTGTGTGTCATCGACAGCCTTCAGCGTCGACACGTGTATCATTTTGTAGCTATTTGCAGCACAGCGGGCCACGCTTACCGTACGCAAAATGCCATGTGCTAGGTGCCCCTCGCCGCTGTGGTGACAGAAATAGATCGGGAGGCGAGTGCCCCAGGGTTCCTCTAGCACGTGCCACGCTGTTGCCGCCATGGCACCCCAGACACATTCCCCCCCCAATTCGCCACAATTGCATCACTACGGTTGTCCCATCCCGCTAAGCTCAAGGCCACTGACCGACACACCCGTCCCACACATAGTACCACCTACGCATACAACATTCTGTTCAAACATTCCACACACGCTAGCCACAGGCCTCCCCTCGTTGACCGTGTTGGCAGCGAATCAGGTGTGTGTGGTGCATACTCGTTCAGGCCGCGTTGCACCTTTTCCCATTATTTTCCATTCTTTGAGGATTTGGGTGGCAGTATGGCCGCACACATCAGCCCCCCTTGCCCCACTCATTGCCCCACACGCGCGCCCCACACATCGCCCTCGCTCCACACGCGCACCCACCCTGGCTGGGTCCCAACAGTCTGCGCCGGCTGGACGTGGGCGTACTGCTGCCGGCACAGCGGCTGCTGCTGGGTGGTGGGCGCCAGCTGTACGACGTGCACGGCCTTGCCTTCGATGCCTCGTACGAGATCCGGCTGTCCTACCCGAGCTCGGTGGGTGGACCAATCCCTTACACGGACTAGTAGTAAAATCTACCCCTACCCAACCTCCTACCCGAGCTTGGTGGGTGGACCAATCCCTTACACGGAATAGTAGTAAAATCTACCCCTACCTAACCTCCTACCCGAGCTCGGTGGGTGGACCAATCCCTTACACGGAATAGTAGTAAAATCTACCCCTACCCAACCTCCTACCCGAGCTCGGTGGGTGGACCAATCCCTTACACGGAATAGTAGTAAAATCTACCCCCACCCAACCTACTACCCAACACCCTACCCAGCCACCTATCCGACCATCTACCCCCACACACACATACACATACACCCCCCCCTACTCAACTACCAACCCCCCCACCCTCCCAAAGCCTACTCACCCCCCTGCCCCCTTACCACCGATAGCCATGCAACCAAGGAATATGCCATGGGCACGCTGGCTGCTTTTAAACAATTTGTATGAATGAATGGTGACTACTTGGCTGCAGTCTTAGCGCTGTGCGGGAAAAAAAAAAAGGCTCAGCGAGGGGGGCGGCGGGGGGGAGGGTGTAACTGCAATCCACCACCACTGGGGCACACGCGGCTCCATGTGGTAATTGTGGTCTGCTGGCATCCGTGGCGCATAGTCTTGGGTGCCTCTTTCGTTTGAGGGGACATTACTTGAATTCAACATGCCGACTCCCCCCACCCCACCCACGCCTGTGTCTGCCTTTCCCAATCCAACCCAGGTCCCCCTCCTGCGCTCCCCTCACCCCACCCACCCACCCACCCGCCCCCCGCCACTACTCACCATCCCCCCCCACCTGGCACGTTTCCCTCCCTCCCACGGCCCCATCCCTGCAGATGCCCGCATCTTTTTCCATCCGCGTGCAGGTGTGCCCCCCGCTGCCCGACAAGCGCGGCGAGGCGACATACCTCTCCCCCGATGGGCTGTGCGCGCTGCTGCCGGGGGGCGGCCCGCGGCAAGGGGGGGGGGACCCTGAACCAGCACCACAGGGTGTGTCGTCGCATGACGAGGATATTGCGACAGTGGGGGGGGGGGTTGCATGGGCAAACGTCAGCGGTGCCTCCGGAGCGGGTGTGGCGGACCAGCTGGGGGTGGGTAGCATTAGCGAGAAGGCAGGTGAGGGCGATCGTTTTTTCATGGCCGGGGAGCAGGGGGAGGGGGCGCGCGACGCAGGGGGGGGCAGGGATGGCAGCAAGGGCCGCCACAGCAACGCGCGCACCCGCCACGGGCGCCGGCTGCACAATGTGGAGAAGGCCATGTTTCACGTGGGCACGCCCGCGCAGCAGGTGAGAGGGGGAAGGGTGCATTCAAGGTGGAATACCTCATGGAGTCTTCAGGTGTGGTCCATGCAGCAGGTCAGGGGGGGAGGAAGGAGGGGCAGAGTAAGGGCTAAGGGTGAACAGTAAGCAGTGTTTACAAGTTGAGTTGCTTACAGGGTACTGCACGGTGGGTGAGGCAGGGGCCAAGAAATAACCAGTGGTGCATGCCCACCCTTTTTTCCTGGGGCTGGGTGGTTTGGGTGGAAAGAGCACTCTCTAACACAAGTATTAGCGGCTGTGGCTATGTGTAGCCATGGGCTAGCTGTCCACGAGATGCTCAAGGAGTGGCAGCTGCCCTTTGAATTGAGTCTTGTATGGTACTGCTCGCCCTTGCTGATGGCTCCCCACCACCACCACCACCCCTGCCTCCCTCCTACACCCACGGTCCCTGGCGGGCAGCACTGGGTGGAGATTGACGAGCGCGTGCGGCCACCCATAGCGCTGCCACCTGGTTCCCACCCCCGCGCTGTGGTGGTCGTATCTGCGGTGGCGGAGGGCGTGCGTCCGAGAGCAGCGGCCGGCGCGGCCCGCAAGGACGACTATGTGCTGTTCAATATCGGTCAGTGGGCGCCCGCGGTCGCGTCGTCCATAAGGAGTGTTGAACCTATACCATAACCAATAGAGAGGCCATCGCACCTGCTCGCTGTTTCACTTGTTAAACCCTGGCTGTGTGAGGGCTTTGCGACACCTTAGCGCTTGTGTGTATACCATAACCACATAGGCCACATCTCGCTGCTGGCATGTCCGCAGGCTTTTTGGATGCCAAGGACAAAAGGGTGGCATGAGTCGTTGCCTGCTTGATACTCAGGTTCTTGTGCTGCTCTGCATGACCTTCATCACCTGTATGGTTGTGCGAACCTTCTGATGGATTATTTCCCAGTGCCTCGCGTCTGCAACGCCTGCCCTGCCTCTCCTCTGCAGTGTGCGAGAAGACGGTGGTGGGCATCCCGGTGGACTCGCTCTCCTCGCTCGGCTTGCTGCTCATCATCATGGCCGTCTTCCTGCGCATCGCCTACCCCCGCTCGCTCCGCATGCTGCGCACGCGCGACGCGGCCAGCTACCGCCAGATGCCGCTGCCGGACAAAACGGCCTAGTCCGCTACCGCCAGATGCTGCTGACCCCTTTAGCGGCCACAGCCTGCTGCCAGAATGTGAAAGTCTTTGTCATGAGATGGCAAGGGATGCTCTGTACTTGCAAGCGTGCTGGCAAATGCAGAGGCATGCCACGGACGACTATACCAGCTCCATGGCGAGGGAGGGAGTGTTTCATACCTGTACTAGCTGTGCCTATAGGCTCGAAATGGCATGCAGTCCTCAGTACGTTTGCTGCATTTCCACCTCTAGCCACTGGGCAATCGCAAGTGAATGTAGGATGTTGATCAACATCAACATCATCAGAAAAATGCTATCATCAGCCTAGCTTTGGAATTAATTAATTAAAACATGTGCTCCCGTTGTGCAGACACGGAGCACCAGAGTGCATTAAGTGCACCAGGTGTATTAAGTGCTTTTAATCCCTGTATATACACAGCAGGAAAAGGGGCAGAGACCCCCCCTTTCCTTCATGCCAGAGGCATGCCACAGCAGCAATCGGATACGATTAAACGATCTGGCAAATTCTGTGGGTGCAATAACACCCGCATGGGCAATTAAGCATGACAAGAGGAAGTTGTCGATCTCCTTGATAGCATGACAAGAAGAGGGTGGGCATGCAAGCAAGCAGAGCGAGGCGCGATGCATATGGACGTAGGATGACTGGCTGTGCTGTTGCTAAGCTCAGTAAAAGGGTATGGCTGGTTGTGTGCCCCTGCATTAATTAGCTAGCGTTGCACGTGGCATGCAGCAGGTGTCCAGGTATCATGCAAGGAGACAACCAGGTATGATGGCAATTGATTAATTAATTATATAAGAACATACCTCCCCCAGCGGCTTGGCCAGCCAGGGCGGCACATTCTGACCTGGCCTGGCCCCAAGGGCATTGCCAAAAAGGACGGGAAACATGTCACGAACTACGTACAGATGTTGCTGGATGACCTACTGGTCCCAGCCCAGTTTGAATACCGCATCCACTCTCTCTCCCTTCTTTGGACTGCCATGCAGAACAAGACGCGGTGGAAGAAGATTGTCAAGGCTCACACGCCCGACCCTGTGGGCAAGCCACCTCCCCCCAAGAGGAGGAGGCGTTTTGATGAGTAGGGTAGTTAGGATTTTTTCTAGCTAGATCGATTAGAGTTAGGTTAGTTCCATTACGCGGCTCTCCCCACTCCACCACCCATCAAGGAATATGTGCTACATGATCTCCCAACGGAGGCATGTTATAATTTAATTTAATTTAATTTAATAAGAACATAACTCCGTTGGGAGCTTATGTGACACATAGCCCTGAGAGGGGGCCCATGGTATGATGGCAAGTTTCAATTCAGTATCTAGCCGCGCCCAGCCTACAATGGGACCTCCCATGGATGATGCATTAAGAATTTAGCCAGGCGATGCCTATGCAGGGAGTTACTCTCTGCTGAGATGCCATGTGTACACCAGCTATAGCCTAGCCACATACCCTCCACCCCATATGTCATGCAGGGGGGGCCCACAATCAATCTACAATACCCATGCCAAATTTTATTACTTGAGGAGACGCCATTTCAACAAATACATGACAATTGATGCTCATTGTGAATGCGTTTCCACATGAAATCATTACCATTTCATGCAATTTGGTCACTGGTGCGCTTTCCGCGTGCACTTTTCATTACTAGATTGCTTAAATTTATTAAAATTTATTAACATTTATTAAAATTTATTCAAGTCGGGGTAAAATTGGCTGTTTTTGTCATAGTGTCATGCACTCGGAGGGTAAGCAAGTGAGACAAGTTGTAGATTATTTACAATTGCACAACCCTCTCCACGACCCCGCTAGTTCTATTTATAGAACGAATTATAATTATTGCCAAAATTGTGCACAAGCCTGTGCACAACCCAACCAGTAATTCCCACTTGAACTTTGAATATTCAAGTGAATGCTCTGGAGACAGATGTACAGATCGATCTTTACAAATGTACACGAGTTCAGATCAAGCTATCTAACTACCTACTAACAGGCGTTTCTTTACACCCCGTCCGCTGGGCTTCTTTACACCCCCCTCCCGCACATCTGCGCCAGCCTTCCCTTGAGGTTTTCGTTTGCCCTGCCCTGCGGCTTGGTCTCCCCCCTTCTCTTGGAGTCGTGGGGAAGATCTGGTCGCTGGGGAAGATCTGGTCGCCAGGTACCCCTTGTCCATCCACCACTCCAAATACGTTCCCTCAGGTGGCTTGAAACAGTTCCGCATCTCGTCTTGTTGTACCTTGAAAATTGCCGCGGGCATCGTCCCCTGCTCCCCATTAATCCAGATTCCCTTTTCGTCACACCCTTCTGCCCAAAATTTAACGTACCACACGCCCGTTTTATCCACCTTTCGAACGACTCCATGCACCAGGAACGTGTCGACGTGGAAATCAGGCATGTGTGCCAGCTTCATTGGGTCTGCATTGAGTTTAGCCACCGAATCAGCAGCCCACGTGGGCTTCCACAACGTATCAAGGCGCTGGGATTGGTTCTTCCGATACTGGCAAAATTCACCGCCGTGCTTGCACAATACCGAAACCGGACATCCAACAGGCGAGCGGGGCACGACCCGTTTCCCCCCCCCCCACCTTCCAGATTCTCCATCCACGGCTGCCAACTTGGTGGTGGCACTTTCTTGTCTAGTGGCTTGGGCTGGGTTGCGGTAACTGTGACACGTCTTTGTGGCGCTTCCTCCTCAGGTTCCGATTCTTCCGATTCTTCCGAATCTTCCTCAAACCCTTTGGGTGGGCCGCCATGCGCGTCATCCTTTGGCGGCTCCTCTTCAGACTCGTCACCTGTGGGTGGGACAAGCAATGACGAGCGGCGCAATTAGTTATCATTACAATCGCAAATCAAACTTGGGAATATGCAAACATCATAATTTAACCGACCATATTCACTCAGATTAACTTACCCTTTGACAGATGACTAGCCGTTGCTCTTGATCGAACGTGCCCGCCAGGCGAAAGGAGCTTTTTGCAGTAGTCGACGGCACGCCCCAACATCCCCCCCCAGACGCCCCCGAATTCCCCTTCGAGCCTCCCTCCCCTCCCCCCCCTCCTTCCCCCCGCCCCCTCTCCGCCCTTCTCTCCGCCCCCCTCTCCGCCCTTCTCTCCGCCCCCCTCTCCGCCCTTTGACCCGCCCCCCTCTCCGCCCTTCGACCCGCCCCCCTCTCCGTCCTTCGACCCCCCCCCTCTCCGCCCTTCGACCCCCCCCCTCTCCGCCCTTCGACCCGCCCCCCTCTCCGTCCTTCGACCCCCCCCCTCTCCGCCCTTCGACCCGCCCCCTCTCCGCCCTTTGACCCGCCCCCCTCTCCGTCCTTCGACCCCCCCCCTCTCCGCCCTTCGACCCGCCCCCCTCTCCGCCCTTCGAACCCCCCCCTCTCCGTCCTTCGACCCGCCCCCCTTATCACCACCCTCATTCCCGCCCCCCTCATCATCGCCGGCACCATCATCACCAACCTCCTCCCCATCATCACCCCCATGTGACCCGACATCCTCATCATCCCCCATTGAGACGTCTTCGGCCGAGGGGGTCTCCGAGGCGGCGCGCTTCCGGCGTTTCTTTTTGGTGCCAGCGCCTGCCGTCTCCAGCGGACGCTTCTGGGCTGCACCCGCAATTTCCTTGCCCGAACGGCCGTTGGGATTGGAAATATCCTCCCCCTCAGGCCGCTTCCCAAGTACCTTCAGAAGGACCTTAAACCCATCCACCTGCTCCTTTGACCCAATGAAGATCACGGGTGGGTTGAAGAATCCCGTGAAATCGCCTAGGTACGACGACCAGGCGTCCTTCACACCATTGAAATCTCCACAATCCTTCGCCGCCTTCCAGTCCCTTTTCTCCACCCACGCACCCGTTCGACCCTTCAACAATTCCTCATCATTCCACAGCTTCGCGTGGTGTTCCAAATTCAGCAGCCATATCCCATTCTTGATATCCGGCTGGTTCACCCCCCCTTCCTCTTCACAACAAATTCGAACCCCTCCATTGCATTAAGTACCACTTGAGCCAACCGTGTCGGCCCATCGCTTTTCTCCCACGCGAAAGTCTTCATCATGAACTCACAGGTCGTTTCCCCGTCAGACCCGTAAATTTTCTTAGAAATCCACGGGCCCTGCTGCTCGATTTCGGATGCCAGCTCCTCCGACCCAAACTTCCGCGGGGGTTCCCGCTTCTCCCCCACCTTTTTTTGGCGACCCGACTGGACGTCCTCTGCCTCGGCATGTTCGGCTTGGCCTTCCTCCGGCACAGCCCCCGTCACCACCACAGCCCCCGCCACAGGCTGTACGGGTTGGGGCACCACAGCCTGTTCGGTTGGGGGTTCGGGCGCAATCAGGACCCACCATTTCGTTTCCTCCTTGTGGGTCGTCCCAAAATCCGTCCTCTCCAGCAGTGCAAGTGGGAAGGTGGAATCGTCCCTCCCCGTTGGCCTGATAACCGCCCTTAGTCTCTTGGCAGCTACAGCGACCGTATCGGCCACCCTCTGAAGGGCGCTGTCGGATTCCGAAGGCTGCATCGGCAACCAGCCGAGGTCGCGTGGTTCGGGGTATTTCCCCAAATCGCGGTTGTAGATCATGAAAAGCTGGACCATCACCTCGCAGAAGATCTTGGCCATGTATGTCAGGTCATACAAGCACTGAGGAGGAACGTGTTTGGCCTTCACGGTTGCCATGATAGACGGCCAGAATCGAAAGCGGGCTAGACTCCTCCACCCTTCCTGTTTGATCCCCCCCCCTTCCTCATCACCCTTCCCTCCCCGTCCAGCTTGTCCGCTGCCACGATGTCCAGAAACTCTGCAAGCTCCTTGGCCAGCTTGTCCTCAATCGGCATTCCACATCTACTGTCGTCGTTCGGAGCGACCGTTTCATCCTTCACAGCCGAGATGAAGTCGTAGACTTGGGTTTTCTCCGATTCGGACAAACCACCCTCGTTCAATCGCCCTCCAACCCGCTCCTCACCACCCTCCTCCCCCTCCCCGTCCTTCCTTGCCTTCTCAGTGCTGCTTGAAACCCCATGAATCAAATTCCATATTTCTTTCTGGTCCTGAAGGGGCACCTCCGGCTTATCCCAGGATTCCTCCATGTGCGTCTTGAAATAGTTGTGCACTTCCAGCAGCGCCGTCCCCCTCGACTTTTTGGAAACGGCCTCGTCTTCTGCATTCAGCCCCCCTCCGATCAGGGCAACCCTCCGATGCGCCTCTCTCCCCTGCATGCATGAAATGTGAATCAGTGTTTGAGACAAAAAACGGTCATACAACACACGACCTGACATTTTGTCCTTACACTTTGGAAGATCGGCCGTTCCCGAACAAAAATCACACCCTAATTTCCAGTTTCCAACGGCCGTTGGCGCAAGAAAAATCACACCCTAATTTCCAGGTTCCAACGGCCGTTGGCGCAAGAAAAATGTCGACCGAATTTCCAGGTTCCAACGGCCGTTGGCGCAAGAAAAGTATCAACCAAATTTCCAGGTTCCAACGGCCGTTGGCGCAAGAAAAATCACACACTAATTTCCAGGTTCCAACGGCCGTTGGCGCAAGAAAAATCACACCCTAATTTCCAGGTTCCAACGGCCGTTGGCGCAAGAAAAATCACACCCTAATTTCCAGGTTCCAACGGCCGTTGGCGCAAGAAAAATGTCGACCGAATTTCCAGGTTCCAACGGCCGTTGGCGCAAGAAAAATATCAACAAAATTTCCAGGTTCCAACGGCCGTTGGCGAAAGAAAAATCACACACTAATTTCCAGGTTCCAACGGCCGTTGGCGAACAAAAATCACATCTAGTGCCTACAACGTTCCCACACCCGATCCGTTATATTTACCTTTTGCGTCCGCATGTCCTTCATGGGCGGGATCAGTGCTTCCCCCTCCACCTCCCAGCCCTTGAGCACGTCCAGATTGGTGTACATGAACTTGTCCGCGTCCCTCACCAACCCCCTCCACAAATCAAACGCCTCCTCGGTTGTCTCCACGTACTTGCCCTTTTGTTTACCGGCAATCTCGCCAGCTATCGCAGTCCTCACTTGCTCGTCTGAGCCCTCAAAAATCACGGACTTCAACATCTGCGTGTAGTGGTTGCCGTCCAGCACGGCAAACTGCGCAAACACGAAAGGCTTGTCGTACGCGAGCATGTAGCCCAACGCGGTGTTCGTGAGCTCAAGTACTGCCTCACGGTCAGATGCATCTGACCACTCGGACGTATTCAAGTCCATGGTGATCAAATCCTCGGAGCACGCGGCCGCCATATCCTTCTTGGAGTACGTCCGGAGAATGGCCCTCCCTTCCTCGGCCGTTGGCGAACGAAAGTATCCGAACCTCTGCACGGCACGGTCACTGTCCTCCCCCGTCAGTTTTTTAATTTTGTCAGAAAACCCTGGATTCTCTTCCAGCCAGGCATTGTAAGAATCGGGCTCCTGGTCTGCCAGCACCTGCCACGCAAACCGGAAGATCAGCACGGCACATTTTGCCTTCGTCAGACTTGTGCCGGCCCCCACGAACCACGGCGCGAGCCCCTTACAATTCCGCACCGTCACCGTCCGATGCCTCATTAGTTCCGGGAGTTGGCACAAGTTGCTACTAAGGACCCGTACTTGAGTCGCAATCGCGGACCCCCCCACGATGTCGACATCGTCTGGAACTAGGCGTATCTTCTGCCGCAGATGAAACGCCGCCTGTATGGTGTCAGTTAGATTCTTGTCGTGCACTTGAGAGGACGGCGCTGGCTCCCAGGAGTCCAAAATGCTGGGCTTCGCATTTCCAGCACGTGTCGTCAGCAGCCCCTTCCTCTCAAAGGTCTTCACAATCCCCGACCATAAGTCGGTGCCCGGAGCTCGTTGGCGCCAGTCCTCAAAAAATGTTGTGAGATGCCTTTCCGCCACCCCATGTTCAATCTTGTAAGCCCACCTCCTCCGCTCTTCCTCCGTTCTCTGCCTTGACGGACGCCCCTGATCACATGCAAAAAACATACAGATAGCCGGAAGGTCAGTACTATGTTCCAACGGCCGTCGCCGGAAAAATAACACCCTAATTTCCAGGTTCCAACGGCCGTTGGCGCATGAAAATCACACCCTAATTTACAGGTTCCAACGGCCGTTGGCGCATGAAAATCACACCCTAATTTCCAGGTTCCAACGGCCGTTGGCGCGAGAAAAATAACACCCTAATTTCCAGGTTCCAACGGCCGTTGGCGCATGAAAATCACACCCTAATTTACAGGTTCCAACGGCCGTTGGCGCATGAAAATCACACCCTAATTTCCAGGTTCCAACGGCCGTTGGCGACAGAAAAATCACACCCTAATTTCCAGGTTCCAACGGCCGTTGGCGCGAGAAAAATGACACCCTAATTTCCAGGTTCCAACGGCCGTTGGCGCGAGAAAAATCACACCCTAATTTCCAGGTTCCAACGGCCGTTGGCGCAAGAAAAATGACACCCTAATTTCCAGGTTCCAACGGCCGTTGGCGACAGAAAAATCACACCCTAATTTCCAGGTTCCAACGGCCGTTGGCGCATGAAAATCACACCCTAATTTACAGGTTCCAACGGCCGTTGGCGCATGAAAATCACACCCTAATTTACAGGTTCCAACGGCCGTTGGCGCATGAAAATCACACCCTAATTTCAAGGTTCCGACGGCCGTTGGGCAAAAAAAAATAACACCCTAATTTCCAAATTGCAACGGCCGTTGGCGCAAGAAAATCAAGCAAGAAAAGGACAAGGACAAGGTGCTGGCACAATGACAAGGACAAGGACAAGGACAAGGACAAGGACAAGGACCAGGACAAGGACAAGGACAAGGACAAGGACAAGGACAAGGACAAGGTGCTGGCACAAGGACAAGGACAAGGACAAGGACAAGGACAAGGACAAGGACAAGGACAAGGAGAAGGACAAGGACAAGGACAAGGACAAGGACGAGGACAAGGACGAGGACAAGGACAAGGACAAGGACAAGGACAAGGACAAGGACAAGGACAAGGACAAGGACAAGGACCCGGACAAGGACCCGGACAAGGACCCAGACAAGGCCAAGGCCAAGGCCAAGGCCAAGGCCAAGGCCAAGGACGAGGACAAGGACGAGGACAAGGACAAGGACAAGGACAAGGACAAGGACAAGGACAAGGACAAGGACAAGGACAAGGACAAGGACAAGGACAAGGACAAGGACGAGGACAAGGACGAGGACAAGGACAACCACAACGAAAAGGACAAGGACAAGGACAAGGACAAGGACAAGGACAAGGACAAGGACAAGGACAAGGACAAGGACAAGGACAAGGACAAGGACAAGGACAAGGACAAGGACAAGGACAAGGACAGGGACAAGGACAAGGACAAGGACAAGGACAAGGAGGACGAGGACGAGGACGAGGACGAGGACGAGGACGAGGACGAGGACGAGGACGAGGACGAGGACGAGGACGAGGACAAGGACGAGGACGAGGACGAGGACGAGGACGAGGACGAGGACGAGGACGAGGACGAGGACGAGGACAAGGACAAGGACAAGGACAAGGACAAGGACAAGGACAAGGACAAGGACAAGGACAAGGACGAGGACGAGGACGAGGACGAGGACAAGGACGAGGACGAGGACGAGGACGAGGACGAGGACGAGGACGAGGACGAGGACGAGGACGAGGACGAGGACGAGGACGAGGACGAGGACGAGGACGAGGACGAGGACGAGGACGAGGACGAGGACGAGGACAAGGACAAGGACAAGGACAAGGACAAGGACAAGGACAAGGACAAGGACAAGGACAAGGACAAGGACAAGGACAAGAACAAGGACAAGGACAAGGACAAGGACAAGGACAAGGACAAGGACAAGGTGCTGGCACAAGGACAAGGACAAGGACAAGGACAAGGACAAGGACAAGGACAAGGACAAGGACCAGGACAAGGACAAGGACAAGGACAAGGACAAGGACAAGGACAAGGGCTGGACAAGGACAAGGACAAGGACAAGGACAAGGACAAGGACAAGGACAAGGACAAGGACAAGGACAAGGACAAGGAGAAGGACAAGGACAAGGACAAGGACAAGGACGAGGACAAGGACGAGGACAAGGACAAGGACAAGGACAAGGACAAGGACGAGGACAAGGACAAGGACAAGGACAAGGACAAGGACAAGGACAAGGACAAGGACAAGGACAAGGACAAGGACAAGGACAAGGACAAGGACGAGGACAAGGACAAGGACAAGGTGCTGGCACAAGGACAAGGACAAGGACAAGGACAAGGACAAGGACAAGGACAAGGACAAGGTGCTGGCACAAGGACAAGGACAAGGACAAGGACAAGGACAAGGACAAGGACAAGGACAAGGACAAGGACAAGGACAAGGACAAGGACAAGGACAAGGACAAGGACAAGGACAAGGACAAGGACAAGGACAAGGACAAGGACAAGGACAAGGACAAGGACAAGGACAAGGACAAGGACAAGGTGCTGGCACAAGGACAAGGACAAGGACAAGGACAAGGACAAGGACAAGGACAAGGACAAGGACAAGGACAAGGACAAGGACAAGGACAAGGACAAGGACAAGGACAAGGACAAGGACAAGGACAAGGACAAGGACAAGGACAAGGACAAGGACAAGGACAAGGACAAGGACAAGGACAAGGACAAGGACAAGGACAAGGACAAGGACAAGGACAAGGACAAGGACAAGGACAAGGACAAGGACAAGGACAAGGTGCTGGACAAGGACAAGGACAAGGACAAGGACAAGGACAAGGACAAGGACAAGGACAAGGACAAGGACAAGGACAAGGACAAGGACAAGGACAAGGACAAGGACAAGGACAAGGACAAGGACAAGGACAAGGACAAGGACAAGGACAAGGACAAGGACAAGGACAAGGACAAGGACAAGGACAAGGACAAGGACAAGGACAAGGACAAGGACAAGGACAAGGACAAGGACAAGGACAAGGACAAGGACAAGGACAAGGACAAGGACAAGGACAAGGACAAGGACAAGGACAAGGACAAGGACAAGGACAAGGACAAGGACAAGGACAAGGACAAGGACAAGGACAAGGACAAGGACAAGGACAAGGACAAGGACAAGGACAAGGACAAGGACAAGGACAAGGACAAGGACAAGGACAAGGACAAGGACAAGGACAAGGACAAGGACAAGGACAAGGACAAGGACAAGGACAAGGACAAGGACAAGGACAAGGACAAGGACAAGGACAAGGACAAGGACAAGGACAAGGACAAGGACAAGGACAAGGACAAGGACAAGGACAAGGACAAGGACAAGGACAAGGACAAGGACAAGGACAAGGACAAGGACAAGGACAAGGACAAGGACAAGGACAAGGACAAGGACAAGGACAAGGACAAGGACAAGGACAAGGACAAGGACAAGGACAAGGACAAGGACAAGGACAAGGACAAGGACAAGGACAAGGACAAGGACAAGGACAAGGACAAGGACAAGGACAAGGACAAGGACAAGGACAAGGACAAGGACAAGGACAAGGACAAGGACAAGGACAAGGACAAGGACAAGGACAAGGACAAGGACAAGGACAAGGACAAGGACAAGGACAAGGACAAGGACAAGGACAAGGACAAGGACAAGGACAAGGACAAGGACAAGGACAAGGACAAGGACAAGGACAAGGACAAGGACAAGGACAAGGACAAGGACAAGGACAAGGACAAGGACAAGGACAAGGACAAGGACAAGGACAAGGACAAGGACAAGGACAAGGACAAGGACAAGGACAAGGACAAGGACAAGGACAAGGACAAGGACAAGGACAAGGACAAGGACAAGGACAAGGACAAGGACAAGGACAAGGACAAGGACAAGGACAAGGACAAGGACAAGGACAAGGACAAGGACAAGGACAAGGACAAGGACAAGGACAAGGACAAGGACAAGGTGCTGGCACAAGGACAAGGACAAGGACAAGGTGCTGGACAAGGACAAGGACAAGGACAAGGACAAGGACAAGGACAAGACAAGGACAAGGACAAGGACAAGGACAAGGACAAGGACAAGGACAAGGACAAGGACAAGGACAAGGACAAGGACAAGGACAAGGACAAGGACAAGGACAAGGACAAGGACAAGGACAAGGACAAGGACAAGGACAAGGACAAGGACAAGGACAAGGACAAGGACAAGGACAAGGACAAGGACAAGGACAAGGACAAGGACAAGGACAAGGTGCTGGCTCAAGGACAAGGACAAGGACAAGGACAAGGACAAGGACGCGGACGGACGCGGACGCGGACGCGGACGCGGACGCGGACGCGGACAAGGACAAGGACAAGGACAAGGACAAGGACAAGGACAAGGACAAGGACAAGGACAAGGACAAGGACAAGGACAAGGACAAGGACAAGGACAAGGACAAGGACAAGGACAAGGACAAGGACAAGGACAAGGACAAGGACAAGGACAAGGACAAGGACAAGGACAAGGACAAGGACAAGGACAAGGACAAGGACAAGGTGCTGGCACAGGGACAAGGACAAGGACAAGGACAAGGACAAGGACAAGGACAAGGACAAGGACAAGGACAAGGACAAGGACAAGGACAAGGACAAGGACAAGGACAAGGACAAGGACAAGGACAAGGACAAGGACAAGGACAAGGACAAGGACAAGGACAAGGACAAGGACAAGGACAAGGACAAGGACAAGGTGCTGGCACAGGACAAGGACAAGGACAAGGTGCTGGACAAGGACAAGGACAAGGACAAGGACAAGGACAAGGACAAGGACAAGGACAAGGACAAGGACAAGGACAAGGACAAGGACAAGGACAAGGACAAGGACAAGGACAAGGACAAGGACAAGGACAAGGACAAGGACAAGGACAAGGACAAGGACAAGGACAAGGACAAGGACAAGGACAAGGACAAGGACAAGGACAAGGACAAGGACAAGGACAAGGACAAGGACAAGGACAAGGACAAGGACAAGGACAAGGACAAGGACAAGGACAAGGACAAGGACAAGGACAAGGACAAGGTGCTGGCACAAGGACAAGGACAAGGACAAGGACAAGGACAAGGACAAGGACAAGGACAAGGACAAGGACAAGGACAAGGACAAGGACAAGGACAAGGACAAGGACAAGGACAAGGACAAGGACAAGGTGCTGGCACAAGGACAAGGACAAGGACAAGGACAAGGACAAGGACGCGGACGCGGACGCGGACGGACGCGGACGCGGACGCGGACAAGGACAAGGACAAGGACAAGGACAAGGACAAGGACAAGGACAAGGACAAGGACAAGGACAAGGACAAGGACAAGGACAAGGACAAGGACAAGGACAAGGACAAGGACAAGGACAAGGACAAGGACAAGGACAAGGACAAGGACAAGGACAAGGACAAGGACAAGGACAAGGACAAGGACAAGGACAAGGACAAGGACAAGGACAAGGACAAGGACAAGGACAAGGACAAGTGCTGGACAGGACAAGGACAAGGACAAGTGCTGGACAAGGACAAGGACAAGGACAAGGACAAGGACAAGGACAAGGACAAGGACAAGGACAAGGACAAGGACAAGGACAAGGACAAGGACAAGGACAAGGACAAGGACAAGGACAAGGACAAGGACAAGGACAAGGACAAGGACAAGGACAAGGATGGCGCAAGAAAATCCCATCTTTGTGCGTAACACCTACCCGGGCAGCTGGCAGTGTCTTGTGGGTTGCTTTTCCAGTTGCTGCCGTCGCGGCATCGGAACCCGATGACCCAGAAGCCGCCGATTTCCTCCGCTCCTTCGCCGACTTTGCTGCATGAACGCCGCGCGCCTCTTGCACCGACGATGGTGCGGGGGGAGGGGGCATTTGCTGTGCTGCCGCTGCAGCTTCCGACGGCGCGGAAGGGCCGGCGGCCGCAGGGGGCAACACCGGTGGCGGCGGAGAGCCCGGCGGCGGGGGCGCCGGCGGAGGGGAAGGCGGGTGGTTGTGCGTACAAGCACGCTGTGACACGCAGACGACAAAGAAAAAATCCGCCGAATATGTTAGCAAGCGGTGCGGTGCAGCACACACATCTGACAAAGCTAATAGGTCAACCCTTAAAACCGTGTCCAACTGCCCGCTATAAAAACCGGGCAATTGTCACTTTCCATGATAATGTCCACAAACCAACCTAATAGTTAGTTATGGTCCATTATAGGACACAAGCACACACATATATTCACCACCTTGGGGGTCATGTCATTGGTCATATTGCAATGTCCTATGGGTGCCAAATATAGCACCCCCTGACAGAAAGGAAGCTAGTAAAGGGCTCATGAACACCAAGGTTGCATGTGGAGGAGCAGGGACCCAGCTGCAAGCTCTAACAATAAATGCCCACTACAAATAGCGGACAGTTTGGTTTGTGACACCTGTTAGCATTACAAAGCTCAATTCTCATCCCGTAGCAACAAAAATGTAATGTCCGCTGTAAATATCACTCAAAACGGCTAAAGGGTTAAAACGAAGTTGTAGTTGTTTTGCGGCATCAAGTTTCAAAGTACGTACTGGGATACCCTTCGCCAGCCTGCTTGGCATCCAGTAGGATAAGATCTTGGAACCAGTAAGGGGGCTTCGCTTGCTGCGGCAGATGGTGCAATCCATTGTGATCTGCGCGCAAAACATACACAAACGAACAACCCTCATAGGTTGAGCAATCCACAAAATCATGCCATTACTGTAACAACATGGGCAAAGCATACACAAACGAACAACCATCATAGATTGAGCTAGCAATCCACAACATCATGCCATTACTGTAACAACATGGGCAAAGCATACACAAACGAACAACCATCATAGATAGAGCTAGCAATCCACAACATCATGCCATTAATGTAATAACATGGGCAAAACATACACAAACAAATAGCCATGATAGGGCATTAAGAGAATAGCCATGATTGGGGCAATAAGAGAATTTTTTTGTTCAATTCAATGATCACAATTTATGCACACAGTCGATGCATTCATAAATGAGGCAGGTTCTTCCGAAAATTGGCTCCGTCGTAGAGTGTCAACGGCCAACTTGCAAACACGCACGTTACATGATATACATCCTAGTCATTATGGTCCTATACAAACGCCAGAAGGGCCTAATACCGGTTTAATTGGATCTTTAGCTACGCATAATAAAGTAAATGAATATGTTTTCTTGTCCTTTTTATACATTACAAAAAATCAAGTAATTAAAAGTGAAATACCTATTTTTATACCTCCACATCAACAAGATCAATTTAAATTCGCCCCAGAATATTTATTACTTTCTTGTTACTCTAGTGTTGAAAATAATTATGTTCATGTGCGATATAAACCAGAATTTAGTAGTAAAGCAGAAGAAGTCGATTATTTGGGGATTTCTCTAACGCAAGCTTCAATAGCTACTTCATTTATTCCCTTTTTGGAACATGATGATGCAAACCGAGCATTAATGGGTTGTAATATGCAAAGACAAGCAGTTCCATGACACCAAGGTTGAGACTTACATGCATGCATCGTTGCAAGGGTTGAAACAATAACGAAATTGTATGACCACAGACACATAAAATGGAAGGCTTGCTCAGTATTATTATTTACCCATCAATCAATTTTAAAGGCAAGGAAATGTTGAAATACGGACGACCGTCCCAAGTTCGCCAGCATTAACAAAAGCATTTCTGTGACAAGAACAGTGGGCGACCATTCCCATTATTATCTTTTCCTCGTTTGTTTCTTCCCCTTCCCGGACTCGTATTCATAAGCGACGTCCGCCATCCCCAAACGATGCAAAATTTTGTTGGAGCTCTGCATCTTCTCCAACAGTTCTTGATCCGATTCCTCCTTTGCACGACGCGCTTCCTCTGCCTTCGCCTTTGCGGCCTCCACATCTGCATCTATATCCGCCTTCACCACCATCCTGATCAAACGGTCCCGCTCCTCAGGCCTTCGGCAGTCCCACCGGCTCTGCGGCAAGAAGAGCTCCAAAATATCCTTGTGCAGTCTTTGTGCTTCCACAAATCCATTATTCATCATCAAGGTGTACGCGCATTCACGCGCCACACCCTGCAAGGAATCCCCCATGGTAACGTTTGCCCATGAGCAAACCCGTACGCGCTGTCCCCCTCTGCCGAAATCTCGAGTCCCTGCCTGTCGAGGCGCACCAGCTCAACTTTCCGTTCCCCAGTGTGCGTTGCCGTGAAGTGGAGGACCGAGCGTGTCATTCCGGTCTTCCCCATCAACATCTGCAAACTTGCTACGTATGCGATCCCACGAGCGCACACGTCCTCCAACTTCTCGGCAAAAGGTAGATGTGTCTTGCAATACACATCCAATCCCTCCAGTGGTCTATCACATCTAAGAAATCCACACCCCCCGTATGGATCCTTGGCATTTTGGTACTCGAGGTCGTGCGCTTGTAGGAACTTGTAATGTTCCGCGCACAGTCCCTCGACCCTTACGGGCTCCGTACAGATTTTGCATTTCGTTGCCATCTGCGCAATTGCCATGAGTCCCATACAGCAGCCATTGTATAACAGGGGCAATAAGGACCGTCAGAACCCCCTCTGGCGTCTTTCTCACACAATTCTCAATCTAGTCTTGTTGTGCAATAATTGTTGGTTCAAAGGTCCGTTCAAAGAAGTTTTATGAGACAAAATAAATTAGTTTCAATTACACGCATCAGATTAATCAAATCATATTTTCTCCCTCTCTTTCTTACTGAGCAATTCTGTCCATCCTGCCCCTCTTTGCCGGCTTCTCATCAATCTCCTCATCAAAATCACACACACGTCTAATCTGCTGTCTAATCTGCTCTACCAACCCCCCCTTGCGCATCAGGTCTTTCACCTCCCCCTTCAAGAGCGCTGTCACGAGTCGCGCGCACTCATACGCGGACTCCGTGGCCAGGTCCCTTCCCATATCATGCCACACTTTGGCCGTTGGACAGTCGGGATGGTCTCCCATGTAAGCCCACACATGCCTTGGCGGCTTGTCCTTACCGCCTATCCCCTCTCCAGGTCGCATCTGTCCCACCTCCTCTATCACCCACTCTGCATCACGCAGCATGAATCGAGGCTTCTTGTCAACATAGTACAAGACCAAAACCATGTTGTTGGGCCAAGGCTTCCACTTTTTCGTCACGATGTGACGGTCAATCGTCATCAGCCCGCTCTCGATTTCGGCAAACAACGCCCCCCATACGTCAGAATGCTTGGGACAGAACCACTCGCTTTCCGTCGGCACTCCTTCCCATTGACAATCCGGATGTTCGCATCGAATGGGGTCATCGAATGAGGTCATCTGTGCACATCGATATTTTTTACACCACCCGCAAACGCACGCATTCAGCAGGGTCAACGGCCGTTGGCCCTGTTAAATTCCACACACCCCAACGGCCGTTGGCCTTAGACGCACAAAACTTGACACCATCAGGCGATTTTTTCCAAATGATTCTTCTTTATTAAATAAATTTACATTCATCCTAAAATCACATTCTAGTCAACATCCTCCCCATCTTTAGTGGGTTGCATTCGACCCCAATTGTCGTTCATAAAACTGACCAAAACATGAGCCGGAGTCCCCACATCCTCCTCACGCCTCAATTTACGCAATACACCTTTAGCAATTCCACCATACCCATCAACCTCCGACATCATCATGCCCACGCCATCAAGACGTTCAGCGTGCAATTGCCCGTCCTCTTCGAGAACCAGATCGGGCAGGTCTTCCAGTTCGGCCTCCACAATCTCTATCAGGTTTTCCTTTGTAGTCTCCCCCCCTTCCTTTCCTTCTTTTCCGCACTCCATCCTACACCCTGCCCCTGCACAACCGACGTCCATGGCAAGTTAAGAAACGGACTCAGCTCACAGGACATTTTGCAAGTCCAACGGCCGTTGGCGACCAAAAACACCTAGTCGCATGCATTCCTTGCTCTCTCCACCAAAGCAGAGGCCAGGACGACCCTTTCCACGACCTTTTCAATTTCCTCCCCCTCAGCATCAGCAACAACGGTCATGGCAAATCGGGCTTGGCGCTTAACCCCCGATGCCAGAACGGCAGCCATCTCCACACGAGTTTTTGACACTTCAACAGGTACAGGCAATTCGCCGACCGCAAAAGTAAGCCTTGCGAGGTGCGGGACCCACCAATCACCTTCCAAAAATCCGCAACCCCATCCAATCATGAAATACAACAACAGGTCTGCGCCCATGGCGCCTGCGATATCCAAGTCGTCATGCGAAACAATCGCATGCACGTCATCCTCCGAGCACAGCATCCATGTAAAAACGGCGTCCCCGAAACCTTGGCAGTAGGCATACGAGTCAAAGTCAGGGTGATTTAACATCCATTCCCGCGACCGGACCGCCATTCTTTCCAGACTTCCAGCACCGTCCACCTCAAAACTCAGGACAAGAGGTCCTTCACCAGCACTGGACTCGCCATTCACAAACAACAAGCCTCCTTTGATCACCTCTTGCATCTCCCCTGACAACTTGGCGTGTCCATCACAAAAAGGCATGCAATCCGTCCCGAATGGAAGCTGGCAATCCCGGGCGATACATCCCCCCTTTTTTGCAAACAAATCCTTCACCCTCCCTGCCATTCCCGTTCGCACGCTGACATGACGCACGCACAAGTCATCCCCTCCTGCTCTCGCTTCCTGGCACCACGCAACCGTGCATTTGACCGCCATCTGCGACCACCAACACCGTTTGATACACATTTCTCACCGTCAACGGCCGTTGGCTTGAAACAACAAGAATGATTTACTACGCCCACGAAAATCACACCATTTTCCAGCCTCCAACGGCCGTTGGCGCACGAAAAATGCACGAAAAAAATTGGCATTATGCATTTATTGATTACATCCATAGTGCCACGTGGCGAATCACACCCAACTTTCCAGCTGCCAACGGCCGTTGGCGCAAAGAAAATCACACCCAACACTTCAGTCGCATAATCGATTCGCGTCAGTCACGCGCTCGAACTTGTACTCCTGCCCCAACGCGGACATCACCTCACCAACCGCTTTCTCAAACTCGTCAACACCGTCGGGTCCCCACTCATGCACGTATTCCCTCAACCAGAACATGCAATCTCCAGCAGACACGAACAGCCGGTCGATGATCAGGTCAGTGTGATGCTTGAAGTACTTGCCGTCCTTCAAGATGACCCATTCGAACCGTCCCACCTCCCCTAAACCCTTAAACCCTTCTCCCCTATCATATGGCCGCGTCATCGGTATCCAACTTTCATTACCATCAGCATCGATCGACTGAAAACAAATTGGGCTGGGTATTGATGGATCATAGGGCCTTATAGCACCACACCTCACAAGCACCTCCTCAAATGGCTCTACGGTCGGCTTTGGGAGTCCCCGACCCTCGATATTGAAAACAAGAGCCGCGGCCTTCGCGACATCCGGTCTCAAAAGAGACCTTTCACCCTTGGGCTTAAAATCCAGCTTAATGTCCGGCAGAAGCCTGAGCGCGCTCTTAACCACTCCCAGAAGCCTGTCTTCCAAGTTGATCCACTCGCCCCCCTCCGTCCTGTAGAACGTCATCTGCAACCCACCGACACCGTTTGATATACATTTCTCACCGTCAACGGCCGTTGGCTTGAAAAAACAACAAGAGTTTTAAGATTTATTACGCGCACAAAGCACACACTAGTTTTCAGTCTCCAACGGCCGTTGGCGCACGAAAAATGTTTTATTATGCATTTATTAATTACATCCATGGTGCCACGTGGCAAACCACACCCTACTTCCGGGTGCAAAGAAAATCAAACGCTAATTTGCAAGTTCCAACGGCCGTTGGCGCAAGAAAATCACACCCAAAATGCCTTCAGTCGCAGAATCCATTCCCCTCACGCAGTCGAACAGGGGTACTGTTCCCCCAGCGCGGACATCGCCTCACAAATCGCCCTTGGGTACGATTTAGTCCCCTCAAAAAACCTTGAACATTTCACCTTTGAACTTAAAATGCACTTCACCCCCCATCCGAATTACAAGTCCGGCCAAATTGACACCAGACCAGCTGTCTGTAACGTCGCCGTGCATAGTGCTGAGAGACTTTCTCGCCTCACGATACTTGGTACACCACTTCTTGTGTTCCTCCCAGTCCGCACGCTGGCATTCGGCAGCACAATACCGGACGTCTCGACAACCCCCGCACTTGCGGTGGACACCCTCCATCACAGAGCACGCCTGATTCGAGCAACACTTTGGAAGCGAGCCGAGCATCGGCCCTCCCACCCCCGGGAGAACGATCATCCGTGAAAACGTCAATTTCACGGACTCGGAATTCCCGAATGTAAAATGGAAACCTTCAAACCCCCCCCCTCTACTCTCGCCGATACGGTCAATCTCGGCTGCGCCTCACTCGCGTCTGGAAATTTCCCCCACTGGTCTTTCTCCCACTGGTCCCACCCAACCTTTCCGACATACGACACCAGAAGTCGAAACTCGACGTCTCGATTGAGTGGAACCCGATCCGCCGGCGTGGGCTTGTAGAATCCGCCAGCCAAGGCGAAGTACATGTCCAGCAACTGGAGATTAATCTGTCGTCCTACTGAGGCGAACGAGTCATACACGACCAAAACCGCAAACTGGCGACCCAGGCGCTTCTCGTGCTGCCGTACCCATCCGTGGATCTCGCGAGCCCGGTTAAGTACGTTTGCTGCCACGCAGGCAATCGCAGCGCGGGTCGAAGATTCCAGCTCGCCCGTCTCCGCCATCCCTCCCCTGCGCCAATTGGCACGTGCGTAATACGTAAGTTATATTTTACTCAACCCCCCTTTTGACATTTCTCCATCCCAACGGCCGTTGGCGCAAGAAAATCACACCCAAAGTCAACGATTGATGACGGCCTCATATAGCAAAATTGAAGATTAAAATTATTGATACATCATCCACAAAACTCCTAATCGAACTAGGTATCCCTCCAATCGGACAAGAAAAGAGGCTTCTCGTCAATTCTGGGCAAAATCGGCCCAACTCCCCACCCTTGCCAAATCCCTGATATAGAAATCAAGTTCCACCTCATTCTCATCCCCGCAAAAGCGAAGGATTTCGGATCCATCTTCCCATTCGTCCCATTCCCCACTAGCTTTAGCTTTCTGTGTAAATTTTTGTATGACAATTTCGGCCACGATGTTCTCAACCCCTCTATTCCTGTCCTCCAGAAGCCTTAAAGCCTCAGACGTCACATCAGTAGACGTCTCCCCTCTGTCCAACAGCCACAGCGCCAGTCCAAATTCGGCGGCATCCAGAGGAAGACTCTCCAAGTACGACGGCGTCAGCCAATCACGAAAACCGCGATTGG